>CM060376.1:119376720-119820109 GCA_030545235.1 Helianthus tuberosus
ATGATATAGCGCTATAGGATTAGACACCCCATTCCTGTTGTCATGGAATGTCTGAAACCAATTTGTTTCTCCATCCAAATAGGGATTGCCTTTGTGGTATCATTATAGTCTCAAAGGTGTAGTTTGATGCACTAGGTCTGAATGAATTCTTAAATCACACATTTAAAGTATATTTTGATATACTCCCAAAAGTATAGTTTGATATACTCCCATGTGTGATATTGTATAGAACCAACATATATATTTTATCAACAAACCAAAACATATTTTTATATGGCAATCGATTAGGTGTCGGGCAGAGGAGGTGGATTGGGTTAAATTTATTTGGTTCGCTCAGTGTATTCCCAAGCATGCTTTTCTTATGTGGCTTGTCATTCGTCGTAAACTTTTGACGCAAGACAAGATTCTTCAATGGGATTTTGCGAGAAGGAAGAATATGAATATGATGTGCTGTCTCTTATGCTATGCTAATGTTGATTCTCACGACCATCTGTTCTTTGATTGCAACTATGCTACTCAAGTTTGGATTAAGATTCGAGAAAAAGGTGGGATGTCTTCGGTGGGTCCAGCATGGAACGCTATTATTGACTGGTTGGGGTCTAGGGCTAATTCTAAATCAGCGAGTAATTTTATTAGCAGGCTCATAGTTGCTGCTGCTATTTATTTCGTGTGGCAGGAGCGGAATGCTAGGCTATTCAGGAACCAGACAAGACCTCCAGATGTTTTGGCTAGTCTAATTTTGCAAACGGTTCGGTATAAACTCATTGGGGTCAAGTTTAAGGAGTGTAATAGGGTGCGAAGGCTCTTGGATTCTTGGGAAATTTACAATAAGTTGGAAGACGAAGGCGGCTGATTCATTTTGTGTTTATTTGTTCTAGATTTTAGTCTAGTTGGTTGTTTTAGCAGTTCTTGGCTGTTTTGTTTTGGTTTTTGGTGTACTTTCATGGGGGTTGTCCCATGTTTGAACTAGTGTGGGTTTTACCACACTACTTGTTTTTCTTGGTTGTTGATATATAAAATCACCGGGGTAACCCTTTACCCAAAAAAAAACATATTTTTATATGTTATTTATAAAACCCAAAGCATATTTTGATATGTTATTTATGAAACCAAAACATAGTTTAATATGTTATTTACAAATCCAAAAGTATACTTTTAATATGCTACTATAAGGTTATTCGTTTAACCTTACATTATTTTACAAAGCATAACTTTTGATTTATTCAAACACTTTGTTTTGTACATTTTTACTTGTGGTTTAAGAAATCTCATTTTACTTGCCATACATAACTTTTGTTTACACATTACATTGTTTACATTTAACTTGAGTTATACAATAACATTGGACTATTGGTTTAAACATGAACATTCTATATTGGTGGTTTGGTTTGAGTAAGTGACTTAAGTAACGAGGCGTGTGTAATATGATACAAGCATGGTGGATACGCCGCTGGTACTTCCTATATATAAGTGTTTGTATGGTATTACATATCGTAGCGTTATTTGAATCATTTCAATTTAAGTCATATAACATTTTATACAAATAACATACTTTTCATAAGACATTGTTTTACAACAACTTATCTTATACAAACTCATTTTACATGGTTATTCATTTAACCTTACATTTATTTATACATATCATCTGATCATATTGTTTTTCAAACGATTTACAAAACAAATCAATTTACGAGGTTCATGACTAAACTTTATTAAACATTTTCTTAAACTTACAAGTCATGAATCCTATTTTCACAAAACCTATGTATCTCACAGGCATTTTTATGCTGACGTACCTATTTTTACACGTGTTTCAGGTACTGCTTTGCAATGATTTGTTGATTGTGACAACTCGTATTTCAGAACCTATCGTTGTGTTTAGGGTAGCATGTTTTGAACTTATGTAACGTATGTGAACAGTATGTGACTATGTGAATTTGATGATTAAATGTATATGCATGGATGAAAGAACCGAATTTATTTGCTGCAAACGGCCAGCAAACGATAACGACTTGGTCATCCAGTTTGCAATCTTCTTATCCATTCGATCAATAAGTATTTTACAATCCTTAAAGAGCAACCTGGAAGAGATGAGCGGAACCCCCAGATAACGAACCGGAAAAACACCCTCCTGAAATGGCATAATCTCCAGAATTTCCTGTCTAATCAACTGAGGAACATTGCAGAAGAAGACTGTGCTTTTAGCTGGACTAGGAGCCAAACCAGAAACATTAGTAAACATCCCAAGAGCCTCCTTAAATTTCTTTACCGAAACAACATCAGCATGCACAAAAATAAACAAGTCGTCAGCAAAGGAGACATTGATAATTTTTTGCTTCGCACAATGAGCATGATATTTGTATGGAAAACTAGCAGCCTGTTGAAGCATGAGCGAGAGAACCTCCATAATTAACGTGAATAAATATGGTGACATTGGATCACCTTGTCGTAGCCCTCGTTTGCCTCTAAAATAGCCATGAAGATTGCCATTAATATTCAACGAATACGACACAGTTGTAATGCATGTCATAATCCATTCAATCATTTTCTGATGAAACCAATGCCCAATTAACCGTGTCATAAGCTTTCTGGATATCAATTTTGAATGCACATCTAGCCGGACCCCTATTCAGATGATAATTATGCATTAATTCTTGTGTAAGAAGAATGTTATCAGAAATCTTTCTACCCGGCACAAAAGCTGACTGGTTGATGCTAACAAGAGTACCCAAACTTCCTTTTAAACGGTCCGTAATTATCTTACTTATACATTTATAGAGAACATTGCAACAAGAGATCGGCCTGTAATCTAGAACTGAATCCGGGACATCTTTTTTTGGAATCAACGCCAGAATAGTATGGTTAACTTGAGTTAGAAGTTTACCATTCTCGAAAAATTGCAAGACCGCATCAGTAACCTCCTTACCAACAATATCCCAAGCATGCTTAAAAAATGCAGACGTGTATCCATCTGGCCCCGGAGCTTTGTCTTCTCCAATACTGAACATCGCATTTTTAACTTCCTCTCTAGTAACCCGAGACACCATTCGATCCACAACCTCACTACTTAGCACATTAGGGAACAGAATGTCCGAATTAACCTTTTCAACCGAGATATCAACCCCCAAAAACTGAGTATAATGCGAAACCAGTACATCCGTAACCGCATCTCCTTCATGGCGAGCTCCCAGAGTATCCGTGATACTAGAAATTTTGGATCTTGCATTTCTAGCTTTAACAGTGTTATGGAAAAATCTGGTATTAGAGTCTCCTGCCCGAAGCCACTCAACCTTGGCTTTCTGTTTTAGAAAACATTCTTCATCATAAGCTGCAGCTTGAAAATCTTGAAGACATTGAGTTGGGTTTGCTACGTACGATGTGTTCCTTATATATTGGGCCTCTGTTTTCATTATTCCAGCTCGGGTTATTAACGAACTTGAGAAAAGAATTCGTAGATTCTTGTGGAATGCGGGATCGGAGGGTAGAATTCGTGCTAAAGTTGCTTGGAAAGATGTTTGTTTGCCGAAAGATGAAGGTGGTTTGGGCATCCGAAGCATAAATGATGTAAATAAATCGCTTATGGCCAACCATGTTTGGAGTATTATTACTAAAAGGGAATCCATTTGGGTGACATGGATTCATGAACACAAGATAAAGGGGAGAAATTTTTGGGAGGTGCCTTGTCGAGGGAATATGAGTTGGGGTTGGCGGAAAATCCTTTCTATTCGTTGTATTATGCGGCCTCACATATGGTCTTTGCTCAGAAGCTTTTAGGCTTTACTACGTACGATGCGTTCCTTATATATTGGGCCTCTGTTTTCATTATTCCAGCTCGGGTTATTAACGAACTTGAGAAAAGAATTCGTAGATTCTTGTGGAATGCGGGATCGGAGGGTAGAATTCGTGCTAAAGTTGCTTGGAAAGATGTTTGTTTGCCGAAAGATGAAGGTGGTTTGGGCATCCGAAGCATAAATGATGTAAATAAATCGCTTATGGCCAACCATGTTTGGAGTATTATTACTAAAAGGGAATCCATTTGGGTGACATGGATTCATGAACACAAGATAAAGGGGAGAAATTTTTGGGAGGTGCCTTGTCGAGGGAATATGAGTTGGGGTTGGCGGAAAATCCTTTCTATTCGTTGTATTATGCGGCCTCACATATGGTCTTTGCTCAGAAGTGGCGTGCAAACTAATGTATGGAGTGACAATTGGTGTTCTATAAGTCCTCTTACCTCATTTATTACTCCTCGGTCTATAGCTAATGCTGGTTTCAATCTAAGCTCTTCGGTTGCTGATGTTGTTGACGCTTATGGACAGTGGAGATGGCCCCAAGCTTGGCTAGATTTGTTCCCGGTTTTAATAAGCGTCCAAATGCCTCAGCTGATAGATGGTACTCTGGATCGGTTGGCTTGGAAAACTCTGGATGGGAAGTATACAGATTTTGATTCGGCTCAAGTATGGAGTACAATTCGGACAAGAGATAATCAGGTCAACTGGGCAAACATGGTTTGGTTTTCTCAGTGCATTCCTCGCCACTCGTTTCACTTGTGGTTAGTGTTTCGGAATAAGCTAAAAACTCAGGATAGGCTGGCGGTTTGGGAAGCTGGAAGTGCTACAAATCTAAATCTTATGTGCTGCCCGTTGTGTAAACATGATCGAGATAGCCGTAATCATTTGTTTTTTCAATGTCAGTTCGCAAGTCAGGTTTGGGATAAAGTGAAGACTATGGCGAAGTTGGAGAGTGTTGATAACACATGGCAATCTTTAATGTTATGGGCTGATCAACATGCAAACTCGAAGACAACTGATGATATTGTGTGTAAGTTGGTGGTTGCTGCGGCTACCTACTACATATGGCAAGAGCGGAATAATCGCCTTTTTAGCTCCAACCAATTGACCGCTTTGCAAGTTGCTGAGAAGATTAAAAGTGTGGTTCGACTTCGTCTTATGGGATTCAAGTTTCGAGTGGAGTCGGCTAGGAGGAGGATATATGAAATCTGGAAGATCAATGATAACAAGGATGATGAACCGGGCTAGTGGTTTAGTTCGTTAGTTTGTTAATGGCCTAGGTTGTTTATGTTTTGGCCATGGTAGCTTGCTTTGTTTGATAACTTTTTTTTAGTTGGTTGTTTTTTCTTGGTCTTGTTGTTTGATGTCCTAGTCTTGGTATGCCAAGTCTAGTTGGTGTGTTGCTTTGACACATCCTTGTACTTTATTGGTTATTTATAAAATTCATCGGGGTAACCCTTTACCCAAAAAAAATTTGATGATTAAATGGAATGTTATGTTGTTATGTTATGTGATCTTGTGTAATACACGTATGTATGTATTATGAGCACACAACACAACCCAACCGCACAAGTCTAATCCGATCACACAAGCCCATTCGGGCTACACAACTTGTACACGGATCAAGAACAGCCCATGTTGGCTCGGCCCACTCCCCTTATGCGCCTACATACACTATTAGGGAGTTGTTTCTCATTTGTTGCAAAACAAGAATAACCACCAAACCCTACTCTCTCTCTACCCTCTCGAAGACGACGGCAAACAACACCCCTCCCCAATCGAAGCTCTTGATTCAGATCAACTCTCATCCCATTCTTTAATCGGTTAGTGTGTTATTTTGATTGCATGATTAATGATATGATTGGTATATATGTTTATCATGATAATATAGGGAGGTCATGTGTATGAGATTGATAAGAAATTGTGTTCATAAAAATCGGCTCACATAGGAATTTGATAATGTTAATATGATTCGAAATTTCATGATGTTAGACAAGAATTTAATGAATATATTACTCGGCTGATTATGTGATATGTCATGATAATTGATGAGTGATGATTGTGATGATTCGGTCCAATGATATTGTAGATTAATGGTTTGTTGAAAGTGGGTAACATTGGTTAAAGAGAATGTCGGCCATTGAAGTTAATGTTGGATGATTCCAATATCAAGTTTTGAAACCATCGACTCACTAACAATTTGGTCCAATCAATTGAACAAATATTTTAGTGCTTCATGGAAAATTGTAGAAAACAATAATGATGTTAAAAGAATCTATGAAACTGTGTCTTCTATATTGCATGAGATTGCATAGTGTGAAGATGTAAGTTGGTGGCCATTTTGTCTTTGGTGCATGTGTATTGTCAGGGAAATTAATAATCAAATATATGTGTGCATGTTAAACAGTTTTGGTCGAATATTGTTGATGTAATAGGTAACTGATGGATAAATTATTAGAGTTTTAGGCTAGGTAACTGTTGTCGATGATGATAATTAGGGTTATACGAATCACATGATGATTGCCCGTTATGATCGTATATTGTTCGGGTTGGAAACTGTGAATTGTTGATTGATAACTACATAAAAGGAAACCATATAACTGATTGCCTAAAATCCGGACATTTAAACTAATCGTACAAGACTCCTTAGTCGCATAAGAAGTCTAGTCGCACAAGACATCCATAGTCGCACAAGACTATTGGATCGCACAAGTTGTGTTTTGTTATTTGTTTGGGCCGGGTATACATGTTGGGCTGGGCTAGTTCCACTCGCACAAAGGATCCCGAATCGCACAAGAAATTCCGGATCGCACAAGAAACCCATGTTTAATTATTTGGGCCATTTACTTACCGGACTGTTTTGTTAATTGGGCCGGGTATATTAACTGAATCGCACAACATGTTGTGGATCGCACAAGACTGTGCTGAACGCACATCATGTTGGGCCGCCTGTTATTAGGCTTTACCTTTGGATCGTACAAACATCAAATGTTATGTAATTGACTGCTAATATGTTAACGTGCATTGTGTGTTTGCCATGATCTGTGTGTGTTCCTGATCTGCTAGCTTATGTGATTCTTATGTGCAATACTTGAAACCAAAAACCTGACTTGTATGGTAACCATGTTAGGACGTGGTTGACCTCTAGAAGCTTGATTGACCTTTCGTTTACCTACCGAGCAAACCAAGGTGTCACACCCCGACCGCGTAAAACAACAAATCGCGGCGGAAACATCGGGGCGTGTTGCAACAGAAATAAATGTTTCATAACCATGGATACCAAAAGTGTTTCGTTTTATTAAACATTGAATAATTACATCGTCTGGAAATCTAAATACATAAATTAGACATAGTCTATCATTATTATTGAGTCACTAAGGCCTTGTCCAGTCCTATGTGAGCATGCATCTTATCAATCGATATCATCCAACAATACCTGAAACATATGTGAAAACGAGGTCAGCAAAGAAATGCTGGCGAGTACATAGGTTTTGTGAAAATAAGATTCATGACTTCAGTTTAAGAAAATGTTTAGTCATGAACCTTGTAATTTGCTTTGTCTTTGTAAATCATTTGAAAAATAATAAGTTTAGATGATATGTATAAATAAGAGAATAATGCATGATTAAATGAATAACCATGTAAAATGAGTCTTTATAAGATAAGTTGTTTGTAAATAAATGTCTTGTGAAAAGTATGTTACTTGTATAAAATGTTCTATGTCTCAAACTGAAATGATTCAAATAACGCTACAATATGTAATACCATACAAACACTTATATATAGGAAGTACCAGCGGTGTATCCACCATGTTTGTATCATATTATACACGCATCGTTACTTAATCACTTAATCAAACCAAACCAAACAATGTAAAATGTCTATGTTTAAATCAATTGTCAAATGTATTGAATAATATGTCAAAGTATTCATGTCAAGATGTAAATCATGTCAAAATGTCTATGTCAAATATCCATGTCAAATGTCTATGTCAAATATCCATGTCAAATGTCTATGTCAAATATCCATGTCAAATGTCTATGTCAAATATCCATGTATGGCAAGTGAAATGTCTCAACTAAACCATATGCACAACAACAAAGTATTGAAGTAAAACTTGGTTTAAATCAAAGTTATGTTTTGTGGGAAATACATGATCAAATGTCAATCATGTACAAATGTTTACCCAAATGTTAAAACTTGTTCTTGTTCTTAACAAACTCTTACCAAAGGGTAAGTTAATATTTTAATTGTGAAACTACTTTATGGTCGATTCTCTAATAACATTCAAACCTTCTTGACGCGTTCCTCGGTCCATCTCGCTCTCGTTCTTAACAAACCCTTACCAAAGGATAAGTTAATAATTACAGATTCAGTCGCTACCCACAACCCCCACACATAACAATGGGTGCAGTAAATAACGGGATTTGTCAGATCCTATGGTACCATAACCTAATACTGGTCGGCTTGATCATTGCTAATGAATGTCATCGGTCATGTAAACTACAACCAACAAGTTTGTTCACTTTTTGAAATTGTTATTAGTTTTTGAAATCATTGTATTCGTTCTTGAAATCATTGTTAGCGTTCTTGAAATAATTGTTATTGTTCTTGAAACCACATTGTAATTGTTATTGAAATCATTGATAAAGCATTTAGCACATATGAGTCACCCCAAAACAGTTGAAAACAGTAAAAGAGGGGAATAATGTACTCGCCTGATAATGCTTGGAGGTCTTGAACAACAACCAAACAAAGCTTGAGGGAGCACGGAATCAGTCGGCAAATCTAAACTATATAAATAAACCAGACTTAAATCGGAAGACTGGGTAGCAGGAGGGTTTGTAAACTAAATGAGTGTAGGAACTCATATGATATGGTTTAACAAAGCCTACATACTAAATGAAACTTAACCTAAGTGCTTTCGACCCATCGCGACCCATTAAGGTAACATACGTTACTTTAACGCGTCGTGCGCGTGAAACGCGTTCGGACCGTCTAACTAGTACTATGACAAGTGTTATATGCCTAAACATGTTACATAATCAGTTATGTGACAAAAGTTTAGGTTACATATGCTTAATTACCAATTATACATGAAAAGGGTATTCTGGTAATTTACCTAAGGCATATAAACTACCTATCATACAACTACTTAAACGATGTGACCATAGGGTATAACCTCGGAAGGTTATGCCCTATACTAGGGTCACCTAATGTATTTGGTCGGATCCTAATGATCGACCAAACTGGGTCGGGCTCGAAGGTATAGGCGATTTATTAGATCGCCTACCCTACGACCCTAGACAACGTGGTAATCAGTGGGCATAGTCCCAAGGGACTATGACCAACGTGATTACACTCACGTTGCGAAGTTCAAACGAACTTCGCATTGACCATTACTGGTCAACGCTGAAAGTCAAACAAAGTTTGACTTTCTGACTCGAAAAGCAATAAAATAAGGAAAAGAACGAAAGAATACTTACGAAGGGTCCCCGAATGCTAATCCCGATCCAAGAACTCAGGTATGAAACAATGGTTTCAACTTAGAGCTCTCAAATCAGAATTCTTGTGCTTTAAAACAATGAAAGGCATGGGGTATATATAGTTTTCGGGTAACCGTTAGGATCGTTTCATGGAAAACGTGCCTTAATCCCACCCGTACAAGTGTCGGGACCTTGTGGTGACTAAAAATGATCCTTATCTTCATGACTAAGCAACTTAGAACATGTGGTGTAGGATCAAACAGCTGCAACTTGTGATTAAAACATTGAATCTGGTCTGGTTAGGCAGTCGCGTAGCGCGACGGGTAGGCCCTTAGGGCTCCCGCTACGCTAGCACCTCTCTGATTCAGAAATGTTTCAGAATTGGCAGAAATGGTCCCTGTTGTGTTTTAAGGCCTTTTTCGATGCGTTTGAACCCCGTTAACCTCATTTCAAGGCTCTAAAATGAAGTTAAAGTATAGGGAAATCAAAACATGCTCAAAAATATGCCGGAGGTTGGTTCGTTTGGCCGTACGAACGCGATGTTCGCTTAATTACGACGGAATGCGCATAAGCACGAAAAACGATCCAAATGACGTGACGAATGGATTTTTCTTATGGCGAACACTAAAATATAATGTAGTCATGCTTACATAAATTTTTGGATGTCCGGATGTATTCAGAACGTAAGTTATGGGCAAAAGTGCAAACTTGTGCACTTTTTGACACTTTTAGTCCCTGAATGACCCAAAAGTTTATTTTAGCACACCGAACCCCTCAAAGCCTATTTGTAAGCTATGTAAAGGATATTTATGGTATGTTTAACTTATGGTCATGCTCCGGAATGTCTGTTACAGTTCAAATTGGCATACTTTCGCAGTTTGTCAAGTTTAGTCCCTGTAAGCGAATTAGCTTGCTTTTGCCATACCAAAGCCTTCAAAACTTATTTCTAAGTTATGTAAAGGTTATTTAAGGTATGTTAAGCCTATGTCGCTATTCCGGAGTGTTTGTTGCATTAAACTGGTTATATTTACGCATCGGTGCGCGTATAACTATCCAGAAAGCGATTTAGAGTTTGAAATCGAACAAGAGTTGATATGTGTAAACGATACACATATTTTTACAAATCCCAAGTATGAAATACAATATTTCATTGGTTCGGTATTTGTTTGATAGCCGTGAAGGCACAGGTGTTACAGTCTCCCCTACTTTAGGAAATTTCGTCCCGAAATTTATTTAGAGGAAACTTGTGAGAGCTTGAAAACATGAAGTTGAAAAGATCGAACAACATTGGTTAGGGTTCTGAACTTCTAGTAATCTTTAATAACATCATGATTGCAATGTAAGAGGGACACTTATATACTAGTATCTGAAGCGTCATTGGTGCGTCCACCGTACCTCCATTACATCGTTCTCATTTTGTTATTTTTGTCACTATCGGTTCTTACACATAATAAACCTTACTGGGTTTCTGTGCACTAACTTTCATAATTATGTACGCGTCCATAATCAGACAATTCCTTGCACAGTTCACACAGTCTATTTTATAATATGTAGGGTAAAACCAAATGAACAATCCTGTGATGTGTGTGACTAGACCGCCATAGAGTCCTTTTGACTAAATCAATAAATGATCTAAATAGACTATCAATGAGTCTGTCCAGCTACATCACTAGATGTCGTTCTTCACCAAATTGTGAATCAATCTTTTTGACTAGACCACCAAAAGGGTCTCTTATGAATCATGGAGTGATACTATAAAATCCAAGGGTCTTATCTATTACATAGAAGCCCATTAAGGATTTAAGGTTGTACCTTTTGACTATCCTGCTACGAATCCCTCATATGAAGATATGAAAGATCCTGCGAGGATTTGGATAACGAATTATCCAAAGTATAAAAACACAAAAACATAGAGGAGAACACATAACTCATAAACACATAATTGCATAATTGCATACTCGTTCAATCGCATAATCGTTCAATTTGACCTTTAATTTGTTATCTTTGGACACGGGTATTTAAAGCATACCAGGAACCCAATCCATGGATTTCCTTTGGCACCTTAAATATTTTCAAGAATCTAACTATGAAGATAGGAAGATCTTAAAAGGAATTCGGTTTGTCCTAATTGAGTTGTATTGTACATTTTAAGGTGTACAAGGAATTCAATCAGGGCTCCGATGTCAACGAAGGTGTTGATCGTGATCGGCTCAGGACATGAATAGTTCAAGATGTCATCAATAATAACAATGACGATCTGATCCAAATAAGGCTTGCAGACTCTATTTATTAAGTCCTTGAAGATGGCTGGAGTATTTGTCAACCTAAAAAGGCCTGACTGTAAACTCGTACTGGCCATACTTCGTGCAGAAAGCCGTTTTGGGAATATCTTCTTCGAGCATACGAAGTTGATGATACCCAGAACGCAAATCGATCTTGGAAAAGCATGAAGCGCCCTGCAGATGATCGAAGAGATCATCGATTTTAAGGTAGGGGATATCGATTCTTGATGGTAAGCTCACCAGGCTTACGTTAATCGATATACATTCGAAAAGATCCATCTTTCTTTTCACAAAGAGTATAGGAGTTTCTCCAAGGTGAAAAGTTCGGACTGATGAATCCTTTATCAGACAACTCTTGAAGCTGTTTTGATAATTCTTGCATCTCGAATGGTGCAAGATGATAAGATACTTTAGATTTAAAAGAAGTAAGTGTTTGAGGTTCTTAGGGAGATTACAAGTGATCATAAAAATGACAGAACCACACGAGTAGTTTTGTCTTTGTGTTAACATCATAAGGTTGAATCAAACATTCATACAATTGCATTAGTTAAAAATAAAACCACAAATTTTATTTATATAACATCCGCATTGTCTTTAAATGTTACAAGATAACAACCAGAGGAAAAACAAACTGCTAATTGTTCACTCCTTCATCATTGAGTGCCTCATTGATGTTAAACACTCGACCGCGTGCTGGATTCACGTTGACGTTCGCATTCAGGTTTGCGTTAGCATTTGCATTCACCAGTCTTGGGCAGTTGTGGCGGAAGTGACCAATCTCTCCGCAGTTGAAACATGAACCTAGTGGAAATCTCACAGCATTCCCTTGAACCGGAGCTTGATCCTGAGCAGCCTGATTTTGTCCCAAACGACAAATCTTGGCCAAATGCCCAAGTTTACCACACGTCGTGCATTGCCAGCAAGCTTGTTGTACTGCGTGATGACCGTTGCAGCGTGCACAATAAGGTGCGGTACCGGCATATGCTTTCTTTGCAGGTGGCTGAGCTGGTAAGTTTCGCGGGTTCTGAGCAGTCTGTGCTGTAACCGCAAAGTTTTGACCACCCTTTCGCTTCCTTGATTTCTTTGACGTCTCACCTTCCTTACCCTTCTTGTTTTGACCTTTCTTGCTATCCTCCTTGTCAGCTGACTGTTTCTTGCCCTTGTCACCCTTCCTGTGTAACTTGTTCTTCCGAATCTGCGACTCAGTCAATGTCGCTGATAACTCGATCGCCTGACGGAGTGTGGCAGGGTTACTACCAGTAAGGATGTCTTGTACCGAGTCAGGTAGGCCGTCGATGTACCTTTCGATAGCTATGTCAAGTGGGGTAACCATTGTCGGGCAAAGCAGACTCAGCTCCTCAAACCTATCAGTATACGCCCTGTGCTCACCACTATCTTGCTTCAACTCATCAAATTCCTTCTCCAAAGCTCGCTGTTCATGACGAGGACAGAATTCCCTCATCATAAGGGCTCTCAGTTCAGCCCATGTCTGTGCGAGAGCAACTTCGGCGCCTCTGTCTCTCATAACCCCGTTCCACCATGTCAAAGCCCTCTTCTGAAATACGCTCGAAGAAAACTCTACCTTGCGATTTTCCGGACACTGCACATGGCGAAAAGTATTCTCTATGCTCTCGAACCACTGAAGAAGCCCAGTTGCTCCTTCAGAACCACTAAACTTGAGTGGTTTAGCCTGGTTGAAATCCTTGTATTTGCATAGCACATTGTTGTTGTTGTTGGCTTGGTTCCATTGAGTAAAGAGGTTTGGGAATTGAGCAGCCATTTGCTGCGCAATGATTTCTGCCAGCTCGGCAGTCTCTATCTGGTTTTCGCGTCGAGGAGGCATTGTCTAAAAGAGGAAACATGAAAGGAAACGAGTGAGAGAATTTAGACGAAAAGAATGAGATGAAACAAATCTGATGAAAGCAAGGATAGTGGTCATTTGTTTGTTACTACAAAGCAACAAACGACCTTGGTGATTAGTCAAAGTAAATAGGTTAAAAATAATGTATCACGAAGACATGCTCGCCTATAAGTGAACACTCATCCCAAGAATTCCCAGGTAAGCACAACTGGTCTCGCGTCTGATGAGATGTATACGAAGTGCTTGCCTAGACAGAAAACCCAGAATACAGGCATTCACCCTTCCAGTTTGCACGTGTTCACATTATTTAAAACCTAAAACCTTGACGAGATTTTGAAAAATTCAAAGGGGTTCAAAACCATATAACAGAGGGTTCAAAACCTAGTAATCAATCATCCTAGAACAGATGATTAGTTTTCAAAGCGGTTTTGAAATTTATGTTCTTGTTGTGGTCGTCGCCTAAGGATAGGTGACGGTATTGTTTTATGACTAAACGCAAGTAAACTCGCGTTAGGGTCCTAAGAAGGTTATAGACTAGGTCAAAGCATTACTAATAACCTAATTCCCTATAACCATTGGCTCTGATACCATCTTTTCTGTCACACCCCGACCGCGTAAAACAACAAATCGCGGCGGAAACATCGGGGCGTGTTGCAACAGAAATAAATGTTTCATAACCATGGATACCAAAAGTGTTTCGTTTTATTAAACATTGAATAATTACATCGTCTGGAAATCTAAATACATAAATTAGACATAGTCTATCATTATTATTGAGTCACTAAGGCCTTGTCCAGTCCTATGTGAGCATGCATCTTATCAATCGATATCATCCAACAATACCTGAAACATATGTGAAAACGAGGTCAGCAAAGAAATGCTGGCGAGTACATAGGTTTTGTGAAAATAAGATTCATGACTTCAGTTTAAGAAAATGTTTAGTCATGAACCTTGTAATTTGCTTTGTCTTTGTAAATCATTTGAAAAATAATAAGTTTAGATGATATGTATAAATAAGAGAATAATGCATGATTAAATGAATAACCATGTAAAATGAGTCTTTATAAGATAAGTTGTTTGTAAATAAATGTCTTGTGAAAAGTATGTTACTTGTATAAAATGTTCTATGTCTCAAACTGAAATGATTCAAATAACGCTACAATATGTAATACCATACAAACACTTATATATAGGAAGTACCAGCGGTGTATCCACCATGTTTGTATCATATTATACACGCATCGTTACTTAATCACTTAATCAAACCAAACCAAACAATGTAAAATGTCTATATTTAAATCAATTGTCAAATGTATTGAATAATATGTCAAAGTATTCATGTCAAGATGTAAATCATGTCAAAATGTCTATGTCAAATATCCATGTCAAATGTCTATGTCAAATATCCATGTCAAATGTCTATGTCAAATATCCATGTCAAATGTCTATGTCAAATATCCATGTATGGCAAGTGAAATGTCTCAACTAAACCATATGCACAACAACAAAGTATTGAAGTAAAACTTGGTTTAAATCAAAGTTATGTTTTGTGGGAAATACATGATCAAATGTCAATCATGTACAAATGTTTACCCAAATGTTAAAACTTGTTCTTGTTCTTAACAAACTCTTACCAAAGGGTAAGTTAATATTTTAATTGTGAAACTACTTTATGGTCGATTCTCTAATAACATTCAAACCTTCTTGACGCGTTCCTCGGTCCATCTCGCTCTCGTTCTTAACAAACCCTTACCAAAGGATAAGTTAATAATTACAGATTCAGTCGCTACCCACAACCCCCACACATAACAATGGGTGCAGTAAATAACGGGATTTGTCAGATCCTATGGTACCATAACCTAATACTGGTCGGCTTGATCATTGCTAATGAATGTCATCGGTCATGTAAACTACAACCAACAAGTTTGTTCACTTTTTGAAATTGTTATTAGTTTTTGAAATCATTATTAGCGTTCTTGAAATAATTGTTATTGTTCTTGAAACCACATTGTAATTGTTATTGAAATCATTGATAAAGCATTTAGCACATATGAGTCACCCCAAAACAGTTGAAAACAGTAAAAGAGGGGAATAATGTACTCGCCTGATAATGCTTGGAGGTCTTGAACAACAACCAAACAAAGCTTGAGGGAGCACGGAATCAGTCGGCAAATCTAAACTATATAAATAAACCAGACTTAAATCGGAAGACTGGGTAGCAGGAGGGTTTGTAAACTAAATGAGTGTAGGAACTCATATGATATGGTTTAACAAAGCCTACATACTAAATGAAACTTAACCTAAGTGCTTTCGACCCATCGCGACCCATTAAGGTAACATACGTTACTTTAACGCGTCGTGCGCGTGAAACGCGTTCGGACCGTCTAACTAGTACTATGACAAGTGTTATATGCCTAAACATGTTACATAATCAGTTATGTGACAAAAGTTTAGGTTACATATGCTTAATTACCAATTATACATGAAAAGGGTATTCTGGTAATTTACCTAAGGCATATAAACTACCTATCATACAACTACTTAAACGATGTGACCATAGGGTATAACCTCGGAAGGTTATGCCCTATACTAGGGTCACCTAATGTATTTGGTCGGATCCTAATGATCGACCAAACTGGGTCGGGCTCGAAGGTATAGGCGATTTATTAGATCGCCTACCCTACGACCCTAGACAACGTGGTAATCAGTGGGCATAGTCCCAAGGGACTATGACCAACGTGATTACACTCACGTTGCGAAGTTCAAACGAACTTCGCATTGACCATTACTGGTTAACGCTGAAAGTCAAACAAAGTTTGACTTTCTGACTCGAAAAGCAATAAAATAAGGAAAAGAACGAAAGAATACTTACGAAGGGTCCCCGAATGCTAATCCCGATCCAAGAACTCAGGTATGAAACAATGGTTTCAACTTAGAGCTCTCAAATCAGAATTCTTGTGCTTTAAAACAATGAAAGGCATGGGGTATATATAGTTTTCGGGTAACCGTTAGGATCGTTTCATGGAAAACGTGCCTTAATCCCACCCGTACAAGTGTCGGGACCTTGTGGTGACTAAAAATGATCCTTATCTTCATGACTAAGCAACTTAGAACATGTGGTGTAGGATCAAACAGCTGCAACTTGTGATTAAAACATTGAATCTGGTCTGGTTAGGCAGTCGCGTAGCGCGACGGGTAGGCCCTTAGGGCTCCCGCTACGCTAGCACCTCTCTGATTTAGAAATGTTTCAGAATTGGCAGAAATGGTCCCTGTTGTGTTTTAAGGCCTTTTTCGATGCGTTTGAACCCCGTTAACCTCATTTCAAGGCTCTAAAATGAAGTTAAAGTATAGGGAAATCAAAACATGCTCAAAAATATGCCGGAGGTTGGTTCGTTTGGCCGTACGAACGCGATGTTCGCTTAATTACGACGGAATGCGCATAAGCGCGAAAAACGATCCAAATGACGTGACGAATGGATTTTTCTTATGGCGAACACTAAATTATAATGTAGTCATGCTTACATAAATTTTTGGATGTCCGGATGTATTCAGAACGTAAGTTATGGGCAAAAGTGCAAACTTGTGCACTTTTTGACACTTTTAGTCCCTGAATGTCCCAAAAGTTTATTTTAGCACACCGAACCCCTCAAAGCCTATTTGTAAGCTATGTAAAGGATATTTATGGTATGTTTAACTTATGTTCATGCTCCGGAATGTCTGTTACAGTTCAAATTGGCATACTTTCGCAGTTTGTCAAGTTTAGTCCCTGTAAGCGAATTAGCTTGCTTTTGCCATACCAAAGCCTTCAAAACTTATTTCTAAGTTATGTAAAGGTTATTTAAGGTATGTTAAGCCTATGTCGCTATTCCGGAGTGTTTGTTGCATTAAACTGGTTATATTTACGCATCGGTGCGCGTATAACTATCCAGAAAGCGATTTAGAGTTTGAAATCGAACAAGAGTTGATATGTGTAAACGATACACATATTTTTACAAATCCCAAGTATGAAATACAATATTTCATTGGTTCGGTATTTGTTTGATAGCCGTGAAGGCACAGGTGTTACACAAGGTGAGTTCACACTCTACAAAGCATGAGATTCCCAGGGGTTGGGAATAGGGTTAAGGAATATGGATTACTCGTCCTTTCTTGGGTAGGACAGTAATGGTTCAGGAATGTAATTCCTCGTCCTCACGGACAAATAACTTTACTAGACCAAAACTCTATCACGAAGTCCCTCCTATTTTATATCGACTTAATCGCCAGGCCAATGGCGAGCGGGTCATTAGTTAGATAGCGCTATTTAGGTCTGACAAGCCTCACACCGTGCCGCAGAGGACGGGCGTGAACTAATGGATCTGGGCACGTCAATGATGATAGACATTGACAGTTCAGGGCACTTAAACATGACTTTAGTCAGCAGTCGATATGGTAACGAGTCTAGTGTATACATGGGGTAGCCCCCACGGCCGCAATGCCAAATAACTATCATGGGGTAGCCCCCACGGCTGGATTGCCAGAGTTAATGGGTTAAACAAATCACATTTTAAACTATGGGGTAACCCCCACGGCAAGGATGCCAGTTAAAAGAACTATTTTTGGAACAACTAAAACGAACACCCAACTGTGAACTCGCTCAACATTATTGTTGACCCGTTACTACATGCTTTGCAGGTCAATAGGTACTTAGCTGGAGCTTGCACAAGGGAGAGTCGTTGTGGGACATGGATAGCTGTGTGCCATGTTAAACCTTTGGATATTTAAACTTACGTTTTGGTTTTAAACATTATGCTTCCGCTCATAACTTAAACTATGTTTGTTTTGGACACTAATTGCGTTGGTTGGACTTTTACAATTAAATATTTGCTTGTCCAATATGATTAGTGGTTTGATCCTGGTCAGTCACGCCTCCAAGCGGTGATACTCCGCGTGTGGATTTTGGGGGTGTGACAGATTGGTATCAGAGCCATTGGTTAAAGAGAACTTGGTTTTAATAAAGGAAAATGTTTTTGTTAAAACTAGACTATAATTTGTACAGTGCTCTACGATCCACAACGACGCTTCACTCCACGTGCAAGACTCGACATTCTAGGTGATATGGTTTACGTTTTATATTGCCTACTTGCCAGATTGCATAGAACTTTGCTCATGGTATGCTTAGATGAACGTAGCAACTATAGTTTGAAAACACATTTGTGCTTTCTCCCTACTGTCACTCTACACTTACACACATTCGCGACACCTTTCCTATTTGTGTTTCCTTCGATGTGAGATCATGAGGGAACGTGTGAACCTAACTCAAGCAAGCTGACGGATCTTATCAACGAACAAGTTGCGGCAGCACTCGCAGCGGCCCAGGCAGGAGGTATAACCTGCTATTTCAAACCTAACCTAGGATGATAGATCATACTCTCATGATCCAACTCTCACGCTTAACCCTGTCTTTTCTTCCTCGCGCAACAAGGTCAGAACGCTCAGCCGCCTGTATGCACATTCAAGACGTTCCTGGACTGTCGTCCTAGTACTTTCAATGGCACAGAAGGAGCTGTAGGTCTCCTCCACTGGTTTGAAAAGCTCAAATCTGTTTCGAGATGTGTGAATGCCCTGAGGCTCGCAGGGTGAAGTATGCTACCGGTACTCTCGAGAGTATAGCGCTCACGTGGTGGAATGCTCAGGTCCAAATACTGGGGTTGGTTGCTGCTAATGCCACCCCATGGAATGATTTTAAGGAACTGATCAAACGTGAATACTGTAGTCGTAATGACATCCGCAAGCTGGAAGTGGAGTTCTTTAACCTGAAGATGACGGGGTCAGAGATAGAAACATACACGAAACGATCCAACGAACTGACAGTGTTATGTCCAACAATGGTGGATCCTCCCATCAAGCGCATTGAGCTGTATCTCAAAGGCTTAGTACCAGAAATTCAAAGTCATGTGACATCGGCCAACCTTGCAACCATCCAGGATATTACTCGTCTTGCTCAACGTCTCCCAGATCAGGCGGTAGGACAGAATAAACTGCCGAAACGTATTAATGCTGCTACAACTACTTCGGATGCTCCCAGTGACAACAAACGCAAGTGGGATGGAAATTCGAGCAAAGGGTTCCACTTCGGTTCAGTCTCAGTCGCAGCAGCGAAGAACGGATGAGTACAGGAGCCCCAGGCAACATTCTTTTGGTAATCGAAGTCAGGGTGGATACCAGGGAAACCACCCTAAGTGCAATTGATGTAAATTGCACCACAGCGGATCGTGCAACAAAGATCGTTGACAAAGATACAACAAGCTTGGTCATGAAGCCAAAGATTGTAGAAGCTCACGTCCTGCATATAAGAACCGACAACAGCAGCCACAAGCTCCACAGAAGCAGCAGCAACAACAGGGTAACAAGGGATGCTATCAGTGTAGTGCTGAAGGTCACTTCAAGAGACACCGTCCACAGTTGAACCAGAACCAGAATCAGAGCCACAACCAAGGAAACAAGAACAACAATGGAGACAACAACGGGGGTAATAATGATGGCAATGGTGCCAGGGGTCGAGTGTTCGTGATTGGTCAGGATGATGCTAGGAATGACCCCACGTTGTAATGGTTTCGACATTGTTATTGGTATGGATTGGCCACCTCAACATCGAGCAGGGACTCTTTGCAACGAAAAGATCATCCGCATTCCTTGTGCTAGTTAAGAACCTTTGGTAATTCATGGTGACAAGCTCCTGGAGCGATACCCATAGCTCGAGCACCATATCGTTTAGCCCCATCTGAACTGGAAGACCTGTCTACGCAACTACAAGAACTCTTGGATAAGGGTTTTATTCGTCCTAGCTCTTCGCCCTGGGGAGCTCCAATGCTATTTGTAAAGAAGAAAGACGGTACCTTCAGGATGTGCATCGACTACCGTGAACTCAACAAGGTGACTGTGAAGAATCGCTATCCTCTTCCATGCATTGACGACTTGTTCAACCAGTTGCAAGGGTCGAGCTACTATTCAAAGATTGATTTGAGACCAGGATATCACCAGCTGAGAGTCCGAGAAGAGGACGTCTCTAAAACAGTCTTTAGAACCCGTTATGGACATTATGAGTTTTTGGTCATGCCTTTTGGGCTGACAAACGCACCTGCGGTCTTCATGGACTTGATGAATCGAGTGTGCAAGCCGTACCTAGACAAGTTCGTTATTGTATTCATCGACGACATCCTGATCTATTCTAAGAGTCAGGAGGAACACGAACAACATTTACGACTCATTTTGGAACTTCTGCGAGCAGAACAGCTATATGCCAAGTTTTCAAAATGTGACTTCTGGCTTCGTGAAGTCCATTTCTTAGGCCATGTGGTGAACAAGGATGGGATTCATGTAGATCCATCCAAGGTAGAGTCGATCAAGAGCTGGCCTGCACCTCGTACGCCAACGGAAATTCGCCAATTCTTGGGATTGGCAGGTTACTACAGGAGGTTTATTAAGGATTTTTCCAAGATTGCACAGCCTCTCACCTCACTAACGCAGAAGGGCGTTGTTTATCGTTGGGGAAATGCACAGGAGTTAGCGTTTCAGCACTTAAAGGATAGACTTTGCAGTGCACCTATCCTTTCATTGCCAGAGGGCACAGACGACTTCGTGGTTTACTGCGACGCATCTATTCAGGGTCTTGGTTGTGTATTGATGCAGCGGGATAAAGTTATAGCCTACGCCTCACGCCAACTCAAAGTTCATGAAAAGAACTACACTACACACGACTTAGAGCTGGGAGAGGTTGTTTTTGCACTTAAGATATGGCGACATTAACGGTACCAAATGCGCTATCTACACTGATCACAGGAGCCCCGAGCATACCTTCAAACAGAAGGAACTGAATATGCGACAGCGACGATGGGTCGAGTTACTGAATGACTACGAATGCTCGATCAGGTACCACCCAGGCAAAGCCAATGTTGTGGCTGACGCCCTCAGTCGAAAGGACACTGCGCCCAAGCGCGTACGAGCTTTACAACTCACTATACAGTATAGTCTTCCTTCTCAGATACGAGATGCTCAGATGGAAGCATTGAAACCAGAAAACGTCAGGGCTGAAGCCCTACGCGGCTCAAGGCAACGCTTAGAACAGAAGGAAGACGGTGCTTACTACGTCACAGGACGCATTTGGGTCCCACGTTATGGCAACTTACGAGAGCTTGTGATGGATGAGGCACACAAGTCTCGCTACTCAGTACATCCTGGTTCGGATAAGATGTACCACGATATCAAAACTACATATTGGTGGCCTAGCATGAAGGCCCACATAGCAACGTACGTTAGCAAGTGCTTGACTTGTGCGAGAGTCAAGGCGGAATACCAGAAACCTTCAGGCCCACTTCAGCAACCAGAGATACCACAATGGAAATGGGAGCAAATTTCTATGGATTTTGTTACTGGCCTGCCTAGATCTCAACGTGGTAACGATACTATTTGGGTGATCGTGGATCGACTCACAAAGTCTGCTCACTTCTTGGCCATCAAGGAAACGGATAAGTTCTCCACGCTAGCAGACGTATATCTTAAGGAAGTTGTCTCGAGGCACGGGGTGCCCACCTCTATTATCTCGGATCGAGATGCATGTTTTACATCAGAACTGTGGCAAGCAATGCACAAGTCTTTTGGCTCAAGATTAGATATGAGCACAGCCTATCACCCGCAAACGGATGGGCAGTCGGAACGTACCATCCAGACCCTAGAAGATATGCTTAGGGCATGTGTAATATACTTTGGCAACGGCTGGGAAAAGCATCTGCCACTTGTGGAATTTTCGTACAATAATAGCTACCACACTAGCATTAAAGCTGCTCTGTTTGAGGCATTGTACGGGCGTAAATGCCGGTTACCTCTTTGTTGGGCAGAGGTGGGGGATAGTCAGATTACTGGTCCAGACCATGTGGTTGACACCACAGAGAAAATTTCTCAGATACGACAACGAATGGCGGCAGCTCGTGACCGTCAGAAAGTCTACGCCGATAAGGGCAGAAAACCACTAGAGCTCCGGGTTGGGGAGCGTGTACTACTCAAAGTTTCACCCTGGAAGGGTGTGGTTCGTTTTGGTAAACGGGGCAAACTTAACCCATGATACGTTGGACCTTTCGAAGTCATTGAGAAAATAGGCAAGGTGGCCTACAGACTGAACTTACCAGCGGAACTCAGTGCAGTTCACAACGTTTTCCACGTGTCAAATCTGAAGAAGTGTCTATCAGATGAGACCCACGTCGTTCCTTTGAAGGAGCTCACTATCGACGAGCAGTTACGATTCGTCGAGGAACCAGTTGAAATCACGGACCGGGATGTTAAGGTCCTCAAGCGCACTAGAATACCTCTCGTTCGAGTTCGTTGGAACTCACATCGCGGCCCAGAGTTCACCTGGGAACGCGAAGATCAAATGGAACAAAAGTATCCTCAACTATTCGCAAACAGTACAACCACTACTGAGGCTGAAGCTACGGAATTTCGGGACGAAATTCCAGATAACGGGGGGAGGATGTGACACCCGAGGAAAACCATGCAACCTAACTAGCTTCCTCAGTGAGTACGTACAAAATTTCGGGACGAAATTTCTTTCAACTTGGGGATAATGTGACAACTCGTATTTCAGAACCTATCGTTGTGTTTAGGGTAGCATGTTTTGAACTTATGTAACGTATGTGAACAGTATGCGACTATGTGAATTTGATGATTAAATGGAATGTTATGTTGTTATGTTATGTGATCTTGTGTAATACACGTATGTATGTATTATGAGCACACAACACAACCCAACCGCACAAGTCTAATCCGATCACACAAGCCCATTCGGGCTACACAACTTGTACACGGATCAAGAACAGCCCATGTTGGCTCGGCCCACTCCCCTTATGCGCCTACATACACTATTAGGGAGTTGTTTCTCATTTGTTGCAAAAACAAGAATAACCACCAAACCCTACTCTCTCTCTCTACCCTCTCGAAGACGACGGCAAACAACACCCCTCCCCAATCGAAGCTCTTGATTCAGATCAACTCTCATCCCATTCTTTAATCGGTTAGTGTGTTATTTTGATTGCATGATTAATGATATGATTGGTATATATGTTTATCATGATAATATAGGGAGGTCATGTGTATGAGATTGATAAGAAATTGTGTTCATAAAAATCGGCTCACATAGGAATTTGATAATGTTAATATGATTCGAAATTTCATGATGTTAGACAAGAATTTAATGAATATATTACTCGGCTGGTTATGTGATATGTCATGATAATTGATGAGTGATGATTGTGATGATTCGGTCCAATGATATTGTAGATTTATGATTTGTTGAAAGTGGGTAACATTGGTTAAAGAGAATGTCGGCCATTGAAGTTAATGTTGGATGATTCCAACATCAAGTTTTGAAACCACTGACTCACTAACAATTTGGTCCAATCAATTGAACAAATATTTTAGTGCTTCATGGAAAATTGTAGAAAACAATAATGATGTTAAAAGAATCTATGAAACTGTGTCTTCTATATTGCATGAGATTGCATAGTGTGAAGATGTAAGTTGGTGGCCATTTTGTCTTTGGTGCATGTGTATTGTCAGGGAAATTAATAATCAAATATATGTGTGCATGTTAAACAGTTTTGGTCGAATATTGTTGATGTAGTAGGTAACTGATGGATAAATTATTAGAGTTTTAGGCTAGGTAACTGTTGTCGATGATGATAATTAGGGTTATACGAATCACATGATGATTGCCCGTTATGATCGTATATTGTTCGGGTTGGAAACTGTGAATTGTTGATTGATAACTACATAAAAGGAAACCATATAACTGATTGCCTAAAATCCGGACATTTAAACTAATCGTACAAGACTCCTTAGTCGCATAAGAAGTCTAGTCGCACAAGACATCCATAGTCGCACAAGACTATTGGATCGCACAAGTTGTGTTTTGTTATTTGTTTGGGCCGGGTATACATGTTGGGCTGGGCTAGTTCCACTCGCACAAAGGATCCCGGATCGCACAAGAAATTCCGGATCGCACAAGAAACCCATGTTTAATTATTTGGGCCATTTACTTACCGGACTGTTTTGTTAATTGGGCCGGGTAGATTAACTGCATCGCACAACATGTTGTGGATCGCACAAGACTGTGCTGAACGCACAACATGTTGGGCCGCCTGTTATTAGGCTTTACCTTTGGATCGTACAAACATCAGATGTTATGTAATTGACTGCTAATATGTTAACGTGCATTGTGTGTTTGCCATGATCTGTGTGTGTTCCTGATCTGCTAGCTTATGTGATTCTTATGTGCCATACTTGAAACCAAAAACCTGACTTGTATGGTAACCATGTTAGGACGTGGTTGACCTCTAGAAGCTTGATTGACCTTTCGTTTACCTACCGAGCAAACCAAGGTGAGTTCACACTCTACAAAGCATGAGATTCCCAGGGGTTGGGAATGGGGTTAAGGAATATGGATTCCTCATCCTTTCTTGGGTAGGACTGTAATGGTTCAGGAATGTAATTCCTCGTCCTCACGGACAGATAACTTTACTAGACCAAAACTCTATCACGAAGTCCCTCCTATTTTATATCGACTTAATCGTCGGGCCAATGGCGAGCGGGTCATTAGTTAGATAGCGCTATTTAGGTCTGACAAGCCTCACACCGTGCCGCAGAGGACGGGCGTGAACTAATGGATCTGGGCACGTCAATGATGATAGACATTGACAGTTCAGGGCACTTAAACATGACTTTAGTCAGCAGTCGATATGGTAACGAGTCTAGTGTATACATGGGGTAGCCCCCACGGCCGCAATGCCAGATAACTATCATGGGGTAGCCCCCACGGCTTGATTGCCAGAGTTAATGGGTTAAACAAATCACGTTTTCAACTATGGGGTAACCCCCACGGCAGGGATGCCAGTTAAAGGAACTATTTTTGGAACAACTAAAACGAACACCCAACTGTGAACTCGCTCAACATTATTGTTGACCCGTTACTACATGCTTTGCAGGTCAATAGGTACTTAGCTGGAGCTTGCACAAGGGAGAGTCGTTGTGGGACATGGACAGCTGTGTGCCATGTTAAACCTTTGGATATTTAAACTTACGTTTTGGTTTTAAACATTATGCTTCCGCTCATAACTTAAACTATGTTTGTTTTGGACACTAATTGCGTTGGTTGGACTTTTACAATTAAATATTTGCTTGTTCAATATGATTAGTGGTTTGATCCTGGTCAGTCACGCCTCCAAGCGGTTATACTCCGCGTGTGGATTTTGGGGGTGTGACATTGATACATGCTACATTTAGGATGGACTCGTGCCTTAGCAACTTTAAAACTTGGAAGATCATAGTTGTACTTATTTGATTGTATTAAAACAATGAGTTCATTTATTCAATAAAACAGAATTTATTTATTCCATGGTTACGAAACAATGATTCTGTTACAACACTCCCCGACGTTTCCACCATGTCTGGTTGTTCTACGTGGTCGGGGTGTGACAGAAAAGTTGGTATCAGAGCCAATGGTTATAGGGAATTAGGTTATTAGTAATGCTTTGACCTAGACTATAACCTTCCTAGGACCCTAACACAAGTTTTCTTGTGTTTAGTTTTAAAACAATACCGTCACTTATTCTTAGGTGACAACCACGAGAAGAACATAAATTTGTATCCCGCTTTGAAAACTAATCATCTGTTCTAGGATGATTTATTATATGGTTTTGAACCCTCTAAGTTTTCAAATCCCGTCAAAGTTGGTCTAAATAATGTGAACACGTGCAAACTGTCACTTATTCTGTGATGTTTGGTTGTTCGGTCTAGAGTTTTGTCTAGTTGTTATTTTCCTTTAGTTGGTTGGATGCTTTGTTTGTTTTTTGGCTTTTCGGGCTTACTTTCATGAGGCATGTTTCATGATTGAACTAGTGTAGACTCTCTACACTACTTGTTTCTTTTTGGTTGTGAATATATAGAATCACCGGGGTAACCCTTTACCCAAAAAAAAAAAACACGTGCAAACTGGAAGGGTGGGTGCCTGTACCCTGAGTTTTCTATCTAAGGCTAGAGTGTTCGTACAAATCCACATAATCGGACCAGTCACTCTTACCTGGGAACTCTTGGGGTGAGTGTCCACTTATAGGCGAGCATGTCTTCGCGATACATTATTTTTGACCTATTTACTTTGATTAATCACCGGAGTCGTTTGTTGCTTTGTAGTAACAAACAAATGGCCACTATCCTTGCTTTCATCAGATTTGTTTCATCTCATTCTTTTTGTCTAATTCTCTCACTCGTTTCCTTTCATGTTCCTCTTTTAGAATGCCTCCTCGACGCGACAATCAGATGGCGAATGCCGAACTGGCGGAAATCATCGCGCAGCAAATGGCTGCTGCCTTCCCAAATCTTTATGCTCAAATGATTCAAGCCATCAACAACAACAATGCTCCATGCAATTTCAAGAATTTTAACTCGGCTAAACCGCTTAAGTTTAGTGGTTCTGAGGGAGCAACTGGGCTTCTTCAATGGTTTGAGAGCATTGAGAATACTTTCCGTCACGTTCAGTCTCCTGAAAATCGCAAGGTCGAGTTTTCTTCGAGTGTATTTCAGAAGAGGGCTCTTACGTGGTGGAACGGGGTGATGAGAGACCGCGGTGCTGAGGTTGCATTAGCACATACTTGGGCTGAGCTTAGGGCTCTTATGATGAAGGAATTCTGTCCTCGTCATGAGCTAAGGGCTCTAGAAAGGGAATTTGATGTTTGAAGCAAGACAGTGGGGACATTGAGCCTGTACTGACCGCTATGAGGAATTGAGCTTGTTATGCCCTACTATGGTTACGCCTTTGGATAAGGCGATCGAGAAATACATTGATGGTCTTCCTGACGTAGTTTTTTTGGGTAAAGGGTTACCCCGGTGATTCTATATATTCACAACCAATCAAAACAAGTAGTGTAGAAAAACCTACACTAGTTCAATCATGAGACAAGCCCCATGAAAGTAAACAAAAAACGTCAAGATTCACCACAAATAACCAACCACTAGACTCTAATCTAGAACCAAACCCATAAGAAAAACTATCAACTACTCAACCACCATCATCATCTCTGTGAAATCTGTGGATCTCCCAATCTCCAAGAAGCCTCTGGACGCTAGTAGTGTTCTTCAGCTTTATTCCCATCAATTTGTAACGAACCATTTGAAAGATAGACGCCGTAATAATTTCTGGTGGTCTTAACTGATTCTTAAACAATCTAGCATTCCGCTCCTGCCAAATCACATAAGCACTAGCCGCAAATGCAACTCTAGTAACAAGATTAGCCGCTGTCTTCGACCGAGCACGAACTAAAAGCCAATCCACAATATCCCCCCATATAGGTTGAATCGTATCCATGCCCACCTTTTGTCGAACCATATGCCAAACTTGAGATGAGAACTTACATTCAAAGAATAAATGACTATGAGAGTCATAATTCTCGTAGCATAAAAGGCAACACATCATGTTCATATTTTTTCTACGCGACAAATCCCAACTCAAAATTTTATCCTGTGTGAGTAACTTACCCCTCATGATTAACCACATAAAGAACGCATGCTTCGGAATACACTGAGGAAACCACACAATAGAGCACCAATCAATTTCTGGTTCTGTATACCGAATCGAATCCCAGACATACGAAGCAGAAAAGTTACTAACTCGATCACCATCTCGCCATACAATCCGATCACATTTATTCGGATCAATATTCACCTGGTCCAACTGAATAAGAACTGGAAACAAGTCCCTCCATGCCTCAGGCCAAATCCACGCCCCATTCGACCGTAAATCAGCAACTTTTGCATCCAAATTGAACCCCGCATTAGTAATCGTTCTCGGAGTCAAAAAATCTCCCAACGGCCCCAACGTACACCATCTATCATACCAAACATAAGTTCTAGCACCATTACCTCCCTCGGACCAAAAATGATTTCTCATTAGAGGCCGAATTTGTAACATCTTGTGCCAAGACCAGCAACAGTTTGTCGGAACCATGCATGTCCAAAAACTTTTACCTTTTAGTCTGTAAGAATGAATCCAGTCAACCCACAAAGATTGTCGTTTGGTAATAATGCTCCAAATGTGAAAAGTCATTAGAGCTTTATTTACATCAGCAATGCGTCTAATGCCTAAACCCCCTTCATACTTCGGAATACAAATAGATTTCCATGAAACCTTCGCCTTTCCTTTATGAAAAGAACAGTCTTGAGACCAGAGAAAATTCCGCATCCTAGCTTCCAAATCATTAATCACACGAGTCTGCAACATAAAGACAGAAGACCAGTAAATATGCATAGAAGACAAAACTGAAATGATAAGTTGAACCCTGCCCGCGAATGACAGCATCCTATTCCTCCAATGCATAATACGTTTCTCAAGCTTTTCCACAAGAACATTGCAATCTTTATATAAAAGCCGCGTAGATATGAGGGGCACCCCCAAGTACCTCACGGGCAACAAACCTTCCACAAACGGCATAATTCTCAAAATAGCACTCTTAATGTAACTGGGAACATTGCAAAAGAAAACCGTGCTTTTTTGAACACTAGGCACCAACCCTGACATCTTAGTAAAAGTATCAAGAGAAGACATAATAAACTTTGCCGAAGCAATTTCACCTCGAGCAAAAAAAAAACAAATCGTCTGCAAAACATAAGTTTATAATCTGCTGCTTTTCACATCTATTGTGAAATTTAAACGACGAATCAATCCTTAACGAATGCTGCAAAATGGCTGTAAGAATTTCCATAACAAGAGTAAAAAGATACGGGGACAACGGATCCCCTTGCCTTAGCCCTCAATTGCCCTTGAAATACCCATGAATATTCCCATTAACACAAACAGAATATGAGGTAGTAGAGACACATACCATAATCCAATTGACCATCTTGATATTAAACCCAAAACCAAGAAGAATACTCTTTAGAAACCTCCAATCAACAGTGTCATAGGCTTTTTGAATATCAACTTTAAACGCGCAACGAGGAGGACCAACATTCCTATGATAAATGTGCATCAGCTCTTGAGTTAACAAAATATTATCAGAAATTCGCCTACCAGGCACAAAGGCGGATTGGTTAACACTCACAATATCATTCAACGTTCCTTTAATTCTCTCTGCAACAATCTTGGAAATGCATTTGTAGAGGACATTGCAGCAAGCTATAGGCCGATAATCAGTAACAACCGAAGGCGTAGGGACCTTTGGAACAAGCACAATAAGAGTATGGTTCAATTCACGTAACAAGTTTCCGGTATCGAAAAAATCAATAATAGCATTAGAAATATCAGTCCCGATAATATTCCAAGCACTCTTGAAAAAAGCAGCGGAGTATCCATCAGGGCCAGGAGCTTTATCAATACAAATAGAAAAAATAGCCGCTTTAACCTCCTCAACAGTTACCCGACGAATCATATGCTCAGCAATATCCGGGTTCAGCGTTTTAGAAAATAAATCTGGAGCCGGGGTAAGAGAAACATCTCCCTGACAACCCAAGAAATTCTCATAATGGTTAACAAAAGCTTTATGGACCAAATCACCTTCAAACACATTTCCACCAGAATCGTGAATAACATCAATGCGGCTGATGAAACCCTAACTCTCTCTCCTTTTGGCGATTTTAGGTTCTTCATCATGATTCCTTCAGTTTTTCTTTGTAATCTTATGCATAACAGTCTGTGATTAGAGTTTTGTTTCTTCAAAGCTCTATAACGAACTTGTTAGCATTAGGGATCGATCCAAAACTAGGGTTTTTTCTGTTTTTTTTTCAAATCGCTGCCCTTGTAATCATTATCGAAATTCTGATTTATTAACCTGGTTGTTATTGATTGCGGTTAGCTGAGTCTAATTTAGCTAGATCGATTACTCTGGGTTAATCGATTAAGGGTTGAGTTCTGATTCTAGGGTTTAAAGGATTAGGGTTTCTGTATTTCTCGGCTTTTTGTTCTCTGGTTTCGTCTGGTCTTCTTTGCATGGTGATTTGCTTCTTTTGCTGATGGAGAGAGTTGTTAGTAACAATCAGAATGTTCGTAAAATTCCTGGGGAAAACTTGTTTTTTGATTGTGGGAAGTCGTCGGGTTCAATCCAGGGTATTGCGTCTAAAGTTGTTAACATTGAAGGTACTACTTTATTGCCTCGTAGGGGTGTTGTTTCTGCTGCTCGATCTGAAGGTAAGTTTAATGTTATTGATGAGCTGAATAAGATTACTGTTAATATACCTTATCAGTCAGATCCGAAGGTGGATACTCCTGTGCATGTATCGGATAATACTCAGAATGATAATGGTGCTGAACCGGATATGGTAGGGGTTAAGGTAGATAATGGCAGTACTTCGAAACCTAGATCCTATGCTGATTCGTTAATTGCAAACAAATCGTTAAAGCTGAATTTTCGCTCTCTTGCTAGCGAAAGTGTGCATGAGGGGTGTGATGTTGTTCTTCCAAGGGAATCGGTCCGGTTAGTTCAAGATAAAATGGCAAACACCTTGTATGGTTATTTTCTGGGTGATCGGGTAGCATATCCAGTTGTGGATTATTTTGTGCGTAATAACTGGAAGAAATATGGTGTCCAGAAATCTATAATGAATGCTAACGGGTTTTTCTTCTTTAAGTTCTCGGATGAGACAGGTATGATGAATGCTTTGAAAGATGGGCCTTGGATTATTCGTTCCCAACCTCTTTTTCTTAATATTTGGAGCCCGACTTCAAAACTGGAAAAGAAGGAAGTAAAGAAGGTGCAGATTTGGGTTAAAATTCATGATGTCCCGATCGCGGCATATACGGAGGATGGGCTTAGTATGATTGCAACTACGATTGGTGAGCCGAAAGTTATGGATTCGTACACTTCGTCTATGTGCATGGATATGTGGGGCCGTAGTAGTTATGCGAGAGCCTTAATTGAGGTTTCGGCAGATAAGAATTTAAGAGAGGAGATTACCTTAGCGATTCCTGAATCTGAGGGGGAGGGATTCATTAAGGAGACTATGTCGGTTGAGTATGAATGGTACCCTTTGAGATGCAGCCATTGTTGTGTTTTTGGGCATTCGGATGAAAATTGTCCTAACCAACCTAAACAACAGAGTAATATACGTAATGTTACAAGGGCTGGTAAGAAACCAGTGACTAATGAGGAGGGTTTTACCGGTGTTCATGGAAAGAAGGTTGCTAGAAAAACTGGTTTCCCGGTCAACAAACCGAAACAAAAATTCGAATATAGGCCTGTAGCTTCTAAGAAAAATCAAGAGCCGAATGCTGGGCCGTCTGTGCCTAATTTTCAATCGGCGAATCCGTTTGATGTTTTTAATGACCCAAGTGTTAATGAGGAACAAACCGGTGGTGAGGTTCCTGTTAATGTGGAGGATGATGAAGTGGCCGATGGTTATAACGAGGGGGACGGGTATGAGCTCGATGAATTTTTGAGGCAAGGCACTATTAAAAACGATAATAAAAAAGGGGCAAGCACTCCTTCTTCTCTAGTTATTAATGGTTAGCATTGCCTCTTGGAACGTTAGGGGTTTGAACCGACCCATTAAGCAAGCTGAGGTTCGTCAAGCTGTTAAGGATTTTAATTTAAGTTTATGTGCTATTCTTGAGTCCCACATTGATCCGAATAATCTTTCTAAAATATGTAAGTCGGTGTTTCGGTCTTGGCATTGGACTTCGAATGGGGCCCTATGTAATAAAGGTACGAGAATTATTGTTGGTTGGAATCCGATTATTTTTGATGTTATGGTGCTTTTTCAGTCGGATCAGGTTATGCACTTGCAACTGTTTTTTAAACAAGAGAAAAAAAATGGTTTTTTGTTCCATTATCTATGCTGCAAACTATTATGTTTCTCGAAGGGAGTTATGGGACCATCTCGTTTTGCATAAAGCTCTTGTCCGTAATGATCCTTGGGTAATGCTAGGTGATTTTAATTCAGCCTTGAATCTTGAGGATAAATCTATGGGGTCTTCTTCGATATCGGCTAGCATGAGAGAGTTTAGAGCTTGTGTCAATAATATAGAGATGCTGGATTTGAACCGGCCGGGTATTCATTTCACGTGGAGTCAGAAGCCGAAAAAGGGGATTGGTTTGATGAAAAAAATTGATAGAGTCATGGGGAATTCACAGTTTATAACTCAATTTCCGAACGCAGTGGCGGTTTTTTGTCCAGCCCGGTTATCGGATCATAGTCCGAGTATTCTCAAAATTCCGATTCTTGGCAAAGTTAAACATAAGTCGTTCAAATTTGCTAACTTTCTTGTTCACAAGCCGGAGTTTTTAGGTATTGTGAAGCGAATTTGGGATACGAGTATTACAGGTGTGCATCAGTTCTCTGTCGTAAAAAAACTTCGGATGCTAAAGTCTCCTCTTCGTGTGTTGCTTTTTCGGCAAGGAAATCTTCATAAAAAAGTTCAACAATTACGTGATAAACTTGATGAGATTCAGCGGGAGCTTGATAAAGATTCGTCCAGTGTGGTCGTTCGAGAGGAGGAAACCAATACACGTCGTGACTATCAGGAAGCATTGTTAGATGAAGAGAGATTCTTGAAACAAAAGTCTAAGGTGGATTGGTTAACGGTTGGGGATATGAATTCGGCTTTCTTCCACTCGTCGCTTAAAAATAAAGTTCATTATAGTCGTATCGATGTTATTCAAGATACTAGTGGGAAGGTGTATGAGGATGATCTGGTTCAGCTAGCTTTTGTTAATCATTATGAAAATTTTTTGGGCTGCCCGGGTGACATTTCGCTCAATCCAACTCCAGATTTATTTACCAAAAAGTTGGATTCAGAGGTAGCAGATCACATGGTTCGTTCGGTGTCTGCTGATGAGGTTAAAAAGGCGATGTTTTCGATTGGGTCAGACAAAGCTCCGGGTCCTGATGGTTTTACCGCTGGTTTCTTTAAAGGTGCCTGGCCTATCGTGGGGAAACAAGTATCGGATGCTGTTATTGATTTTTTTGAGACAGGGAAGCTTCTTCGGGAATTGAACCATACACTTATTGTTCTTCTTCCTAAGTCCTCTTCCCCGGCTGTGGTTACGGATTATCGGCCGATTGCTTGTTGCAATGTTTTATACAAATGCATTAGCAAGATTATAGCTGATAGAATTAAAGTGGGTTTGAATGATATCGTTAGTGTGAACCAATCCGCGTTTGTGCCAGGTAGAAAGATTTCTGACAATATTTTGTTAACACAAGAGTTGATGCACAACTATCATCGCAATATTGGCCCCCCTAAATGTGCGTTTAAAGTTGATATTCAGAAGGCGTATGACACAGTCGATTGGAAGTTTCTGAAGGGTATTCTGTTTGGTTTCGGTTTTCATCCTAAGATGGTTCATTGGATTATGTTGTGTGTCTCCACTACAACGTATTCGGTGTGTGTTAATGGCGAGATTCATGGGTTCTTTAAGGGGAATAGGGGCTTAAGACAAGGTGATCCGGTTTCTCCATATTTGTTTACTCTCATCATGGAAGTTCTTACAGCCATCTTACATCATATGGTTAGGATTGATAACTCTTTTAAATTTCATAATAAATGTGAACGTCAACAGATTATCAACCTATGTTTCGCGGATGATTTGTTTATTTTCGCAAAGGGTGAGATTGCTTCAGCTAGATGTATTATGAAGTCTCTTGATTCCTTTGCTAAAATGTCTGGTTTGTTGCCAAGTGTTCAGAAAAGTACAGTTTTTTTCTCAAATGTGCCTTCTTATGTGAAAAATGCTATTCTGAATATTATGCCTTTTAAGGAGGGTTCGTTGCCTGTGAGATATTTGGGTGTTCCGCTTATTTCTTCGCGGCTTCTTTATAAAGATTGTTATGTGATGGTGGAAAATCTTGAGAAACGCATTCTGCATTGGAGGAATAAGTTACTTTCGTTTGCGGGTAGGTTGCAACTTATAATGTCTGTCCTTTCCTCCATGCATATTTATTGGTCGTCTGTGTTTATTTTGCCGAACCGGGTCATTCTTAATCTGGAAGCGTTGATGAGGAATTTTTTATGGTCACACGATAGTGCGTTTCAGAAAGGTCGGGCCAAAGTTTCTTGGAAAGCGGTGTGTGTTCCTAAGCTTGAGGGTGGTTTAGGTATTCGTCGGATTGGTGATGTTAATATGGCTCTTATGACAGCCCATATCTGGAGTATTCTTTCGAGACGTCAATCCTTGTGGGTTGAGTGGATTCATTCTTACAGGTTGAAAGGCAAAAGTTTTTGGGCGTGCAAAGTTCCTTCTGCTTGTTGCTGGTCTTGGAGAAAGCTTCTTCAGCTCCGGCCGATTATGAGGAAGTTTATTTGGTCGGATATTGGTAATGGTTCGGCTACTTCAGCATGGTTTGATACATGGAGTGATTTAGGGCCGCTGGATCAATTTCTTACTCCCAGAGTTATCGCTAATGCGGGTTTTAACATGGATTCTAAGGTGGCTGATATTTATTCTGACAATTCTTGGAGGTGGCCGGTTGCTTGGCGGGATACTTACCCGGTTCTTATTCAGCTTGATAGTGTCGTTTTGAATCCGAATAAGTCTGATAAAATCTTGTGGAGGCAAGGGAATCACAAACATGATTTCTCTTCGTCTAGAGCTTGGGAGTCGATTCGGCATCATGAAGCGGAGGTTGATTGGTGTCGTATTGTGTGGTTTGGTCAGTGTATTCCGCGACATGCTTTTTTACTATGGCTTATCATGAGAAGAAAGCTGCTTACCCAAGATAAGATCTTGAGCTGGGATTTCTCACGTAGGAAAAACATGAATATGATGTGTTGTTTGTTATGCTATGAAAACCACGACTCTCACAGTCACCTGTTTTTTGAATGTAAGTTCTCGACGCAAGTGTGGCTTACGATTAGACAAAAGGCGGGCATGGTTTTGGTTCATCCTAAGTGGGACGATATTATTAAGTGGTTACTTGATCGGTCCAGTTCGAAATCTGTGACGGTTTACGTTGCTAAACTGTTAGTGGCTGCTAGTGCTTATTTCATTTGGCAGGAGCGTAATGCTAGACTTTTCAAAAACAAAATGAGGCCTCCGGAAAATTTAAGTGAAATTATTATTCAACAAGTCCGGTACAAACTGATGGGAGCGAAGCTGAAAAATTGTGAAAATGTTCGAAGACTTCTAGGGGCCTGGGATATCGATGGTACAGAATTGCATGATGATGGCGGCTGATTGTTCTTGATTCGTTCGTGTGTTTGTGTCTAGATTTGTAGTCTAGTCGTTTGGTCTTTTTGTTGGTTGTTTTTTGAATTTGGTTTTTCTGGTTTTACTTTCATGGGGCATGTCCTATGATTGAACTAGTGTAGGCTCTCTACACTACTTGTGTTTTTTGGTTGTGAATATATAGATTCACCGGGGTAACCCTTTACCCAAAAAACATCAATGCGGCTGCGATGGTTCCTATTTTTCAACGAAGAGTGGAAAAACGCAGTATTCATATCACCAGCGCACAACCAGTCCACTTTGGACTTCTGTTTCAGAAAACGTTCTTCATCTAGCAAAGCTTCCTGATAAGCATTCGTGATGCTTGCTTCTTCGGCTCGAAGATCAGCATTCATAGGATCCCGATCAATAGACTGCTGGAGAGTATCAAGTTTATCACGAAGACCTTGAGTTTTATTATGAAGATTACCTTGCTTAAAAAGTAAAGCACGAAGAGGCCTTTTAAGCAATCTAAGTCTTTTAACAACAGAAAACTGATGCACTCCATTAATTCTAGTACCCCAAACCCGATTAACAATGTCTAAAAATTCCGGTTTATAAACCAAAAAATTAGCGAATTTAAAAGGTCTCGGTTTCAACTTACCAGCTTCAGGGATTTTAAGTGTCACACCCCGACCACGTAGAACATACAAAACGTGGCGGAAATGTCGGGGAGTGTTGTAACAGAATTAATTGTTTCAAATCCATGGCAATTGAAGTTTCGTTTTATTGATTAAAAGTGTTACAATGTCTTACAAATAAGGAAATACAACATAATTAACTAGTCTTGCATCTTTTATTGTCTCTAAAGCCCAAGTCTGCCTATGTGTAACTTGATCATCTTATGCAACAGCTCCTGAAAAACACATGTGAAAATAGGTACGTCAGCATAAAAATGCCTGTGAGATACATAGGTTTTGTGAAAATAGGTTTCATGACTTATGTTTGAGAAAATGTTTAGTCATGAACCTTGTAATTTGCCTTGTCTTTGTAAATCATTTGAAAAACAATAAGTTCAGATGATATGTATAAACAAGAAAATAATGCATGGTTAAATGAGTAACCATGTAAAATGAGTTTGTATAAGTTAAGTTGTTTGTAAAACAATGTATTGTGAAAAGTATGTTATTTGTATAAAATGTTATATGTATCAAACTGAAATGATTCAAATAACGCTACGATATATGTAATACCATATAAACACTTATATATAGGAAGTACCAGCGGCGTATCCACCATGCTTGTATCATATTACACACGCATCGTTACTTAATCACTTACTCAAACCACCAATGTAATAAGTCTATGTTTAAACCAATAGTCAAAAGTCCTTGTATAAATCATGTCAAATGTTTATAGTCCAAAAGTAGTTAAGTAATGTATAACCAAAATGATATGTATGGTAAGTAAAATTTAGACTACTTAAACCATAAGTAAAAATGTACAAAACAAAGTATTGAAGTAAAACATGGTTTAAATCAAAGTTATGTTTTGTAAGATGTATGCATGCTATACTGAATATGAACATTTATGCGGTATTGTGAAAATTCATACATCCAAGCCTTGAGACAGACGGATAACTATGTAAAAGTGAGTTATCAAGAGAATATGTATTCGGATTCGGTCATTCCTTTCATCCCCTTTCCCTGGGATGTCCGGAACGGGATTTGTCAAGTCCTATGGTACCACTACCTAATACGAACGGCATGATCGGTGTTAATGAATGTATAGTATAGTTTAAACAAACCAAATGTCATACCAAAATGTAAGCATGTTTTATGAAGATAATGTACCTAGTATGCTAGAGTAAACATACAGGGTAGAGCTGTAAAACAATGTGTCCATATGTTACTGGAACATATGCAACAGAGATGTAGTATAAAACAATGTACTAAGTATGCAAAGTCATCATACAAAGTAGAAAAGTCATGTAAAACAATGTACTAAGTATGCACACAATGGGCACACCTAGCATGAAATGTAATGTAAAACAATGTACCAAGTAATGCACACAATGGGCACACCTAGCATAAGATGTAATGAAATCATGTACTATAATGTACTAACGAACATAGCATGTATATGATGTGAAAACAGGAAAGCATGAAAGTAACAAGTAGGCACATGTGTTCCACCCCAAAACAGTTTGGAAAACAGTAAAAGAGGGGTCTATGTACTCACTTGAGATTGCTCAGAAGTCCTAGGATAACCACCAAGCAATGCTAGAGATCACGGAATCAAACGGCACCTAATATAGGTAACTATGTTAATAAACCGGACCTATATCGGAGGATTTAGATAGAATGAGGGTTCGTAAACCAAACGAGTATAGAGACTCGTGTCATATGGTTTAACAAAGCCTACATACTAAATGAAACCTAACCTAATTGTTTACGACCCATTACGACTCGTTTAGGTAGCTTATGCTACTTTAACGCGTCGTTCGCGTGAAACGCGTTCGGACCGCCTAACTAGTCCTATGACAAGTGTTATATGCCTAAACATGTTACATAATCAGTTATGTGACAAAAGTTTAGGTTACATATGCTTAATTACCAATTATACATGAAAAGGGTATTCTGGTAATTTTCCTAAGGCATATAAACTACCTATCATACAACTACTTAAACGATGTGACCATAGGGTATAACCTCGGAAGGTTATTCCCTACCTACTATGGTCACCTAATGTATTTGGTCGGATCCTAATGATCGACCAAATGGGTCGGGTTCGAGGTATAAGCGATTTATCAGATCGCTTACCCTACGACCCTAGACAACGTGGTAATCAGTAGGCATAGTCCCAAGGGACTATAACCAACGTGATTACACTCACGTTGCGAAGTTCAAACGAACTTCGCATTGACCATAACTGGTCAATGTAGAAAGTCAAACAAAGTTTGACTTTCAGACTCGAAAGACTCGAAAAGCAATAAAAGAACGAAAGAATACTTACGAAGGGTCCCCGAATGCTAATCTCGATCCAAGAATCTCAGGTATGAAACAATGGTTTCAACTTAGAGTTCCTAAGATCAAGATTCTAGTGATTTTAGCAATGGGGGTGGATGGGTATTTATAGGAATACCCGAACCGTTAAGATCGCTTGTCGAATATCGTGCCTTAATCGTATCCGTACAAGTGTCGGAAAGTTATGGTGCCTAAAATCCATCCTTATCAGCTGACTAAGCATGTTAGAATGTGTGGTAGTGAATTAAACAACTGTTTATACATCGAATCTGGTCCCGAAAGTGCAAAACTGAAGTTTCTGTCCAGTTAAGGCACTCGCGTAGCGCGACTGCATAGGCCCTTAGGGCTCGCGCTACGCCACTGCCCCTATGTTTCAGAAATGTTTCAACATTGGCAGAAATGGTCCCAGCACGTGTTTAAGCCCTTTTTCGATGCGTTTGAACCCCGTTAACCTCATTTTAAGGCTCTAAAATGAAGTTAAAGTATAGGGAACTCAAAACATGCTCAAAAATATGCCGGAGGTTGGTTCGTTTAGCCGTACGAACGCGATGTTCGCTTAATTACGACGGAATGCGCATAAGCGCGAAAAACGATCCAAATGACGCGACGAATGGATTTTTCTTATGGCGAACACTAAAATATAATATAGTCATGCTTACATAAATTTTTGGATGTCCGGATGTATTCAGAACGTAAGTTATGCGCGAAAATGCAAACTTGTGCACTTTTTGACACTTTTAGTCCCTGAATGACCTAAAAGTTTATTTTAGCACACCGAACCCCTCAAAGCCTATTTCTAAGCTATGTAAAGGATATATATGGTATGTTTAACTTATGGTCATGTTCCGGAATGTCTGTTACAGTTCAAATTGGCATACTTTCGCAGTTTGTCAAGTTTAGTCCCTGTAAGCGAATTAACTTGTTTTAGCCATACCAAAGCCTTCAAAACTTATCTCTAAGTTATGTAAAGGTTATTTAAGGTATGTTAAGCCTATGTCACTATTCCGGAGTGTTTGTTGCATTAAACTGGTTATATTTACGCATCGGTGCGCGTATAACCTTCCAGAAAGCGATTTAGAGTTTGGAATTGAACAAAAATTGATATGTGCAAATGATACACATATTTTTACCAATCCCAAGTATAAAATATAATATTTCATTGGTTCGGTATATGTTTGATGGCCGTGGAGGCACAGGTGTTACAGTTTCCCCTACTTTAGGAAATTTTGTCCCGAAATTTAATCAGAAGAAACTTGTGAGAACTTGAAAACATGAAGTTGAAAAGATCGAACAATATTGATTAGGGTTCTGAACTTCTAGTAACTTTAATAACATCATGCTTGCAATGTAAGAGGGATACTTATATACAAGTATATGAAGCGTCATTTGTGCGTCCACCGTACCTCCATTACATCGTTCTCATTTCGTTATTGTTGTCACTATCGGTTCTTACACATAATAAATCTTACTGTGTTTCTGTGCACTAAATTTCATAATTATGTACGCATCCATAATCAGACAATTCCTTGCACAGTTCACACAGTCTATTTTATAATGTGTAGGGGAAAACCAAATGAACAATCCTGTGACGAGTGTGACTAGACCGCCATAGAGTCATTTTAATTAAATCAATAAATGATCTAAATAGACTATCAAGGAGTCTGTTCAGCTACATCACTAGATGTCGTTCTTTAACCAAATTGTGAATCAATCTTTTAGACTAGACCACTAAAAGGGTCTCTTATGAAACATGGAGCGGTACTTATATAATCCAAGGGTCTTAACTATTACATAGAAGCCCATTGAGGATTTAAGGTAGTACCTTTTGAATATCCTGCTACGAATCCCTCATATGAAGATATGAAAGATCCTGCGAGGATTTGGATAACGAATATCCAGAGTATTAAAAACACAAAAATGCATAAAAGAAAACATAAGATGAATAAACACATAGTCACATAACCACAAAATTGTTTAACTAGAAGTTTGTTCTGCTAACAGAGTACATGTATTTAAAATAGGAATCCATCTCGTGGATTTCATTTGGCACTTTAAACATTATCAAGAATCTAACTATAAAGATAGAAAGATTCAAAAAGAAAATTCGATTTCGATTACTAGAACCCGAAATGTTCGAATTAAGGTACATAAAGAATCTAATTAAGGACTCTGATTTGAATGATGATCATCCACAAGGGTCTAAATATGAAGATAAAAAGATCCCATATGGATTTTAGAAGTTGAAGATGTTTTGAAACCTTGCACTGGACGTGCTTATGTCAAAACATGAAGTTGAAATGCTTTACAAAGTTGAGATGCCAGATATGCCAAGGCGACATATGAAGCGAAATTTGAAAGTTAAGTCGATGTACGAGGAAAATATTTTTGAAAACTGTGCATGGGGTTCTTTTAAGAAAAAAAATGTGTTTACCGTTTTTGAAACCTTATATATAATACTTTTGAAATAAAGTAGGTGTATTAGATAGATATATTTACAAAAATGTTTTAAAATCATGATAGATGAATTTTGAAATTATGTATAAGGTTTTTTTTTTGAAAGACATGAATGATGCTTTTCGAAATCATGCACTTGATAAGAAAATGTATTGTGTTAATATTGCCTTCAGACTATATGAAATATTTTGAAATTAGGAAGGTTGGTTTTGATAACATGGCTAATGTTTTTGAAATAACATAGATAATGTATTTAGATAAATTGTTTTCAAACTATATGAAATGTTTTGAGATCATGAAGATTGTTTTTGAAATACTTGTACTGTATATGTTAAAAAAAATCAAAACGTAATGGGTATGCGATTTGAAAATACCCTTAGTTATTTAACCAAGGATTTCAAAGGCACAGATGTGCAGAAGCATGATTACTCATAATGTCACTTTATTTTCTGTACTTCGTATCTTAGAATGAAACGAGTACTTAAAATTTTCGAAGGAATCATGAGCGATCATTTGAAAGAGAGAATCACAAGAGTAGTTTGTAAGGAACATAGTTCCTTGATGTAGGTATCATAGGAAAAGTCATACACACATGTAATTATACTTGTATATCAGAATTGTGAACAACAACTTTTATTTATGAACGAGACATATTGTTTCACAATACACGAAAACAAAAGAAACAAAGGCATAAGACAACAACATCCTTTGTTCAGCTAAATGCTCATCCGTGGGTCGGATTTGCATTAGCAAGCTTTGGGCATCGGTTTCTGTAGTGGGTCAGATCCCCACAATTGTAACAGGAACCAGGTGGGTAGTGTGGTCGTGCAGCTTGACCCTGTTGCTGAGCAAGAGGCTGAGCAACTTGTTGAGCCGGGTTCTGAACTGGCCGATTCGGATTAGCAGGGATGCGGCAGGTGTCAGCAAGATGACCGGATCTTCCGCAGTTGGTGCACTGACGACACTAGAGGTGTGGTTGATGATGGCCATTACACCTGTTGCACAAAGGCGCATTGCCAAAATAAGGCTTCTTGGCTAGTGGTTGCGCAGGCTGATTTGGTGCAGCTTGGGCCTGTGCAGTAATGGCATAGTTTTGGGAAACCTTACGCTTCCTTGCCCTCTTCGATGAACTAGAATCCTTCCCATTCTTGTTTTGACCTTTCTTGCTATCCTCCTTGTCAAACGACTGTTTCTCGCCCTTGCCACCCTTCCTGTGTAACTTATTCTTCCGGATCTGCGACTCAGTCAATGTCGCTGATAACTCGATCGCCTGACGGAGTGTGGCAGGGTTACTACCAGTAAGGATGTCTTGTACCGAGTCAGGTAGGCCGTCGATGTACCTTTCGATAGCTATGTCAAGTGGGGTAACCATTGTCGGGCAAAGCAGACTCAACTCCTCAAACCTATCAGTATACACCCTGTGCTCACCACTATCTTGCTTCAACTCATCAAATTCCTTTTCCAAAGCTCGCTGCTCATGACGAGGATAGAATTCCCTCATCATGAGAGCCCTAAGTTCAGCCCATGTCTGTGCTAGAGCAACTTCTGCACCACGATCCCTCATAATCCCGTTCCACCATGTGAGAGCCCTCTTCTGAAACACACTCGAAGAAAACTCGACCTTGCGATTGTTAGGACACTGCACGTGGCGGAAAGTATTCTGAATGCTCTCGAACCATTGAAGAAGCCCAGTCGCTCCTTCAGAACCACTAAACTTGAGTGGTTTAGCCTGGTTAAAATCCTTGTATTTGCATAGAACATTGTTGTTGTTGTTGGCTTGGTTCCATTGAGCAAAGAGGTTTGGGAATTGAGTAGCCATTTGCTGCGCAATGATTTCTGCCAATTCGGCAGTCTCTATCTGGCTTTCGCGTCGAGGAGGCATTCTAAAAGAGGAAACATGAAAGGAAACGAGAGAGAGAATTAGACGACAAGAATGAGATGAAACAAATCTGATGAAAGCAAGGATAGTGGTCATTTGTTTGTTACTACAAAGCAACAAACGACACACAGTAACAAATCAAAGTAAATGGGTCGAAAATAATGTATCGCGAAGACATGCTCGCCTATAAGTGAACACTCATCCCAAGAATTCCCAGGTAAGCACAACTGGTCTCGCGTCTGATGAGATGTATACGAAGTGCTTGCCTAGACAGAAAACCCAGAATACAGGCATTCACCCTTCCAGTTTGCACGTGTTCACATTATTTAAAACCCAAAACCTTGACGAGATTTTGAAAACTCAAAGGGGTTCAAAACCATATAACAGAGAGTTCAAAACCTTACAATAGAGGGTTCAAAACCTAGTAATCAATCATCCTAGAACAGATGATTAGTTTTCAAAGTGGTTCGGAAATTTATGTTCTTGTTGCGATCGTCGCCTAAGGATAGGTGACGGTATTGTTTTATGACTAAACGCAAGTAAACTCGTGTTAGGGTCCTAAGAAGGTTATAGACTAGGTCAAAGCATTACTAATAACCTAATTCCCTATAACCATTGGCTCTGATACCATCTTTTCTGTCACACCCCGACCACGTAGAACATACAAAACGTGGCGGAAATGTCGGGGAGTGTTGTAACAGAATTAATTGTTTCAAATCCATGGCAATTGAAGTTTCGTTTTATTGATTAAAAGTGTTACAATGTCTTACAAAAATGGAAATACAACATAATTAACTAGTCTTGCATCTTTTATTGTCTCTAAAGCCCAAGTCTGCCTATGTGTAACTTGATCATCTTATGCAACAGCTCCTGAAAAACACATGTGAAAATAGGTACGTCAGCATAAAAATGCCTGTGAGATACATAGGTTTTGTGAAAATAGGTTTCATGACTTATGTTTGAGAAAATGTTTAGTCATGAACCTTGTAATTTGCCTTGTCTTTGTAAATCATTTGAAAAACAATAAGTTCAGATGATATGTATAAACAAGAAAATAATGCATGGTTAAATGAGTAACCATGTAAAATGAGTTTGTATAAGTTAAGTTGTTTGTAAAACAATGTATTGTGAAAAGTATGTTATTTGTATAAAATGTTATATGTATCAAACTGAAATGATTCAAATAACGCTACGATATATGTAATACCATATAAACACTTATATATAGGAAGTACCAGCGGCGTATCCACCATGCTTGTATCATATTACACACGCATCGTTACTTAATCACTAACTCAAACCACCAATGTAATAAGTCTATGTTTAAACCAATAGTCAAAAGTCCTTGTATAAATCATGTCAAATGTTTATAGTCCAAAAGTAGTTAAGTAATGTATAACCAAAATGATATGTATGGTAAGTAAAATTTAGACTACTTAAACCATAAGTAAAAATGTACAAAACAAAGTATTGAAGTAAAACTTGGTTTAAATCAAAGTTATGTTTTGTAAGATGTATGCATGCTATACTGAATATGAACATTTATGCGGTATTGTGAAAATTCATACATCCAAGCCTTGAGACAGACGGATAACTATGTAAAAGTGAGTTATCAAGAGAATATGTATTCGGATTCGGTCATTCCTTTCATCCCCTTTCCCTGGGATGTCCGGAACGGGATTTGTCAAGTCCTATGGTACCTCTACCTACTAACGAACGGCATGATCGGTGTTAATGAATGTATAGTATAGTTTAAACAAACCAAATGTCATACCAAAATGTAAGCATGTTTTATGAAGATAATGTACCTAGTATGCTAGAGTAAACATACAGGGTAGAGCTGTAAAACAATGTGTCCATATGTTACTGGAACATATGCAACAGAGATGCAGTATAAAACAATGTACTAAGTATGCAAAGTCATCATACAAAGTAGAAAAGTCATGTAAAACAATGTACTAAGTATGCACACAATGGGCACACCTAGCATGAAATGTAATGTAAAACAATGTACCAAGTAATGCACACAATGGGCACACCTAGCATAAGATGTAATGAAATCATGTACTATAATGTACTAACGAACATAGCATGTATATGATGTGAAAACAGGAAAGCATGAAAGTAACAAGTAGGCACATGTGTTCCACCCCAAAACAGTTTGGAAAACAGTAAAAGAGGGGTCTATGTACTCACTTGAGATTGCTCAGAAGTCCTAGGATAACCACCAAGCAATGCTAGAGATCACGGAATCAAACGGCACCTAATATAGGTAACTATGTTAATAAACCGGACCTATATCGGAGGATTTAGATAGAATGAGGGTTCGTAAACCAAACGAGTATAGAGACTCGTGTCATATGGTTTAACAAAGCATACATACTAAATGAAACCTAACCTAATTGTTTACGACCCATTACGACCCGTTTAGGTAGCTTATGCTACTTTAACGCGTCGTTCGCGTGAAACGCGTTCGAACCGCCTAACTAGTCCTATGACAAGTGTTATATGCCTAAACATGTTACATAATCAGTTATGTGACAAAAGTTTAGGTTACATATGCTTAATTACCAATTATACATGAAAAGGGTATTCTGGTAATTTTCCTAAGGCATATAAACTACCTATCATACAACTACTTAAACGATGTGACCATAGGGTATAACCTCGGAAGGTTATTCCCTACCTACTATGGTCACCTAATGTATTTGGTCGGATCCTAATGATCGACCAAATGGGTCGGGTTCGAGGTATAAGCGATTTATCAGATCGCTTACCCTACGACCCTAGACAACGTGGTAATCAGTAGGCATAGTCCCAAGGGACTATAACCAACGTGATTACACTCACGTTGCGAAGTTCAAACGAACTTCGCATTGACCATAACTGGTCAATGTAGAAAGTCAAACAAAGTTTGACTTTCAGACTCGAAAGACTCGAAAAGCAATAAAAGAACGAAAGAATACTTACGAAGGGTCCCCGAATGCTAATCTCGATCCAAGAATCTCAGGTATGAAACAATGGTTTCAACTTAGAGTTCCTAAGATCAAGATTCTAGTGATTTTAGCAATGGGGGTGGATGGGTATTTATAGGAATACCCGAACCGTTAAGATCGCTTGTCGAATATCGTGCCTTAATCGTATCCGTACAAGTGTCGGAAAGTTATGGTGCCTAAAATCCATCCTTATCAGCTGACTAAGCATGTTAGAATGTGTGGTTGTGAATTAAACAACTGTTTATACATCGAATCTGGTCCCGAAAGTGCAAAACTGAAGTTTCTGTCCAGTTAAGGCACTCGCGTAGCGCGACTGCATAGGCCCTTAGGGCTCGCGCTACGCCACTGCCCCTATGTTTCAGAAATGTTTCAAAATTGGCAGAAATGGTCCATGCACGTGTTTAAGCCCTTTTTCGATGCGTTTGAACCCCGTTAACCTCATTTTAAGGCTCTAAAATGAAGTTAAAGTATAGGGAACTCAAAACATGCTCAAAAATATGCCGGAGGTTGGTTCGTTTAGCCGTACGAACGCGATGTTCGCTTAATTACGACGGAATGCGCATAAGCGCGAAAAACAATCCAAATGACGCGACGAATGGATTTTTCTTATGGCGAACACTAAAATATAATATAGTCATGCTTACATAAATTTTTGGATGTCCGGATGTATTCAGAACGTAAGTTATGCGCGAAAATGCAAACTTGTGCACTTTTTGACACTTTTAGTCCCTGAATGACCCAAAAGTTTATTTTAGCACACCGAACCCCTCAAAGCCTATTTCTAAGCTATGTAAAGGATATATATGGTATGTTTAATTTATGGTCATGTTCCGGAATGTCTGTTACAGTTCAAATTGGCATACTTTCGCAGTTTGTCAAGTTTAGTCCCTGTAAGCGAATTAACTTGTTTTAGCCATACCAAAGCCTTCAAAACTTATCTCTTAGTTATGTAAAGGTTATTTAAGGTATGTTAAGCCTATGTCACTATTCCGGAGTGTTCGTTGCATTAAACTGGTTATATTTACGCATCGGTGCGCGTATAACCTTCCAGAAAGCGATTTAGAGTTTGGAATTGAACAAAAATTGATATGTGCAAATGATACACATATTTTTACCAATCCCAAGTATGAAATATAATATTTCATTGGTTTGGTATATGTTTGATGGCCGTGGAGGCACAGGTGTTACATTAAGGATACACGGACAATGGTCCGACAGACGATAAGGTTGAAATAAAGCAACCGCACATGGAAAAAGAGCGACAAATTGAGTATTCCCAAAAACACGATCAATTTTCTTTAGAAGACCGACGCCCTTTTTTGGATTTTGGTTCCACGTAAAATGCAATCCCGAACTGTTAATGTCAAACATCTCAATATCGTCCACACACGATTGAAAATCCTTCATGCCAATAGAAATCGAAGATGTCCCCAAGGATTATCACCCACTAGAACTTTGTGCATAGAAAGACTTTGCCATAAATTTCTACGAGAAATATAATAGTTGGCGGCATACACAAAAGAACAAAAAACCATCCGCTTATCCAGTTTAAAAATAAGCTGAAGATGCATAACCTGATCGGATTGAGCTAGCACCATGACATCGAAAATAGCCGGGTTCCAACCAATAATGATTCTAGTGCCTTTAACACACTTGGCTCCATTAGACGTCCACTCCCAAGAACGAAAAACAGATCTACAGACTTTATCAAGTTTACCAATGTCAACATGTGATTCCAAAATAGCACACAAACTAAGATTATAATCCTTCACCGCCTGCCGAACCTCTGATTGTTTAAGAGAGCGGTTCAACCCTCTAATATTCCACGATGCTATACTAACCATCTTTAACCGCTTTAGAAGGAGTGCTTGCCCCTTTAGTGTCTTTTGGATTGTAAGTACCTCCCACCATAAACTCATTCGTTTCATTATAATCCTCCATCACCTCCTCATCATCAGAGTCTTCAAAACCATCACCAGTCGGGCTTTTACTACTTTGTCCTTCATCCGCACTAACCGATCTTAAAACATTAAAAGGGTTCATGGACTGAACACTTGGACCAGCCGACTTAATGTTTAAATCCGGTTTAGGTTTGTTGGTAATCGGCCTATACTCAAACTTTTGTTTCGTTTTTGGAATAGAAATACCCGGTTTCCTAGCAACCTTCTTGCCTTGCACTTCCATATAACCGTCCTCATCTACTCTAGGAGTTGTCTTTATTTGAGATTTAACTCGACTACCCGGACGCCTAACACCTTTCTGCAAAGTATGTTTCCTTGGATTTTTTGGGCATGATTCATTAGAATGACCGAAAACACAACAAGTCGAGCACCTTAGTGGATCCCATTCGTATTCAACATACATCGTTTCCTTGATAAAACCCTCACCGTTCGTATTTGGAATAGCAATAGTGATTTTCTCATTAAGTTCTTTATCCGCTGACACTTCAATAAGAGCACGAGCAAAACTACTTCTACCCCAATTATCCACACACATAGACGTTGTATATGAGTCAAGCATTTTTGGATCACCAATTGCAGTAGCAATCATACTAAGTCCGTCTTCCGTGTAGGCAGCTATCGGAACTTCATGGACTTTTACCCATAGTTGAACTTTTTTAACCTCCTTCTTCTCTAGCTTGGTAGTAGGCGTCCATTCCTGAAGAAAAAATGGTTGTGACCGAATAATCCACGGACCAGCAGCTAGAATACCTTTCTGATCTTCAAACTTGAAGAAGAAGAAGCCATTTGCATTCATCATCGACTTCTGTAAACCAAACTTTTTCCAGTTATTTTTCACAAAATAATCGACCACAGGATACGCTATACGATCTCCCAAAAAGTATCCATACAATGTATTCGCTAACTTATCCTGAACAACCCTGACCGATTCAACCGGAAGAACAATGTCACAATCATCATGATGCAGTGAACTAGCCAGAGACCTGAAATTAACCTTCTGGGAATTCTGAGTTTTCAAAGAATCTGCATAGGATAACGGCTTTTGTCACACCCCGACCACGTGGAACATACAAAACGTGGCGGAAATGTCGGGGAGTGTTGTAACAGAATTAATTGTTTCATAACCATGGCAATTGAAGTTTCGTTTTATTAAGTAAAAGTGATACAATGTCTTAACAAACAAAGAAATACAACATAATTAACTAGTCTTGCATCTTTTATTGTTACTAAAGCCCAAGTCTGCCTATGTGTATCTTGATCATCTTATGCAACGGTTCCTGAAAAAACACATGTGAAAATAGGTACGTCAGCATAAAAATGCCTGTGAGATACATAGGTTTTGTGAAAATAGGTTCCATGACTTATGTTTGAGAAAATGTTTAGTCATGAACCTTGTAATTTGCTTTGTTTTGTAAATCATTTGAAATTCGATAAGATCAGATGATATGTATAAATAAATAAATAATGTATGGTTAAACAAATAACCATGTAAGATGAGTTTGTATAAGGTAAGTTGTTTGTAAAACAATGTCTTGTGAAAAGTATGTCATTTGTATAAAATGTTCTATGTCTCAAACTGAAATGATTCAAATAACGCTACAATATGTAATACCATACAAACACTTATATATAGGAAGTACCAGCGGCGTATCCACCATGCTTGTATCATATTACACACGCATCGTTACTTAATCACTTAATCAAACCAAACCAATGTCAAAATGTCTATGTCAAATATCCATGTCAAATGTCTATGTCAAATATCCATGTCAAATGTCTATGTCAAATATCCATGTCAAATGTCTATGTCAAATATCCATGTCAAATGTCTATGTCAAAATATCATGTATGGCAAGTGAAATGTCTCAACTAAACCATATACACAAAAACAAGGTATTGAGGTAAAACTTGGTTTAAATCAAAGTTATGTTTTGTGGGAAATGCATGATCAAATGTCAATCATGTTAAAAATGTCTATGCCGAAATGTCTATGTCAAATACGGTTCACACGGTTCACAGATACAAACGGTTCACAGATATCAACGGATCACAGTCAAATGATTACAACGGTTCAATATGTAGTATAATGTGTTCATATGCTGGATAAGCATATGCAACAGAAAAGCAACGTAAAACAATGTACTAAGTACGCACACAATGGGCATACATAGCATGAAATGTAATGTAGAACGATGTACTAAGTACGCACACAATGGGCATACATAGCATATAATGTAATGTAAAACAATGTACTAAGTACGCACACAATGGGCATACATAGCATGAAATGTAATGAAATCATGTACTATAATGTACTAATGAACATAGCAAGTATATGATGTCAAAACAGGAAAGCATGAAAGTAACAAGTAGGCACATGTGTTCCACCCCAAAACAGTTTGGAAAACAGTAAAAGAGGGGTCTATGTACTCACTTGAGATTGCTCGGTAGTCCTTGAGTAACAACCAAACAATACTAGAGATTGCGGATATCAAACGGCACCTAGTATAGGTAGCTACATTAATAAACCGGACCTAAATCGGAAGATCGGGTAGCATTAGGGTTTGTAAACCAAACGAGTGTAGAGACTCGTGTCTTTTGGTTTTAACAAAGCCTACATACTAAATGAAACTTAACCTAAGTGTCTACGACCCATTACGACCCGTTTAGGTAGCTTATGCTACTTTAACGCGTCGTTCGCGTGAAACGCGTTCGGACCGCCTAACTAGTCCTATGACAAGTAATATATGCCTTAACATGTTACATAATCAGTTATGTGACAAAGGTTTAAGTTACATATGCTTAATTACCATTTATACATGAAAAGGGTATTCTGGTAATTTACCTAAGGCATATAAACTACCTATCGTACAACTACTTAAACGATGTGACCATAGGGTATAACCTCGGAAGGTTATTCCCTACATACTATGGTCACCTAATGTATTTGGTCGGATCCTAATGATCGACCAAAACTGGGTCGGGTTCGAAGGTATAGGCGATTTATTAGATCGCCTACCCTACGACCCTAGACAACGTGGTAGTCAGTGGGCATAGTCCCAAGGGACTATGACCAACGTGATTACACTCACGTTGCGAAGTTCAAACGAACTTCGCATTGACCATTACTGGTCAACGCTGAAAGTCAAACAAAGTTTGACTTTCTGACTCGAAAAGCAGTAAAATAAGGAAAAGAACGAAAGAATACTTACCCAGGGTCCCCGAATGCTAACCCAGATCAAAATAGCTCAGGTATGAAACGAAGGTTCCAACTTAGAGCCCAATGATCAGATTTGTGGGTTTTTAAGCCAAAGGGGGGTGGGTATTTATAGATAAAGTAGAGCCGCTAGGATCGTTTCTTGAATATCGTGCCACGATCCGAGCCGTACACTTGTCACAAAGGTTATGGAGCCACATATGCTCCTTATCTTAGTGATTAAGCAAGTTGCAAACATGTGGTTGTGGATTAATTGGTTGCAACTTGCATTTAAAACACTGAATCTGGTCCAGATGGGGGCTCGCGTGACGCTAAGGCCCGTCGCGTCACGCTAGGCCCCTGTTTTGGCAGATTTTGCAGAAATGGTCCCTGCACCTTGTTTAAGCGATTTTTGATGCGTTTGAACCCCGTTAACCTCATTTCAAGGCTCTAAAATGAAGTTAAAGTATAGGGAACTCAAAATATGCTCAAAAATATGTCGGATGTCGGTTCGTTTGGTCGTACTATCGCGATGTTCGCTTAATTACGACGGAAAGCGCATAAGCGCGAAAAACGATCCAAATGACGCGACGAATGGATTTTTCTTATGGCGAACACTAAAATATAATATAGTCATGCTTACATAAATTTTTGGATGTCCGGATGTATTCAGAACGTAAGTTATGCGTAAAAATGCAAACTTGTGCACTTTTTGACGCTTTTAGTCCCTGAATGACACAAAAGTTTATTTTAGCATACCGAACACCTCAAAGCCTATTTCTAAGCTATGTAAAGGATATTTATGGTATGTTTAACTTATGGTCATGTTCCGGAATGTCTGTTACAGTTCAAATTGGCATACTTTCGCAGTTTGTCAACTTTAGTCCCTGTAAACGAATTAACTTTGATTTCACCACACCAAACCTTCCAAAACTTATATCTAAGTTATGTAAAGGTTATTTAAGGTATGTTAAGCCCATTTCACTATTCCGGAGTGTTCGTTGCATTAAACTGGTTATATTTACGCATCAGTGCGTGTATAACCTTCCAGAAAGCGATTTAGAGCTTGAAATCGAACAAGAGTTGATATGTGTAAACGATACACATATTTTTTTTACAAATCCCAAGTATGAAATACAATATTTCACTGGTTGGGCATTTGTTTGATGGTTGAAATGACACAGGTGTTACAGTCTCCCCTACTTTAGGAAATTTCGTCCCGAAATTAATTCGTAGGAGTCTGTCTATGACTTTGTTTCAAATAGTCATCAAAGATATGTAGCATAATCTGATTATTTTCCTCAACGGATATTTTTCAGAAGCGAAAATGAACGAACAGAGTCATTTTCTTCAACGGGTTCTTCGGAAATGGAAAATAAAGGAATTAACTAAACGGATATACATTTCCCTCAACGGATATTCTTCAGAAGTGAAAATGAATGGATGATTCATTCTTTCTCAACGGATTCTTTGTCAGAAATGGGAATGAAGGAATAATCCACGGATATTCATTTCTCTCAACGGATATTCTTCAGAACGAAAATGAACAAACGGGGTCATTTTCCTCAACGGTTTGTTCTTCAGAATTTGAAATGAAAGAAAAATCAACGGATATTCATTTCTCTCAACGGATATTCTTCAGAACGAAAATGAACAAACGGGGTCATTTTCCTCAACGGATATTCTTCAGAAGTTGAAATGAAAGAAAATTCAACGGATATTCATCTCCTCAACGGATAAATCTTCAGAAATGAAAATGAACTAACGGAGTCATTTTCAACGGTTATTTCCTCAGAGTTGGAAATGAAGAATTACACAACGGATATTCATTTCCTCAACGGATAAATCTTCAGAAACGAAAATGAACTAACGGAGTCATTTTCAACGGTTGCTTCCTCAGAGTTGGAAATGAAGGATTACACAACGGATATTCATTTCCTCAACGGATAAATCTTCAGAAATGAAAATGAACTAACGGAGTCATTTTCAACGGTTGCTTCCTCAGAGTTGGAAATGAAGGATTACACAACGGATATTCATTTCCTCAACGGATATTCTTTAGAACGAAAATGAATGGATAATTCATTTTCCTCAACGGTTATTCTTCAGAATGGAAATGAAAAGATAAACAATGGATATTCATTTCTTCAACGGATATTCTTTAGAATGAAAATGAATGGATAATTCATTTTCCTCAACGGTTATTCTTCAGAATGGAAATGAAAAGATAAACAACGGATATTCATTTCTTCAACGGATATTCTTTAGAATGAAAATGAATGGATAATTCATTTTCCTCAACGGTTATTCTTCAGAATGGAAATGAAAAGATAAACAACGGATATTCATTTCCTCAACGGATATTCTTCAGAAGTGAAAAATGAATAGCTAGTTCATTTTTCCTCAACGGATGCTTCATCAGAATTGGAAATGAATAGGGTTAACTCTTGATACATGATAGAACTTGCTGTGATTTCTGTGCACTAAATTCCATAATTATGTATGCATCCATAATTACGTAATTCCTTGCACAGTCCGCACAGTTTGTTTTGAAATGTTGTGGGGAAAGATATCAAACCTGAGATGAGAGTGACTAGACTACCATAGGGTCCTTTTAATTAGATCAACAGAGGATCTTCTTAATTAGGCCACTAAGGAGTCCTTTCAGCTATATCATCACATGATATCCCTAATCAGATTTTTGGATCAATCTGTTTAACTAGACCACTAAAGGGTCTAATTATGAAGTAGTACATTATAATCCAAGGGACTTTAACTACAACGTAGAAGTCCATTAAGGATTTAAGTAGTACCTTTGGGTATCCTACTATGAATCTCTTGCACAAAGATATGTAAGATTTTACGAGGATTTGAATAACATAAATTGGATCACATGACACATAAAGGATAACACATAAGCACATAACCACATAATTGTTTAATTGTTATTTTTTCTTGTTATTGATTGCTATTAACTTGGCGCCTCGTACATCGTTTCTCTTGGAAGAAACGGGTACTTAGGATTTTCGTGGAAACGCAAGAGATTATACAAGGGAAGAAATTTGGAAGTAGTCTGTTCTTCAAGGAATGCGGTTCCTTGATTGTCGGTATTGTAGGGGATATGTTTATACATGCAACCACATAAACATATTGAAATGTAAATGAAAGATTTATTTATAAACAACAATAACAACAACTGTTTCATAGATTGTGATAAAAGAAAATAATACACAAGGCTCGATTATTTCCTAAACAGCGTTATCTTCTGTCGGTCAGATACTCATCCCTGAGCTGGATTTGCATCAGCAAGTCTTGGGCAATTTCTACTAAAATGGCCCATCTCGCCACAGTTGTAGCAAGATCCCAGTGGGAAACGAGCTTGAGCAGGATTGTTGTTAATCTGATTTGGTGCTGCTGCTGTTGGGCAAACCCTCGCTGTATGACCTATAAGTCCGCAAACTTGGCATGTGCGGCACTTCACACCAGCATGATGATGTAGGCCACAATGGTTGCACAAGGGTGCAGTTCCTTTGTAGGGTTTCCTGGCAGGGGGTTGAGCTGGTTGGTTGGGGACGGCTTGATCATTGTGAGCGACCACAGCGAAGTTCTGAGAAGCCTTTCGCCTCTTTGACTTCTTAGAGGATCCAGTCTGTTCATCCATGGTCTTTGATTCCTCGATTGGTTTCGATTCCTCGACCAGTTTCTTGTCACCCTTTCGGAAAAGCTTACGTTTCCTGATCTGCGATTCAGTCAAGGTTGCAGATAACTCAATGGCCTGCCTAACAGTAGTAGGGTTGCTACCAGTCAAAATGTCTTGTATTGAGTCGGGAAGGCCATCAATGTACTTTTCGATCGCCTTATCCAAAGGCGTGACCATGTTTGGGCATAACAGACTTAACTCCTCATAACGGTCCGTGTAGGCTCGATGCTCACCGCTGTCTTGCTTAAGATCATCAAATTCCCTTTCCAAAGCCCTGATCTCGTGACGAGGACAAAACTCCTTCATCATGAGAGCCCTAAGTTCGGCCCATGTCTGTGCTAGAGCAACTTCTGCACCACGATCTCTCATCACCCCGTTCCACCACGTAAGGGCTCTCTTCTGGAACACACTCGAAGCAAACTCGACCTTGCGATTGTTAGGACACTGCACATGGCGGAAAGTATTCTCAATGCTCTCGAACCATTGAAGAAGCCCAGTCGCTCCCTCAGAACCACTAAACTTGAGTGGTTTCGCCGAGTTAAAACTCTTGAAATTGCATGGACCATTGTTGTTGTTGTTGGCTTGATTCCATTGAGCAAAGAGGTTTGGGAATTGAGCGGCCATTTGCTGTGCAATGATTTCTGCCAGTTCGGCAGTCGCTATCTGGTTCTCGCGTCGAGGAGGCATTCTAAAAGAGGAAACATGAAAGGAAACGAGTGAGAGTATTAGACGAAAAGAATGAGATGAAACAAATCTGATGAAAGCAAGGATAGTGGTCATTTGTTTGTTACTACAAAGCAACAAACGACCCGGGTGAAAAGTAAATAGGTCAAAAATAATGTATTGCGAAGATATGCTCGCCTATAAGTGAACACTCATCCCAAGAATTCCCAGGTAAGCACAACTGGTCTCGCGTCTGATGAGATGTATACGAAGTGCTTGCCTAGACAGAAAACCCAGAATACAGGCATTCACCCTTCCAGTTTGCACGTGTTCACATTATTTAAAACCCAAAACCTTGACGAGATTTTTGAAAACTCAAAGGGGTTCAAAACCTTATAACAGAGGGTTCAAAACCTAGTAATCAATCATCCTAGAACAGATGATTAGTTTTCAAAGCGGTTTTGAAATTTATGTTCTTGTTGTGGTCGTCGCCTAAGGATAGGTGACAGTATTGTTTTATGACTAAACGCAAGTAAACTCGCGTTAGGGTCCTAAGAAGGTTATAGACTAGGTCAAAGCATTACTAATTACTAATAACCTAATTCCCTATAACCATTGGCTCTGATACCATCTTTTCTGTCACACCCCGACCACGTGGAACATACAAAACGTGGCGGAAATGTCGGGGAGTGTTGTAACAGAATTAATTGTTTCATAACCATGGCAATTGAAGTTTCGTTTTATTAAGTAAAAGTGATACAATGTCTTAACAAACAAAGAAATACAACATAATTAACTAGTCTTGCATCTTTTATTGTTACTAAAGCCCAAGTCTGCCTATGTGTATCTTGATCATCTTATGCAACAGTTCCTGAAAAAAACACATGTGAAAATAGGTACGTCAGCATAAAAATGCCTGTGAGATACATAGGTTTTGTGAAAATAGGTTCCATGACTTATGTTTGAGAAAATGTTTAGTCATGAACCTTGTAATTTGCTTTGTTTTGTAAATCATTTGAAATTTGATAAGATCAGATGATATGTATAAATAAATAAATAATGTATGGTTAAACAAATAACCATGTAAGATGAGTTTGTATAAGGTAAGTTGTTTGTAAAACAATGTCTTGTGAAAAGTATGTCATTTGTATAAAATGTTCTATGTCTCAAACTGAAATGATTCAAATAACGCTACAATATGTAATACCATACAAACACTTATATATAGGAAGTACCAGCGGCGTATCCACCATGCTTGTATCATATTACACACGCATCGTTACTTAATCACTTAATCAAACCAAACCAATGTCAAAATGTCTATGTCAAATATCCATGTCAAATGTCTATGTCAAATATCCATGTCAAATGTCTATGTCAAATATCCATGTCAAATGTCTATGTCAAATATCCATGTCAAATGTCTATGTCAAAATATCATGTATGGCAAGTGAAATGTCTCAACTAAACCATATACACAAAAACAAGGTATTGAGGTAAAACTTGGTTTAAATCAAAGTTATGTTTTGTGGGAAATGCATGATCAAATGTCAATCATGTTAAAAATGTCTATGCCGAAATGTCTATGTCAAATACGGTTCACACGGTTCACAGATACAAACGGTTCACAGATATCAACGGATCACAGTCAAATGATTACAACGGTTCAATATGTAGTATAATGTGTTCATATGCTGGATAAGCATATGCAACAGAAAAGCAACGTAAAACAATGTACTAAGTACGCACACAATGGGCATACATAGCATGAAATGTAATGTAGAACGATGTACTAAGTACGCACACAATGGGCATACATAGCATATAATGTAATGTAAAACAATGTACTAAGTACGCACACAATGGGCATACATAGCATGAAATGTAATGAAATCATGTACTATAATGTACTAATGAACATAGCAAGTATATGATGTCAAAACAGGAAAGCATGAAAGTAACAAGTAGGCACATGTGTTCCACCCCAAAACAGTTTGGAAAACAGTAAAAGAGGGGTCTATGTACTCACTTGAGATTGCTCGGTAGTCCTTGAGTAACAACCAAACAATACTAGAGATCGCGGATATCAAACGGCACCTAGTATAGGTAGCTACATTAATAAACCGGACCTAAATCGGAAGATCGGGTAGCATTAGGGTTTGTAAACCAAACGAGTGTAGAGACTCGTGTCTTTTGGTTTTAACAAAGCCTACATACTAAATGAAACTTAACCTAAGTGTCTACGACCCATTACGACCCGTTTAGGTAGCTTATGCTACTTTAACGCGTCGTTCGCGTGAAACGCGTTCGGACCGCCTAACTAGTCCTATGACAAGTAATATATGCCTTAACATGTTACATAATCAGTTATGTGACAAAGGTTTAAGTTACATATGCTTAATTACCATTTATACATGAAAAGGGTATTCTGGTAATTTACCTAAGGCATATAAACTACCTATCGTACAACTACTTAAACGATGTGACCATAGGGTATAACCTCGGAAGGTTATTCCCTACATACTATGGTCACCTAATGTATTTGGTCGGATCCTAATGATCGACCAAAACTGGGTCGGGTTCGAAGGTATAGGCGATTTATTAGATCGCCTACCCTACGACCCTAGACAACGTGGTAGTCAGTGGGCATAGTCCCAAGGGACTATGACCAACGTGATTACACTCACGTTGCGAAGTTCAAACGAACTTCGCATTGACCATTACTGGTCAACGCTGAAAGTCAAACAAAGTTTGACTTTCTGACTCGAAAAGCAGTAAAATAAGGAAAAGAACGAAAGAATACTTACCCAGGGTCCCCGAATGCTAACCCAGATCAAAATAGCTCAGGTATGAAACGAAGGTTCCAACTTAGAGCCCAATGATCAGATTTGTGGGTTTTTAAGCCAAAGGGGGGTGGGTATTTATAGATAAAGTAGAGCCGCTAGGATCGTTTCTTGAATATCGTGCCACGATCCGAGCCGTACACTTGTCACAAAGGTTATGGAGCCACATATGCTCCTTATCTTAGTGATTAAGCAAGTTGCAAACATGTGGTTGTGGATTAATTGGTTGCAACTTGCATTTAAAACACTGAATCTGGTCCAGATGGGGGCTCGCGTGACGCTAAGGCCCGTCACGTCACGCTAGGCCCCTGTTTTGGCAGATTTTGCAGAAATGGTCCCTGCACCTTGTTTAAGCGATTTTCGATGCGTTTGAACCCCGTTAACCTCATTTCAAGGCTCTAAAATGAAGTTAAAGTATAGGGAACTCAAAATATGCTCAAAAATATGTCGGATGTCGGTTCGTTTGGTCGTACTATCGCGATGTTCGCTTAATTACGACGGAAAGCGCATAAGCGCGAAAAACGATCCAAATGACGCGACGAATGGATTTTTCTTATGGCGAACACTAAAATATAATATAGTCATGCTTACATAAATTTTTGGATGTCCGGATGTATTCAGAACGTAAGTTATGCGTAAAAATGCAAACTTGTGCACTTTTTGACGCTTTTAGTCCCTGAATGACACAAAAGTTTATTTTAGCATACCGAACACCTCAAAGCCTATTTCTAAGCTATGTAAAGGATATTTATGGTATGTTTAACTTATGGTCATGTTCCGGAATGTCTGTTACAGTTCAAATTGGCATACTTTCGCAGTTTGTCAACTTTAGTCCCTGTAAACGAATTAACTTTGATTTCACCACACCAAACCTTCCAAAACTGATATCTAAGTTATGTAAAGGTTATTTAAGGTATGTTAAGCCCATTTCACTATTCCGGAGTGTTCGTTGCATTAAACTGGTTATATTTACGCATCAGTGCGTGTATAACCTTCCAGAAAGCGATTTAGAGCTTGAAATCGAACAAGAGTTGATATGTGTAAACGATACACATATTTTTTTTACAAATCCCAAGTATGAAATACAATATTTCACTGGTTGGGCATTTGTTTGATGGTTGAAATGACACAGGTGTTACAGCTTTACCCGATTGTCTTCTCCAGGTTTGCTGACATCAGCCCTAATCGGCTCAACCTGAACTAGATTAGGGTTTGCATGACCAACATAAGTATTAGGGTTTGCATGGGGCTGATTTACAGCCGTGGCACCATCCCCACCATATCCCCCTTTGTATTCCAGATCCACAGGTTTCGATATATTCTGCAATCCATCAAGGACCGACACATTATTCGAATGGAACATACCTCTTTTTGGCATGAATGCATTCCCTTCAATATTAGTAACCCGAAGACTAATACCCTTAATCGGAGCTGTTCTAGGTGCCGTCTCATTCGAATCAGACAACCCATCCCCATCAGACACATCAACTCTCTCCATTAACACGTAAGAAAACGAATCATGTACAAGAAACACGTAGCCAAGAAGAACCAATCAAACAAGCAACCCAATCGAAAAGCACAATGAGAAACCCTAATCCAGCAATACGAAAACAAAAAAGAAAACCCTAGATTCAACTCAATCCTTTCGCTAACTAGTTCGAATCAGAATTATTGATAAATCAATACTCCGATGATCAGACTGTTATACGAAACTCAAGAAGAAAAATCAAAGGTGGAAGAAGGAACCAGACTCGCCATTGCTAGAGAGAGAAATTAGGGTTTTTCTTCCTGACGTAGTTCAAGGTATCGTTACTGGCAACAACCCTACTACTGTCAGACAAGCCATAGAATTGGCTGCCACTCTGACTGAATCCCATATCAGGAAGCGCAAGCTGTTTCGGAAGGGCGACTCAAGACCATCTGACAAGACTGCTCAAGTGGAACCAAAGGAAGAAAATGCTGAGGTGTCCAAGAAGAAGAAGCGCAAAGCCTCTCAAAACTACGCTGTAACTGCTCAAGACAAACAGGTTGCACCAAACCAGCCAGCACAACCTCGCAAAAGGCAAAACTATGTTGGTACCGCACCTTTGTGCAACAAGTGCAACCGTCATCATCTAGAGCAAGAGCAGTGTCACAAATGTACCCACTGTGGGCGGTTGGGACATTTGATCAATGTTTGTCGTTATGCAAATCAAGCTGCTGCAAACCCTGCTGCTGTTCAAGCGCGGTTCCCTCCGGGGTCATGTTATAACTGTGGTGACCTTACCCACTATAGAAACAATTGCCCAAGACTTGTTAACGCACCTCCAGCGTGTGGACGAGTGTTCAACATCAATGAGGCAAACGTGAACAATGATGCAGCAGTGAACAATTAGTGTTTTGTAATTCCTTGGTTGTTATCTTTTGACACTTCAAGACAATTCGGTTGTTACATAAATAAAGATTATTGTTTTTATTTCTGTAAAAGTTATGCGTTTATGTGAATGTTTGATGCAACCTTATGATGTAAACCCAAAGACAAACTACTCGTATGGTTCAGTCATTTTATGATCACTTATGATCTCCCTAAGAACCTTTAACACTCGTTTCTTTTAAGAAACAAAGCCAAACTCTTATTGAAAATCCTTCTATCTTTATAGATGGATCCTTGAAAATCATTAAAGTGCCAAATGAAATCCATGGATTGGATTCCTAGTGTGCTTTAAATATCCATACCTAAAGATAACAAATTAAAGAATCAAGTTAACTAATTTTGTGCTTATGTGTTTTCTTACATGTTTTGTGGTTGTATGTGATCCATCCAAATCCTCGTAGAATCTTCCATATCTTATATGAGGGATTCATAGTAGGATATCCAAAGTTACTATCTTAAATCCTTAATGGACTTCTACGTTATAGTCAAGTCCCTTGGGTTTTAAAGTACTATTCTATAATCGGACCTCTTGAATGGTCTGGTTAAACAGATTGATTTTGAAAATCTGATTAGAAATATCATGTGATGATATAATTAAAAAAGATCCCTTAAGTGGTCTATTTAAGGAGATCGTACGACGGTCTAGTTAAGAAGATCATGCGTTGATCTAGTTAAAAGGCTCGTTCGTTGATCTAATTAAAAGGACCCTTTGGTGGTCTAGTCGAGTCGCTTCATGTTTATTCAAGTGATTTTTTTTCCTACGCATTATGAATGAACTGTGCGGACTGTGCAAGGAACTACGTAATTATGGAGGCCTACATAATTATGGAATTCAGTGCACAGAAACCACAGGAAGCTTTGTCATGTGTTAAGACCTATAGTGACAAGAATAATGATATGGGAGAAGTCTTGGACCTCGACCAATGTCATTTATTCTCACACTCCCCAATTCTGATCTCAATCACACACCAAGTTTCCTATGATAAGTCTTCATAAGAAACGTTCTTCTGTCCGTAGTTCAAAATTCCATGTTTTACTAATACAAGGAATTCACTTTGAGGGTTAACAAATTCGCTAAGAGTCCTAACATGGCCCAGAGTTTTACTTAAGGGTTCAATGGATCTATTAGAAGGAGAAACCGTCACAGCTGTCTTCACAAGTTTCCTCTAGAATTAAATTTCGGGACGAAATTTCCTAAAGTAGGGGAGACTGTGACACCCGTGTCACTTCAACCATCAAACAAATGCCAAACCAATGAAATATTGTATTTCATACTTGGGATTTGTAAAAATATGTGTATCGTTTGCACATATCAACTCTTGTTCGATTTTAAGCTTTAAATCGCTTTCTGGAGGGTTATATGCGTTCTGATGCGTAAATATAACCAGTTTAATCCAACGAACACTCCGGAATAGTGAAATAGGCTTAACATACCTTAAATAACCTTTACATAACTTAGAAATAAGTTTTAAAGGCTTTGGTATGGCAAAAACAAGTTAATTCGCTTACAGGGACTAAATTTGACAAACTGCGAAAGTATGCCAATTTGAACTGTAACATACTTTCTGGAACATGACCATAAGTTAAACACACCTTAAATATCCTTTATATAGCTTAGAAATAGGCTTTGAGGGGTTCGGTATGCTAAAATAAACTTTTGGGTCATTCAGGGACTAAAAGTGTCAAAAAGTGCATAAGTTTGCACTTTCGCGCATAACTTACGTTCTGAATACATCCGGACATCCAAAAATTTATGTAAGCACTAAAATATTTTATTTTAGTGTTTGGCATAAGAAAAATCCATTCGTCACGCCATTTGGATCGTTTTTCGCGCTTATGCGCATTCCGTCGTAATTAACCGAACAACGCAATCGTACGGCCAAACGAACCGACATCCGAGATATTTTTGAGCACATTTTAAGTTCCCTATACTTTAACTTCATTTTAGAGCTTTGAAATGGGGTTAACGGGGCTTAAACGTGTCAAAAATGCATCAAATAGCAAGTTTGGAGCTTCAGGGGCCTGCTCTGCCATTTTTCAAAGTTTCTGGTCTGCAGGCCCTTGCGCACCTCAACACTCTGAGTGTTGCGGTGCGCAAGCAGGGGTCAGATGCAGCAACTTGTTTTTAAACAGCTGTTAACAGCCCTTAACCCTTCCAAAGGCCAATGCCATGTGTCCAACTCTTATGGTGGGAGCAATATGAGTTACCACAACATTCCGACAAGTGTACGGGCGAGATCATTCCCTCTTCTCCAAGAAACGATCCTAACGGTGAACCGAAATCTATAAATATCCAACCCCCTTCATTGCAAAACCCACTTGAAATCTGAGATTTCTCTAAGTTGGGGTGTTTCATCACCTCATACCTGAGAATACTTGGGTTATCAATCTTGCGGGGACCCTTTGTAAGTGTTCCTTCGTTCTTTTATTGCTTTTCGAGTCCGAAAGTCAAACTTTGTTTGACTTTCTGCATTGACCAGTTTATGGTCAATGCGAAGTTCGTTTGAACTTCATAACGTGAGCGTAATCACGTTGGTTATAGTCCCTAGTGACTATACCTACTGATTACCACGTTATCTAGGCTCAGTGACGAGTCGTAGTTTCGGCCAAAATGCGCATTCTTGCGTATTTTGTAACCAAACTACTCTTGGGTATCAAAACCGTTTGTTTTGATACCAAACCTGTTTTCTAAACTTAGTTAAGCATGTTTTAGCATGCTTAGCTCGTCACTTTTAGTTTAGTGCTTATATAGGGTCGTAAGGTAAGCGATCTAAACAATCGCTTATACTTTCGAACCCGACCCATTTGGTCGATCATTAGGATCCGACCAAACACATTAGGTGACCATAGTAAATAGGGAATAACCTTCCGAGGTTATACCTTGTTGTCGCTTCGTTTAAGTAGCTGTATGATAGGTAGTTTATATGCCTCAGGTAAATTACCAAAATACCCCTTTGATGCCAAAATTCATTTTAAACATATGTAACATAACCAATGACCTAAGTTAATAATAAAAACTACAAATATGAACTATGGCTCTGGGCGATTTTGGCGATTACTGAGTAACCCTAGCTTCTTGTTCATCTGATCTTATTCTTGATTGATCTGGGTTAGCAATTGTGGTGTTGTCGATCCTTCTGAGTAAGGTTTCTAGACTTCTACCGTGGTTTCTAATCTTTTGAATTCAGGTTTAGGGTTCGTTCGTTTCTTCTTTTCTTGCTAGGGTTTGCTGCCGATTTCGCGTGGGTTGATTCTTGTTTTAGTTGCGTTGATTTCTTTGCTTGCTTGGTGTTGGTGGCGGATTAGGGTTTCTGATTTGCGGCTATTTACTCATCAAGCCATACTTACGTCTGCATGTGACTAGTTTCTTGTGATAATGAATTCTGAACCGCCTGACATTAATGATATTCTTGGGAAACCATCTTTGAATGCTGATGTTTTTGGGAAGCCGCAATGCATGGAGAGTAATTCAGAACTAGGGTTGGGGGATTTAGGGTTTCGGTCATTCTCTGAAAAGATGCATGGGGATATTTTTATCTCTTCAAAAATTGATAAGCAGCCGAATCAAAAGGAATCCCGTAACAACTTGTCTTCCTTTTGGAGTAGTCTTGATGCCAAGTCGATAAACATTGATGGTAATCCGATGATGCCAAGAAGGGGTCTCGTCCAAAAGGAACCACGAATGATTAACATCATTGACGAGCTGGAAAAGGTCTCAGTTCCCGTCCATGAGGCAAGTAGTTCTGATGACCGGAATAAAGAGGAGGGAGATGTAAAGATGACTTATGCGGATAGGGTTAAGAATGTGTCAGTTGTGAAGAAGGAAGTTAATTTCAGGAAGATGGATTCAGGAGAGACGAAACCTGATGCAGATGTTGTTATCCCTCGAGAGGTAATTCGTAAAGTTCAAGAGAAGTTTGTTAATGTGTTATATGGTTACTTCTTGGGTAATCGGCTGCCATTCCCTGTTGTTGAGTACTACGCCAAAAATGTTTGGGCGAAGTTTGGATTTGCTAAGCTTATGATGAACGCTGATGGTTTCTTTTTCTTTAAATTCGATTCTAAGGAGGGTATGGCAAAAGTGTTGGAAGGTGGTCCATGTTTGATTAGGAAGATGCCGTTGTTTCTTAATGTCTGGTCTCCGTCCGTTAGTCTTAAGAAGGAAGGGATCAAATCTGTCCCGGTTTGGGTGAAGCTCCATAATGTGCCCATTGCTATCTATAGTGATGATGGATTAAGCTTATTAGCTTCTAAGATTGGGGAACCAAAACGATTGGATGGTTATACGGCTGATATGTGCGCCGAGAACTGGGGAAGGAGTAGTTTTGCTAGGGCCTTGGTTGATATTAATGCTGATTATGAACTTAAAGAGCGCATTGTTGTTGCCATCCCAAAGCTTGACGAGGAGGGATATATTAATGAAGTAATTAACGTGGAATATGAATGGAAGCCTCAGAGATGCTCGATATGCTGCATATTCGGGCATAATGATCAAACGTGTGGGAAGAATGAGAATAAGAAGAATGACACTAAGAAAGCCAAACAAGTAGTAGTGGATGATGATGGGTTTACCGTGGATAAGAGGAAGGTGGCTCGAGTGGGAGTTGTCCCAAAGAAACAAAAGCAGAAATTTATATATAGGCCTAAGCCTAATAGATTGGACCCGAGCACATCAGGTGCAAAGGACGCGAATGGTAACATGAAGAGGATGGATAATGTTAAAACTTGTAATGCCTTTGAAGCTTTATCGGAAATTGGTGAGCAAGAGCTGAAAGATGGCAATGTGGTGAACAAGAACGGGACTAACAATACGGGGCAACAGGCTGAGAGGGATGACGAGGTGGAGGAGATTATTCCGACGGAGACAGCAAATTTTATGAAGAATGCTAGTCATAAGCAGGTTTCTGAGGGGGCAAGCACTCCCGGTCAAAGCGGTATTAATGGATAGCTTCATTGCATGGAATATAAGGGGTTTGAACCAACCTCTGAAACAAAATGAGGTTCGTGTGATGTTGTCATAAAATAAAGTTTCAGTTTGTGCGGTCTTAGAATCTCATGTGAATGCAACCAATCTGGCTAGTGTGTGTAACAAAGTGTTTAGACGGTGGAGCTGGACGTCAAACGGAAGTTTATGTCAGCGGGGTGCTAGAATCATTCTTGGTTGGAATAATGAGCTGGTGGACGTGATGGTCTTAGCGCAAAGTGAGCAGGTTATTCATACTCAAATTTGGTCCAAAGTTGATAATACGAGTGTTTTCTGTTCTTTTGTTTATGCGATGAATAATTACCAACATCGTAGAGGCCTGTGGGAAGATTTGTGCCAACATAGGCTTTTGTGTTTGGACAAAGCATGGTATGTTATGGGGGACTTTAATTCAGCTTTGCACGCGGATGACTCGTCTTTTGGGACGTCTAGTCAATCGATAGGTATGCGTGAATTTTAGGAATGTGTTCAACGGTCGGAGCTGGTTGATGTAAAAGGGCATGGAATTCATTTCACGTGGAACCAGAAGCCGAGAGAAGGTATTGGTTTACTTAGGAAGATTGATCGGGTTTTGTGCAATATGAAGGGTATGGAGCTGTTTCCGGATGCTTATGTTTTCTTTCATCCATCCCGAGTTTCTGATCACACCCCTTGTATCTTGAAGCTGAATAAGGTGAAATCCTCCTTCAAGCCGAAGCCGTTTAAATTCGCAAATTTTATAGTTTCTAAACCTGATTTCAAGGTTTGTGTGGAGAGGGAATGGGGAAAATCTATTGCTGGTTGTACTATGTTCTCGGTGACCAATAAGTTGCGTAATCTGAAACCTGGGCTTAGAAAGATCTTGTTTCAACAAGGAAATCTGCATAAAAAAGTTATTCAGTTGCGCAAGGACCTAGACGAGGTTCAGAAACTGGTTGACTCGAGCCCGTTCGATGTTCAGCTTCGACAAAGAGAACAACATTGCCTTCATGATTTTAAAGTAGCAGCCTATGATGAGGAGTGCTTCTTGAAACAAAAATCAAAGGTGGAATGGCTATGTGCTGGGGACTCTAATACGGCTTTCTTCCATAATTCAGTCAAATGTAAAAATAACCGGAGCAAAATTCATTGCATTCGGGATGTGGCAGGTAATCGGTTTGAAGGTGAAGAGGCGGTGGCTGCGCTTGTAAACCATTACAAGTTGTTTTGGGGCACGGAGGATCAGGTATCGAACATCTATAATTCAGATGTTTTCGTTAATGTGATAAACCAAAATGATGCGAATAGTATGGTTAGACAAGTTACTCGTGAAGAGGTGAAGACGGCCATGTTCAGCATAAGTGAAACTAAAGCCCCGGGACCTGACGGGTATACTTCGGCTTTTTTTAAGCATGCTTGGGAAATAGTGGGTAATGAGATTACGGATGCGGTTTTGGAGTTTTTTGACAATGGTCAAATGCTGAAACAAGTTAATCATACTATTTTAGCTCTTATTCCAAAAGTGGAGACGCCAGACTCGGTTCTAGATTACCGACCTATATCGTGCTGCAACGTGCTTTATAAATGTATCAGTAAGATCATTACGGACAGATTAAAGGGCAGTTTGGAGTCGCTGGTCAGCATTAATCAGTCTGCTTTTGTTCCAGGTAGGCGGATATCTGATAATATTCTCTTAACGCAAGAATTAATGCACAACTATCATCTAAATAAAGGCCCTCCTAGATGTGCTTTCAAGATAGATATTCAAAAGGCATACGACACGGTGAGCTGGTCGTTTTTGGAGAGGATTCTTTATCATTTCGGCTTGCATAGGAAAATGGTGAAGTGGATAATGTCATGCGTTACTACGGCAACATATTCTTTGAGCATAAACGGCAACCTTCACGGGTTCTTTAAAGGGAAACGGGGTTTGCGTCAAGGGGATCCCATGTCTCCGTATTTGTTCACTCTTGTTATGGAGGTGCTCACGTTAAGTCTCCAAAAGGCTGCTAGTGCCAGCTCGTTGTTCCAATACCATGCTCAATGTAAGAAACAGAAGATTATAAACGTATCGTTTGCTGATGATTTATTCATATTTGTGCATGGAAGTACTTATTCGGTAAGTAAAATCAAGGCCGCTTTGGAGGATTTCACGAAAATGTCGGGTATGGTTCCGAGTCTTGCAAAAAGCACGGTGTTTTTCTGTAACGTGCCACAGCGTATTCGCCAGGAAATTCTAAATATTATGCCTTTCCAAGAAGGGTCCTTGCCTGTTCGATACTTAGGTGTGCCGTTGATTTCGTCAAAGTTGACCGCTAGCCATTGTAAAGTCCTCGTTGACCGAATGGACAAAAAGATTAACAACTGGATGACAAAAACCCTATCCTTTGCGGGAAGGCTTCAGCTTATCAACTCGGTTCTTTCAGCAATGCATATTTACTGGGCTTCAGTTTTTATTATCCCGGCGAGTGTCATAAATGACCTGGAGAAACGTATGCGTCGCTTCCTCTGGAATGCGGGTAATATTGGTAAGGTTAAAGCTAAAGTTGCGTGGAACGATGTCTGTCTTCCGAAACAAGAGGGTGGCCTAGGCATTAGGCGGGTTGGGGATGTAAACAGAGCTCTAATCGCTAACCATATCTGGAGCATTCTGGTCAAACGCAAGTCTTTATGGGTGCAATGGATTTATGATTATAAAGTGAAGGATCAGAATTTCTGGGAGATTCAATGTAGGGCTGGTATGAGTTGGGGGTGGAGGAAGATTCTATCTATTCGAAACATTGTTAGGCCTTTCATTTGGAAAGTCATTCGGTCCGGTAGGCAAACTAATGCTTGGAGCGACAAATGGTGTCACTTGAGTCCTCTTAGGGCGATGATAACTCCAAGACGAATTGCAAATGCGGGTTTTAACCTCCGTTCTTCAGTTGCGGATTTACTTGACAGCAATGGCCAATGGAAGTGGCCTCAAGAGTGGTATGATCTCTATCCAGTTTTGATCGGGTTGAGCATTGATATGCCTAACCCTCAGTTACGGGATATTACGGTTTGGAAGGATTTAGAGGGCAATCAGCGACAGTTTTCCTCGTTGGAAGTTTGGCACAACATTCGTACCCGAGATACTCCTGTTAGCTGGGCGGATATGGTTTGGTTCAGCCAGTGTATCCCACGGCATTCTTTTCACCTTTGGTTGGTTATAAAAAATAAGTTGCGAACGCAGGACCGGTTGCGTGTTTGGGAAGCGGGTAGTGAAACAAACTTAAGGCTCATGTGCTGCCCTCTTTGCCAGCATGATCGAGATTCTAGAGATCGTCTATTTTTCTCTTGTGATTTTGCTTCGCAGGTCTGGAGGGAGGTAAGGGCTATGGTTGATATGGATACCGTTTCTGGATCTTGGGTGTCAATTTTGGCGTGGATGGAGCGGCACTCGAATTCAAATACCCTAGAAAGTGTGGTTTGTAAGTTGGTGGTAGCGGCTGCGACGTATTTTATTTGGCAGGAACGCAATAATAGGCTCTTCAACAGAATTCATGGTTCGGTGAGCCAGGTTGCCGAGAAGATTAAACATACAGTCCAGCTTCGGTTGATGGATTTCAAGCTTCAAAAGCATATGGATTACAACAGAGTTGTAACGAGGTGGCAGATCTTAGCAAGGGTGCTGATTGAAGACCCGGGTTAAAGTTTCTTGATGGGGGGGTGTTTAGTTTGATAGTTTCGTTGCTGGCCGTGTTCTATGTTTTCGGGTTGTTCTTTGTTTTTTTTTTGGTTGTTGTGTTTTGGGTTTTGTTTTTGGCTTGGTTGTCTTGAATTGTAGTGTGTGTCAGTGTTTTGGCACACCCTGTTCTTTTTGTTTGGTGATTTATAAAATTTACCGGGGTAACCCTTTACCCAAAAAAAAAAAAAAAAAAAAAAAAAAAAAAACATAACCAATGACCTCTAAACTGATTTATCAACAATATTAAACGTGTTAAGGCATATCTTACTTGTCATAGGACTAGTTAGGCGGTCCGAACGCGTTTCACGCGAACGGCGCGTTAAAGTAGCATAAGCTACCTAAACGGGTCGTAATGGGTCGTAAGCACTTAGGCTAGGTTTCATTTAGTATGTAGGCCTTGTTAAACCATACTACCTGAGTTCTCATACTCATTTGGTTTACGAGCCCTCATTCTATCCGATCCTCCGATATAGGTCCGGTTTATTAACATAGTACCTATATTAGGTGCCGTTTGATCCCGTGATCTCTAGCATTGCTTGGTGGTTATCTTAGGACTCCTAAGCAATCTCAAGTGAGTACATAGTTCCCTTATTTTACTGTTTTCCAAACTGTTTTGGGGTGAAGCATGTGTACCTATGTGTTATTTTCATGATTTCAAAGTATAATTGATTATACATGTTATTACTTATCTTTTGACAAACTAAATGACTATCTATGGTTTAAACACTGATTTATCAAAGAACATAAAATAAAATGTTGAATTGTACTTATTTTATGTTCACCAGACGGATTGGTAGTATGATATAGCGCTATAGGATTAGACACCCCATTCCTGTTGTCATGGAATGTCTGAAACCAATTTATTTCTCCATCCAAATAGGGATTGCCTTTGTGGTATCCTTATAGTCTCAAAGGTGTAGTTTGATGCACTAGGTCTGAATGAATTCTTAAATCACACATTTTTTTTTGGGTAAAGGGTTACCCCGGATCTTAAATCACACATTTAAAGTATATTTTGATATACTCCCAAAAGTATAGTTTGATATACTCCCATGTGTGATATTGTACAGAACCAACATATATATATATTTTTTTTTGGTAAAGGGTTACCCCGGTGATTCTATTATAGACAACCACCAAATATGTACAAGTAGTGAGGATGAGTTCCCCACTAGTTCATATACAGGACATGTGACACCTGTGTCACTTCAACCATCAAACAAATGCCAAACCAATGAAATATTGTATTTCATACTTGGGATTTGTAAAAATATGGGTATCGTTTGCACATATCAACTCTTGTTCAATTTCAAGCTCTAAATCGCTTTCTGGAAGGTTATACGCGCACTGATGCGTAAATATAACCAGTTTAATGCAACGAACACTCCAGAATAGTCAAATATACTTAACATACCTTAAATAACCTTTACATAACTTAGAAATAAGTTTAAAAGGCTTTGGTATGGCAAAAACAAGTTAAATCGCTTACAGGGACTAAACTTGACAAACTGCGAAAGTATGCCAATTTGAACTGTAACAAACATTTCGGAACATGACCATAAGTTAAACACACCTTATATATCCTTTACATTGCTTAGAAATAGGCTTTAAGGGGTTCGGTGTGCTAAAATAAAGTTTTGGGTCATTCAGGGACTAAAAGTGTCAAAAAGTGAACAAGTTTGCACTTTCGCGCATAACTTACGTTCTGAATACATCTGGACATCCAAAAATTTATGTAAGCACTAAAATATTTTATTTTAGTGTTTGGCATAAGAAAAATCCATTCGTTGCGTCATTTGGATCGTTTTTTCGCGCTTATGCGCATTCCGTCGTAATTAAGCGAACATCGCGTTCGTACGACCAAACGAACTGACATCCGACATATTTTTGAGCATGTTTCATGTCCACAATGTTTAGGCATCATTTTAGGGCCTTAAAGTTGGCTTTACGGGCCTTAGAAGTGTCGGAAATGGGCTTAAAACAGAACAGGGACTGAAACTGTCAAAATGGAAACTTAATTCTGATCAGACAAGGCCAGGCGGCCCGCCTGAGCTTTGTGTGTATCCTGACGCGGGCCGCGTCAGGCTCCCAGAATAGATAAGATCATCTAATCAGCAGATTTCAGCTGATTAACTCACAACCACACATTCTAACTTGCCCTTTCAGCTCATGAGGGACCATTTTTAGTTACCACAACATTTTGACAAGTGTACGCACAAGATTAAATCACGTTATTCAAGAAACGATCTTAACGGTTCGGGAGATACTATAAATACCCAACCCACTTCACTTCATTTCTCACAAGAATCTGATCCAAAGTGCTCTAAGTTGAAACCTTTGTTTCATACCTGAGCTATTTTGATATAGATTAGCATTCGGGGACCCTTTGTAAGTGTTCCTTCGTTCTTTATTGCTTTTCGAGTCCGAAAGTCAAACTTTGTTTGACTTTCTGCGTTGACCAGTTTATGGTCAACACGAAGTTCGTTTGAACTTCATAACGTGAGCGTGATCACGATGGTTATAGTCCCTAGTGACTATGCCTACTGATTACCACGTTATCTAGGCTCAGTGACGAGCCGTAGTTTCGGTCAGAATACGTATTCTTGCGTATTTTGTAACCAAACTACTTATGGGTATCAAAACCGTTTTTTTTGATACCAAACCTGTTTTCTAAACTTAGTTAAGCATGTTTTAGCATGCTTAGCTCGTCACTTTTAGTTTTGTGCTTGTCTAGGGTCGTAAAGGTAAGCGATCTAATCAATAGCTTATACTTTCGAACCCGACCCGTTTGGTCGATCATTAGGATCCGACCAAGCCCATTAGGTGACCATAGTATATAGGGAATAACCTTCCGAGGTTATACCTTATGGTCGCTTCGTTTAAGTAGTTGTATGAGAGGTAGTATATATGCCTTAGGTAAATTACCAAAATGCCCTTTTGACGCCAAAATTCATTTTAAGCATATGTAACATAACTTTTGGTATCTAAACTGATTTGGTAACAATATTAGACATGTTAAGACATATTTTACTTATCATAGGACTAGTTAGGCATTCCAAACGCGTTTCACGTGAGCGACACGTTAAAGTAGCATAAGCTACCTAAACGGGTCGTAATGGGTCGTAAGCACTTAGGTTAGGTTTCATTTAGTATGTAGGCTTTGTTAAACCATACTACATGAGTTCCCATACTCATTTGGTTTACGAGCCCTCATTCTATCCGATCTTCCGATTTAGATCCGATTTATTAATGTAGTTACCTATATTAGGTGCCGTTTGATATTCCGAGATCTCTAGCATTGCTTGGTGGTTATCTTAGGACTTCTGAGCAATCTCAAGTGAGTACATAGACCCCTCTTTTACTGTTTTCCAAACATTTTGGGGTGGAACACATGTGCCTACTTGTTACTTTCATGCTTTCCATGTTTTCACATCATATACCTGCTATGTTCGTTAGTACATTATAGTACATGATTTCATTACATTACATGCTATGTATGCCCATTGTGTGCGTACTTAGTACATCGTTTTACATTACATGCTATGTATGCCCATTGTGTGCGTACTTAGTACATCGTTCTACATTACATTTCATGCTATGTATGTCCATTGTGTGCATACTTAGTACATTGTTTTACATTGCATTTCTGTTGCATATGCTCATCCAGCATATGAACACATTATACTACATTTTGAACCGTTTTAGCTATTTGACTATGTGAACCGTCGTAACCCTTTGATTATATGAACCGTTTGTAACCGTTGAACCGTGTGAACCGTTTGTAACTGTTGAACCGTTTGTATCCATTGACATGATTTACATTTGACAATAGACATTTGACTATACATAAACATTTCTACAATTGTTAAACATTACATCTTGGTGGTTTGGTTTGAATAAGTGATTTAAGTAACGATGCGTGTGTAATATGATACAAGCATGGTGGATACGCCGCTGGTACTTCCTATATATAAGTGTTTGTATGGTATTACATATTGTAGCGTTATTTGAATCATTTCAGTTTGAGACATATAACATTTTGTACAAATAACATATTTTTCACAAGACATTGTTTTACAAACAACTTACCTTATACAAACCCATTTTACATGGTTATTCATTTAACCATACATTATTCTCTTATTTATACATATCATTTGATCTTATCGTTTTTCAAATGATTTACAAGACAAAGCAAATTACAAGGTTCATGACTAAACATTTTCTCAAACATAAGTCATGAATTCTGCTTTCACAAAACCTATGTATCTCACAGGCATTTTTATGCTGACGTACCTATTTTCACATGTGTTTTCAGGAGATAATGCATAGGACTTATCAAGACATACTTAGGCGGACCTGTGCCTTAGTAACTTAAAACGAGACAAGAACTAGTTAATTTATGTTATGTACTCTTTGGTTCTTGTTTAAAACAATGTAAACTTTCGTGTTTGATTAATAAAACGAAACTTCAATTGCCATGGATTTGAAACAATTAATTCTGTTACAACACTCCCCGACGTTTCCGCCACGTTTTGTATGTTCTACGTGGTCGGGGTGTGACAGAAAAGATGGTATCAGAGCCAATGGTTATAGGGAATTAGGTTATTAGTAATACTTTGACCTAGTCTATAACCTTCTTAGGACCCTAACGCGAGTTTACTTGCGTTTAGTCATAAAACGATACCTTCACCTATCCTTAGGTGATAACCACAACAAGAACATAAATTTCAAAACCGCTTTGAAAACTAATCATCTGTTCTAGGATGATTGATTACTAGGTTTTGAACCCTCTATTGTAAGGTTTTGAATCCTCTGTTATATGGTTTTGAACCCCTTTGAGTTTTCAAAATCTCGTCAAGGTTTTGGGTTTTAAATAATGTGAACACGTGCAAACTGGAAGGGTGAATGCCTGTACCCTGGGTTTTCTGTCTAAGGCTAGAGTGTTCGTACAAATCCACATAATCGGACCAGTCACTCTTACCTGGGAACTCTTGGGGTGAGTGTCCACTTATAGGCGAGCATGTCTTCGCGATACATTATTTTTGACCTATTTACTTTGATTAATCACCGGGGTCGTTTGTTGCTTTGTAGTAACAAACAAATGACCACTATCCTTGCTTTCATCAGATTTGTTTCATCTCATTCTTTTCGTCTAATTCTCTCACTCGTTTCCTTTCATGTTTCCTCTTTTAGAATGCCTCCTCGACGCGAAAACCAGATAGCGACTGCCGAACTGGCAGAAATTATTGCGCAGCAAATGGCTGCTCAATTCCCAAACCTCTTTGCTCAATGGAACCAAGCCAACAACAACAACAATGGTCCATGCAATTTCAAGAGTTTTAACTCGGCTAAACCACTCAAGTTTAGTGGTTCTGAGAGAGCGACTGGGCTTCTTCAATGGTTCGAGAGCATTGAGAATACTTTCCGTCATGTGCAGTGTCCTGACAATTGCAAGGTCGAGTTCTCTTTGAGTGTGTTCCAGAAGAGGGCCCTTACGTGGTGGAACGGGGTTATGAGAGATCGTGGTGCAGAAGTTACTCTAGCACAGACTTGGGCTGAACTTAGGGCCCTTATGATGAGGGAATTATGTCCTCGTCATGAGCTAAGGGCTTTGGAAAGAGAGTTTGATGGTTTGAAGCAAGATAGCGGTGAGCATCGAGCCTACACGGACCGTTATGAGGAGTTAAGTTTGTTATGCCCAAACATGGTCACGCCTTTGGATAAGGCAATCAAAAAATACATTGATGGCCTCCCTGACTCAGTACAAGACATTATAACTGGTAGCAACCCTACTACAGTTAGACAGGCCATTGAGCTATCTGCAACCTTGACTGAATCTCAGATCAGGAAAAGAAAACTTTTCCGAAAAAGTGACAAGAAACCGGTCGTGGAATCGAAACCAATCGAGGAATCAAAGACAATGGATGAACAGACTGGATCCCCTAAGAGGTCAAAGAAGCGAAAGGCTTCTCAGAACTTCGCCGTGGTCGCTCACAATGGTCAAGCCATCCCCAACCAACCAGCTCAAACCCCTGCCAGGAAACCCTACAATGGAACTGCACCCTTGTGCAACCAATGTGGCCTACATCATCATGCTGGTGTAAAGTGCCGCACATGCCAAGTTTGCGGACTTATAGGTCATACAGCTAGGGTTTGCCCAACCACAGCTGCACCAAATCAAGCTGGCAACAATCCTGCTCAAGCTCGTTTTCCACGGGGTCTTGCTACAACTGTGGCGAGATGGGTCATTTTCGTAGGAATTGCCCAAGGCTTGCTAATGCAAATCCAGCGCAGGGATGAGCATCTGACCAACCAGAAGACAACATCGTTTAGAAATAATCACGTCTTATGTATTATTTTCTTTTGTTGTCAAGGTCCATGAAACAGTTGTTATCATTGTTTATAAATAAATCTTTCATTTACATTTTAATATGTTTATGTGGTTGCATGTGTAAACATATCCTTTATAATACCAACAATCAAGGAACCGTATTCCTTGAAAAACAGACTACCCCCAAATTTCTTCAATTGTATGATCTCTTGCGTTTTCCACGAAAATCCTAAGTACCCGTTTCTTCTAAGAGAAACGAAGCACGAGGCGCCAAGATGATAGCAATCAATAACAAGATAATAACAATTAAACAATTATGTGGTTATGTGCTTATGTGTCCCCTTTTATGTGTCGTGTGATCCAGATTTTGTTATCCAAATCCTCGTAGAATCTTACTTATCCTTGTACAAGAGATTCATAGTAGGATACCCAAAGGTACTACCTGAAATCCTTAATGGACTTCTACGTTGTAGTAAAGTCCCTTGGATTATAAAGTACTACTTCATAATTAGACCCCTTTAGTGGTCTAGTTAAACTGATCGATCAAAAAAAATCTGGTTAGGAATATTATGTGATGATATAGATGAAAGGACTCCTTGGTGGCCTAATTAAGAAGATCCGCTGTCGATCTAATTAAAAGGACCCTATGGTAGTCTAGTCACCCTCATCACAAGTTTGATATCCTTCCCCACAACATTACAAAACGAACTGTGCGGACTATGCAAGGAATTACGTAATTATGGATGCATACATAATTATGGAATTTAGTGCACAGAAATCACAGCAAGTTCTATCATGTATCTAGAGTTAACCTTATTCATTTCCAATTCTGATGAAGCATCCGTTGAGGAAAAATGAACTAGTTATTCATTTTTCACTTTTGAAGAATATCCGTTGAGGGAATGAATATCCGTTTATCCTTCATTTCCAATTCTGAAGAATACCCGTTGAGGAAAATGACTCCGTTTGTTCATTTTCGTTTCTGAAGATTATCCGTTGAGGAAATGAATACCCGTTTGTTAATCCTTCATTTCCGTTTCTGAGGAAGCAACCGTTGAAAATGACTCCGTCTGTTCATTTTCGTTTCTGAAGATTACCCGTTGAGGAAATGAATATCCGTTTGTTTAATCCTTCATTTCCGTTTCTGAGGAAGCAACCGTTGAAAATGACTCCGTCTGTTCATTTTCGTTTCTGAAGATTACCCGTTGAGGAAATGAATATCCGTTTATTTAAATCCTTCATTTCCAATTCTGAAGAACCCGTTGAGGAAAATGACTCTGTTCGTTCATTTTCACTTCTGAAGAATATCCGCTGAGGGAAATGAATATCCGTTTAGTTATATCCTTCATTTTCCATTTCCGAAGAACCCGTTGAGGAAAATGACTCCGTTTGATCATTTTCGCTTCTGAAAAATATCCGTTGAGGAAAATGACAAAATTATGCCTTATCTTTGATGGTTATTTAACACAAAGTCACAGACCGACTCCTACAAATAAATTTCGGGACGAAATTTCCTAAAGTAGGGGAGACTGTGACACCTGTGTCACTTCAACCATCAAACAAATGCCAAACCAATGAAATATTGTATTTCATACTTGGGATTTGTAAAAATATGTGTATCGTTTGCACATATCAACTCTTGTTCGATTTCAAGCTCTAAATCGCTTTCTGGAAGGTTATTTTTTTTTTTGGGTAAAGGGTTACCCCGATGAATTTTATAAATGAAACCAATAATACAAGGGTGTGTCAGTGTGACACACCAACTAGACTTGGCATACCAAGCCTAGGAAACGCGAACAACAGCCAAAACAAAGACAACCAGTCTACACGACACAAAACTCAAACAACCAAATCACCAAACAAACAAAAAAACAGACATTAGCCTCTAGCCCGGATCCGCTCCAGTATCTTCAATCTTCCAGCACTTGAAAATCCTTCGATTAGTCGAATCGGTCCGAAATCTGAACCCCATGAGCCTCAAACGCACCGAGCATTTAATCACCTCAGCCACTTGATTAACCGTTCTCTTATGATTCTTGAAGAGCCTGTTGTCCTTTCTTGCCATATATAATAAGACGAAGCAGCAATCAATAACTTACACACAATATGATCCGCATTCTTGGATTTAGCATGCTGCTCCACCCAAGATAAAACCGAAGACCATGAATCATCAACATTACCCAAACTAACCAACTTCTTGACTTCATTCCAAACTTGAGTCGCAAAAGCACATCGGAAAAATAGATGATCCCGACTATCCCGATCAAAATTACACAACGGACAACACATCAGGTTCCAGTTGGTTTGACTACCTGCTTCGCACACAGCCAATCTATCCTGCGTTTTAAGTTTGTTTCTAAATGCGAGCCATAGATGAAACGAATGACGCGGAATGCATTGAGAATACCAAACCATATCAGCCCATAACACCTGCTGTTCCCGATTCCGAATAGTATTCCACACAAGAGCCGATTTAAAATCACAAGTTTTTCCCTCCAAGTCTTTCCACACCAGCCTATCTACGCCATTTGGAACAATACGAGGAGCCGCTATAGTGATTAGCACAGGAAAAAGATCTAGCCAAGCTTGAGGCCATCGCCAATTACCGTTCTGATCAACCATATCCGCAACCGTTGACCGAAGAGAAAACCCAACATTAGCAATAGTTCTCGGAGTGATAAACGAGCTAAGCGGACTAATCGAGCACCACATGTCACTCCATATATTAGTTTGAGCCCCGCTTTTAATAGAAGACCATATGTGAGGACGAATGATGTGACGGATAGACAAAATCTTACGCCACCCCCAACTCGTATTCCCTCGGCACGGCACTTCCCAGAAATTTCGATCTCTAAGCTTGTAATCGTGAATCCAACGCACCCAAATAGAATTTCGTTTGGTAATAATACTCCAAATATGATTGGCCATAAGCGATTTGTTAACTTCAGAAATACTTCTAATACCCAAACCCCCTTCCTTTTTAGGCAAGCAAACATGTTTTCCATGCTACTTTCGCACGAATCCTACCATCCGAGCCTGCATTCCATAAAAACCTCCGAATCTTCTTTTCAAGGTCACTAATAACACGAGCAGGAATAATGAATACCGAAGCCCAATAGATGTGCATGGATGACAGAACCGAATTAATAAGCTGTAAACGACCAGCAAACGACAAAGACTTAGTAGCCCAGTTAACTATCTTTTTCTCCATTCGCTCAATAAGGATCCTGCAATCCTTAAATAGAAGTCTCGAAGAGATAAGCGGAACCCCCAAATACCGAACTGGAAGGACACCCTCTTGAAAAGGCATAATATCAAGAATTTCCTGCTTTATCGAATTAGGAACGTTGCAAAAAAATACCGTACTCTTAGCCGGACTTGGAACGAGACCAGAAATCTTGGTAAACATCTCCAGCGCCTCTTTAATCTTCTTAACAGAGACCATATCACCATGAACAAAAATAAACAGATCATCCGCAAATGAAACATTAATTATCTTCTCCTTAGCACAGTGAGCATGATACTTAAATGGTATAGTGGCTGCTCGACGAAGAACCAATGATAAAACCTCCATCACCAAAGTAAATAAATATGGGGACATAGGATCCCCTTGCCTTAATCCACGTTTACCCTTGAAAAAACCATGCAAATTGCCATTAATACACAAAGAGTACGAAACCGTGGAAACACATGTCATGATCCACTTCACCATTCGGCTGTGAAACCCAAACCGAACCAGAATATCCTCCAAGAATTTCCAACTGACTGTATCATAAGCTTTCTGAATATCGATCTTGAACGCACATCTAGCCGGCCCCCTATTAAGATGATAATTGTGCATAAGCTCCTGTGTAAGAAGAATGTTATCCGAAATCCTCCTCCCCGGCACAAACGCTGATTAATTAATGCTGACTAAATACCCCAAACTGCCTTTCAAACGATCAGTAATAACCTTGCTTATACATTTATACAAAACATTGCAACATGAAATCGGCCTGTAATCCAAAACCGAGTCCGACGTTTCTTTTTTCGGAAGTAAAGCAATGATAGTGTGATTAATCTGATTGAGAAGTTTACCATTTTCAAAAAACTGAAGAACCGCATCCGTAACTTCATTTCCCACTATATCCCATGCTTTCTTGAAAAAAACCGAAGTATACCCATCAGGCCCTGCTGGAGCTTTGTCATCTCCAATGCTAAACATAGCGCTTTTAACCTCCTCATGAGTAATCGGACGTACCATATGGTCAGCAACATCAGAACATAGAACATTTGAGAATAGGTTATCCAGATTAGTCGTTTCCACCTGAGCCTCCAAACCCAAAAAATTCGAATAATGCAACACCATGGCATCCGCAACTGCCTCACCTTCATGTCTCGTCCCCATAGAATCCACAACACTATAAATTTTAGCTCTAGCATTCTTGGATTTAACAGTGTTGTGAAAAAATTTTGTGTTCGAATCTCCAGCACACAGCCAATCAAGATTTCTGCTTTAAAAAACATTCTTCATCATAAGCGGCTTCTTGAAAATCTTTCAAACATTGAGCTTCTAACTGGCGCAACTGACCATCCAACGGATTACTATCCACTTGAACCTGTAAATCATCTAACTTTTTACGCAACTCATTTACCTTTACATGCAAGTTTCCTTGATTGAAAAGTATTTTCCTCATCTTAGGCTTTAAGTTTCTCAATTTCTTTGCAACCGACAACATAGTGACTCCCTCAATTCTTTTCATCCATTCAAGCTTAACTGTTTCCTTAAAATCTGGTTTAGAGGCTATAAAATTCGGAAATTTGAAGGGTTTAGGCCGAAAACCATTAGTGCCCAGCCCCTTAAGTATACAAGGTGTATGATCCGAAACTCTAAACGGGTGAAACATCACATATGCAGAAGGGAAATGATCCAAAAAAACCACGTTTCCCATTATTCGATCAATCTTTTTCAAAAGACCCACTCCAGTCTTTGGTTTTTGGTTCCAAGTATATTGCAAACCATGAGCATTAATATCCATCAATTCGGACTGTTGAACACAATCATTGAACTCCCGCATGCCAATAGATTGATTTGACGTACCATATAAGGTGTCTTCCATGTTTAACGCAGCATTAAAATCTCCCATTACAACCCAAGGCTTATCATGACACAACACCTTGTGTTTACATAAATCATCCCAAAGAAGTCTACGATCTTTATAATTATTTTCAGCATAAACAAACGAACAGAACAACACTTTTTTACTACATTTAAATATCACCTGAGTGTGAATAACCTGATCGGTTTGGGCAATAACCATAACATCTAGATTCTCCGCATTCCATCCCAGAATAATCCTCGTTCCACGACTACACAAACCACCATTAGAAGTCCAATTCCAATTGCGAAACACAAATTTACACACTTTAGCCAATTTACTAACATCCACATGCGACTCGAGAATGGCACACAATTCAAGATTATTTTCAGATACAAGATTACGAACCTCACTTTGTTTCAGAGGACGGTTCAATCCCCTTACATTCCAAGACATTAAGCTACCCATTTAAACCGTGATTACCGGGAGTGCTTGCCCCCTCAGACGCATCAACACGTTTATCATTAGTCATAAAATGAGCCATCTCCGTAGGAATTCCTTCCATCACCTCATCAATTTCGTTTCCTCCATCTCCATCTTTTTTACCAACTGAATTATCATTCTCATCTCTACCTTCCGAATCTAGCACCTCAAAGGCATTTGACACTTTAACCTGATTATTATTCTTTACAACCGAACCTTCATCATTTTTCGTACCCGAGGAACTCGCTCCATTCTTGTTCGTCTTTGGCCTGTAAACAAACTTTGTTTTTGTTTTTTATTCATGGTACCAAATTTTGCTATCTTCCTTCTATCCGTGATAAACCCTTCATCATCAATAGTAACTTGCTTTGTAATTGGTTCAGGTTTTTTCGGACAGTTTTGATCATTATGACCAAATATGCAACACGTAGAACATCGCTTTGGTTTCCATTCATAATCGATTGAAATTTTTTCCATAATGAAACCCTCATCCTCCAGCTTTGGAATTGCAACAACTATATGGTCTTTCAGCTCCTTTTCCGCATTAATTTCAATTAACGCTCTAGCAAAACTACTTCTACCCCAACTCTTAGCACACATGTCCGCCGTGTAACTATCCAAGCTTTTAGGAACCCCAATTTTCGACGCCAGCAGACTTAGGCCATCATCAGTGTAAATCGCAATAGGAACATTGTGCAGCTTAACCCACACGGGAACTGATTTAATGCCCTCCTTCTTTAGACTAGTGGACGGAGACCATTTGTTTAGAAACAACGGAACCTTTCGGATTAGCCACGGACCACCTTCAAGCACTTTATTCATGCCTTCTTTGTTGTCAAACTTGAAAAAGAAAAAGCCCTCCGAATTCATCATGATTTTAGCAAACCCAAACTTCGCCCATACATTTTTAACGTAATACTCGACTACCGGAAATGGCAATCTATCGCCCAAAAAATAACCAAATAACACATTCTCAAATCTATCTTGAACCTTCCTAACGACCTCCCTAGGAATAACCACATCGGCTTCTTGGTGCGATTCGACAGACTCCATCATCCTAAAGTTAACTTCACTTTTGGATACCACATTAGTTTTTAACTTTTCAGCATAAGAGACCGTCCCCTTACCTACATCACGCACAACCGACCCAAAAACATCAGCTGGCCCCGGCTCATCTTGGTTATCCTTATCAGGTTGAACGGGCACCGTAATTTTCTGAAGTTCATCAATAACATTGAAGATCCGAGGTTCTTGATTATTGCTCGTTACCACACCTATTCTCGGAGCCATAGTTTTTCCATCAATGTTCAGAATTTTGCTTCCCAAACCCGTTATAACTGAAGACGGCTTCATAAACATATCCCTGTGATCAGTATTCAGTGACGAATATATATCATTAATATCTGGTGGTTTCGAATTCATTGCTGCGCCAATTATTCACATGCACACGTAAAACCCTAATACGCCGACAAGCAGAACCCTAATCAGCCGACAGAACAAAGAAATAATCAAGAGGCGAAATCCGAAAACAAACGAACCCGTAATCCTTTAAACCCTAGAACAAAACTTCAACCCTTGATCGATTAAACTAGTGTCATCAATCTAGCTAAGTTAATCTCAGTTAACCGCAATCAATGGCTACTAGATTAATAAATTAGGGTTTCAGAATTTATTACTAAGGCGGCGATTTTCAAGAAAAACACAAAAGAAAAACCCTAGTTCTTAATCGATCCCTAATGCTAACAAATTCGTTATAGACCCTTGGAAGATCAAGGTCTAATCACAGACAGTTATACATAAGATCACAAGAAAAAACAAGGGAAATCGAAGAACAAGAAGCACAAAATCGCCTAAAGGAGAGAGAACACGACCCACTCCATCCACAACACTATAAATTTTAGCTCTAGCATTCTTGGATTTCGCTTTCTGGAAGGTTATACGGGCACTGATGCGTAAATATAACCAGTTTAATGCAACGAACACTCCGGAATAGTCAAATATACTTAACATACCTTAAATAACCTTTACATAACTTAGAAATAAGTTTTAAAGGCTTTGGTATGGCAAAAACAAGTTAAATCGCTTACAGGGACTAAACTTGACAAACTGCGAAAGTATGCCAATTTGAACTGTAACAAACATTCCGGAACATGACCATAAGTTAAACACACCTTAAATATCCTTTACATAGCTTAGAAATAGGCTTTAAGGGGTTCGGTGTGCTAAAATAAACTTTTGGGTCATTCAGGGACTAAAAGTGTCAAAAAGTGCACAAGTTTGCACTGTCGCGCATAACTTACGTTCTGAATACATCTGGACATCCAAAAATTTATGTAAGCACTAAAATATTTTATTTTAGTGTTTGGCATAAGAAAAATCCAATCGTTGCGTCATTTGGATCGTTTTTCGCGCTTATGCGCATTCCGTCGTAATTAAGCGAACATCGCGTTCGTACGACCAAACGAACTGACATCCGACATATTTTTGAGCATGTTTCATGTCCACAATGTTTAGGCATCATTTTAGGGCCTTAAAGTTGGCTTTACGGGCCTTAGAAGTGTCGGAAATGGGCTTAAAACACAACAGGGACTGAAACTGTCAAAATGGAAACTTAATTCTGATCAGACAAGGCCAGGCGGCCCACCTGAACTTTGTGTGTATCCTGACGCGGGCCGCGTCAGGCTCCCAGAACAGATAAGATCATCTAATCAGCAGATTTCAGCTGATTAACTCACAACCACACATTCTAACTTGCCCTTTCAGCTCATGAGGGACCATTTTTAGTTACCACAACATTTTGACAAGTGTACGCACAAGATTAAATCACGTTATTCAAGAAACGATCTTAACGGTTCGGGAAATACTATAAATACCCAACCCACTTCACTTCATTTCTCACAAGAATCTGATCCAAAGTGCTCTAAGTTGAAACCTTTGTTTCATACCTGAGCTATTTTGATCTAGATTAGCATTCGGGGACCCTTTGTAAGTGTTCCTTCGTTCTTTATTGCTTTTCGAGTCCGAAAGTCAAACTTTGTTTGACTTTCTGTGTTGACCAGTTTATGGTCAACACGAAGTTCGTTTGAACTTCATAACGTGAGCCTAGATAACGTGGTAATCAGTAGGCATAGTCACTAGGGACTATAACCATCATGATCACGCTCACGTTATGAAGTTCAAACGAACTTCGTGTTGACCATAAACTGGTCAACACAGAAAGTCAAACAAAGTTTGACTTTCGGACTCGAAAAGCAATAAAGAACGAAGGAACACTTACAAAGGGTCCCCGAATGCTAATCTAGATCAAAATAGCTCAGGTATGAAACAAAGGTTTGAACTTAGAGCACTTTGGATCAGATTCTTGTGAGAAATGAAGTGAAGTGGGTTGGGTATTTATAGTATTTCCCGAACCGTTAAGATCGTTTCTTGAATAACGTGATTTAATCTTGTGCGTACACTTGTCAAAATGTTGTGGTAACTAAAAATGGTCCCTCATGAGCTGAAAGGGCAAGTTAGAATGTGTGGTTGTGAGTTAATCAGCTGAAATCTGCTGATTAGATGATCTTATCTGTTCTGGGAGCCTGACGCGGCCCGCGTCAGGATACACACAAAGTTCAGGTGGGCCGCCTGGCCTTGTCTGATCAGAATTAAGTTTCCATTTTGACAGTTTCAGTCCCTGTTGTGTTTTAAGCCCATTTCCGACACTTCTAAGGCCCGTAAAGCCAACTTTAAGGCCCTAAAATGATGCCTAAACATTGTGGACATGAAACATGCTCAAAAATATGTCGGATGTCAGTTCGTTTGGTCGTACGAACGCGATGTTCGCTTAATTACGACGGAATGCGCATAAGCGCGAAAAACGATCCAAATGACGCAACGATTGGATTTTTCTTATGCCAAACACTAAAATAAAATATTTTAGTGCTTACATAAATTTTTGGATGTCCAGATGTATTCAGAACGTAAGTTATGCGCGACAGTGCAAACTTGTGCACTTTTTGACACTTTTAGTCCCTGAATGACCCAAAAGTTTATTTTAGCACACCGAACCCCTTAAAGCCTATTTCTAAGCTATGTAAAGGATATTTAAGGTGTGTTTAACTTATGGTCATGTTCCGGAATGTTTGTTACAGTTCAAATTGGCATACTTTCGCAGTTTGTCAAGTTTAGTCCCTGTAAGCGATTTAACTTGTTTTTGCCATACCAAAGCCTTTAAAACTTATTTCTAAGTTATGTAAAGGTTATTTAAGGTATGTTAAGTATATTTGACTATTCCGGAGTGTTCGTTGCATTAAACTGGTTATATTTACGCATCAGTGCCCGTATAACCTTCCAGAAAGCGATTTAGAGCTTGAAATCGAACAAGAGTTGATATGTGCAAACGATACACATATTTTTACAAATCCCAAGTATGAAATACAATATTTCATTGGTTTGGCATTTGTTTGATGGTTGAAGTGACACAGGTGTCACAATGAACTGTTTGTAACCGTTGAACCGTGTGAACCGTTTGTATCCATTGACATGATTTACATTTGACAATAGACATTTGACTATACATAAACATTTCTACAATTGTCAAACATTACATCTTGGTGGTTTGGTTTGAGTAAGTGATTTAAGTAACGATGCGTGTGTAATATGATACAAGCATGGTGGATACGCCGCTGGTACTTCCTATATATAAGTGTTTGTATGGTATTACATATTGTAGCATTATTTGAATCATTTCAATTTGAGACATATAACATTTTATACAAATAACATATTTTTCACAAGACATTGTTTTACAAACAACTTATCTTATACAAACCCATTTTACATGGTTATTCATTTAACCATACATTATTCTCTTATTTATACATATCATTTGATCTTATCGTTTTTCAAATGATTTACAAGACAAAGCAAATTACAAGGTTCATGACTAAACATTTTCTCAAACATAAGTCAGGAATTCTGTTTTCACAAAACCTATGTATCTCACAGGCATTTTTATGCTGACGTACCTATTTTCACATGTGTTTTCAGGAGATGATGCATAGGACTTATCAAGACATACTTAGGCGGACTTGTGCCTTAGTAACTTAAAACGAGACAAGAACTAGTTAATTTATGTTATGTACTCTTTGGTTCTTGTTTAAAACAATGTAAACTTTCGTGTTTGATTAATAAAACGAAACTTCAATTGCCATGGATTTGAAACAATTAATTCTGTTTCAACACTCCCCGACGTTTCCGCCACGTTTTGTATGTTCTACGTGGTCGGGGTGTGACAGGACAGGCCCCATATATGTAAGCAAAAATGTCAAACAACCAATATACCACATCAACCTAGCCTACTACAATCATGAAAATGACTAACTAGTAGACAAGACAAAACTAACAAACAAAATCTTCATCCGCCATCATAAAAAATGAAGTTGCCCCCAAGAAGCAACCCCCTAGCCCGATCCAAAAAAACTCTATCCATTGGAGAACCTTGTATGAGAGGTGCTTGCCCCAACCCTAGCAGACGTGGGATGCGTGCCCGATGTCATAAACCCATTGCTTTCATCATAAACCACCTCTACCTCATCCTCATCAGACTCCTCATTTGGAACACGTCCCCCTTTTCTGTTTCCCTGTATGGAATCCCCATTCCCCCCACCAACTTCAAGAGCACTAAATGAGTTATGAGTTTGAACCTTAGACGAATTAGTACCCTGCTCATTTACATAGGGAGAACTCCCTGTCTTTTTCTTTCTATCCATAGGTCGATATTCGAACTTGGGTTTCAGGTTATTAACTTGAAAACCACTCTTCTTTGCACTCTTTTTCGACCTAACTTCAGTGTAACCATCCTCATCTACTTTCGGCTTGATTGTAGGAGGTTTCGACGTCGAACCAATGCATTTAGGACATCCCTCAGAGTCATGTCCAAACACATGACAGTGGGCACATCTTGGGGGTATCCATTCATATTCCACTCGAATAGTCCAGTAACATACTTGCCTTCATCCAACTAGGGAATAGCCATGGTTAGAACCTCTTTAAAGTCATGTTCGGCCGATATTTCAATGAGGGCCCTAGCATAGCTGCTCCTTCCCCAAGCCTCATTACACATATCACTTGTATACGAATCCAACCGCATAGGAGAACCAATTTTAGAAGCCAGCATGCTTAACCCATCATCTGTATACGCCACTAACGGAACCTCATGCAATTTAACCCAAACCGCAACCTTTTTAATATCTTCTTTTCTAGGGTATTTGTAGGGGACCAAGTGTTGAGAAACAATGGTTTATTACGAATCAGCCATGCCCCCCCCCCCTTCAAGAACATTATTCATACCCTTCCTATCTTCAAACTTGAAGAAGAAAAACCCATTCAAATTCATCATAGTCTTCTGCAGACCATATTTCTTCCAATTTGTTCTCACAAAGTATTCAACAACCGGATATGCAATTCTATCCCCCAGGAAATACCATAGAGAGTGTTAGCTAACCTGTTGTTGACCTGATGCACAGAGGCGATAGGTAAGACAACATCCACTCCCTCCAATGAGACATCAGACTTTAGTACCCGAAAATTAATCTTGGGAGTTTGATCAGCCGATTCAGTAGCGTTCATAGCTGAATTATCAACTTTTGTCGCTGTCACACCCCCAAAATCCACACGCGGAGTATCACCGCTTGGAGGCGTGACTGACCAGGATCAAGCCACCAATCATATTGAACATATAAGTAAATACCAAAAATCATTCATCAATACGAAAGGTGTTTTTTTTAAAAACCAAACATCAACAAGTGTGTAGCGGAAGCATAAGTATGTAAACCCAATGTAAATAGTAAATTCAAATGTTTAGATATATAACATGGCATCATCGATCCATGTCCCACAACGACCTGCTCCTCCCTGTGCAAGCTCCATAAGTACCTAAGGTCCTGCAAGGCATGTAAGAGAGAGTCAACAACTAGTTGAGCGAGTTCACAGTTAATAGTTCAGTAATAGTATAGCGTGAGTAGTAGTTTATTCGTTCGTTACAATGTATCGTATTATTTCCCATCGCGGCCCTCCAGGCAGGTGTGCGAAGATATCGGGGAATGTTTTTCCCAAGTATTCTAGACTAGGTTTATTTGTATCGCGGCCTCTCCAGGCAGGTGTGCGAAGATTTGTACATTTAGTTCGCGGCCATCATATGGCAGGTGTGCGAAGTCAGTCATAATATCGTGGCCAATCCTTGGCAGGTGTGCGAAGATCAGTTCAAAAAGTGTTACTAGTCTAGTTGTATCTGATCGTTAGGTTCTACTTTATGAGTATACACAATAATTCATCAAATCCCATTCCCACCCGGGAACCCCATGCCTTGGCTGTGTGAACTCACCTTGGATTTGCTCGGTATGCTAAGTATATGCTCGCAAGTAATCAATCACGTCCTAAAGTATGCACGTATGTGAAATCAGTTTGTGTTCAAGTTATGCATGTATAAACATGTAGCACGTAATCACAATCATATACCAGATGGTTACACTTAACGGCAGTTAAATATGCCAGTTAACACTTAACAGAATTAACCCGAGTTACTGTGCAGATTACATATACGGCGAAACACAAAATTGGCGAAACATACATGCTGGCGAAACACATACATCGACGAAACACATTCTGTTTCGTCGAGTCTTGTTTGGCGAAACAAAATTTCAATTTCGTCGATGACTCTTGGCGAAACACAATTCTGTTTCGCCGGGAGTCCTGTTTCGTCGAATGTCTGATTCGTAGACACAGTTGCAGCAGTTACGAAATATGCAGAAACCCTAATCATGTTAGCAGCCGTCATCAATAACATCGATCATGCAGAATCATTCATTCACAGGCTTCATTATCACATAATCCTAACACAAGCATCACAGTGTTTAACGTCTAGCATGAACCCTAGTTTTCATGTATCAAACCGACTATCATACAAAATCACATTATCGAACCCTATCAAGATGCTACCCAGATTCAGATTAACACCATCCAGAACCAAGTATTCAATTGTATCGAGTTTCACATAAAACTATTTATATCCGACAACAACATTCATATCGAAATCTATATCATCATCATCATAACAAGAACCCTAATATTTAACATGTATCGATTTCAAATATACATCATCAAAGCAGAATCACATGACACATAGACACGTACACGGATGAACGATCAATCAAGACACATAGATTTACTAACCGAGATGATGGTTTGATCGCACAAGGGTTTCCGGTGGGTTCTAGTTTGCCGTCACACAGTACACTGTCCTCTAGGGTTTCAGATTGCTCAAAAGTGTGAAACAAGAGGTTGGTTCACGTAGTAATATGCGAGTTTACGTACTGGGCCCAAGCTGGGCTTCGTGAATTACTGGGCCGGCAAAACAGACTTCTGTTTCGTCGAGGTGTACATGGCGAAACAGCCTGTTTCGTCGGAATGGGTTATGGCGAAACACTCTTGTGTTTCGTCGGGTTGTTCAAATCTTAAACAGCTTATGTTTCTTAACAAGTTCCACGTTATACAATCAAACACATAATCATGCAACATAATACGTCTCATCATATCACAAAGTGTATAGTTACGAAATCAGGCAAGTCAAACAACTAAACAGTCAACGTCAACGTGCATTAAATGCGAATAGAGAATGTCGGAAATTCGAGTTGTCACATTATCCCCAACTTGAAAGAAATTTCGTCCCGAAATTTAGCATGCAGTTACTGAGGAAGCTAGTAGTGTGACGTTGTTTACCTGTATCGTATCGCGGCTCCCCGAGCAGGTTTGCGAAGATTACTGGTATTCTTGGGGTGTCACATTATCCCCCCGTTGATTTGGAATTTCGTCCCGAAATTCTGCATCGGTAGCTTCAGCCTCAGTAGTAGTTGCTTGGTTTCTGAATAACTGGGGATATCTGAGTTCCATTTGATCTTCACGCTCCCAGGTGAACTCTGGGCCGCGGCGGGAGTTCCAACGAACTCGTACAAGAGGGATTCTCGTGTTCTTGAGGACCTTAACATCCCGGTCCGTGATTTCAACAGGTTCCTCGACGAAGTGCAACCGCTCGTCGATAGTGAGTTCCTTTAAGGGAACTATGTGGGTCTCATCTGATGTACACTTCTTCAGATTCGACACGTGAAAGACGTTGTGAACTGCACTGAGTTCAGGTGGTAAGTTCAATCTGTAAGCCACTTTGCCTATTTTCTCAATAACCTCGAAAGGTCCAACATATCGTGGATTTAGTTTGTCGCGTTTGCCAAAACGAACCACACCCTTCCAGGGTGAAACTTTAAGTAGCGCTCGATCCCTAACCTGGAATTCGAGTAGTTTCCTGTCTTTATCAGCGTATACTTTCTGACGGTCACGAGCTGCCGCCATGCGTTGTCGTATTTGTGCAATCTTTTCAGTAGTATCAACTACCATTTCTGGACCTGTGATTTGACTTTCCCCCACCTCTGCCCAACAGAGAGGTGACCGGCACTTACGCCCGTACAATGCCTCGAATGGTGCAGCTTTAATGCTGGTGTGGTAGCTGTTATTGTATGAAAATTCCACCAGTGGCAGATGTTTCTCCCAACCATTGCCAAAATCAATTACGCACGCCCGAAGCATGTCTTCTAGAGTTTGAATAGTGCGCTCAGACTGCCCATCGGTCTGAGGATGATACGCCGTGCTCATGTCTAAACGAGAGCCAAAAGATTTATGCATTGCTTGCCACAGTTCTGAAGTAAAACGTGCGTCACGATCAGAGATGATGGAGGTGGGCACCCCGTGCCTTGAGACCACTTCTTTTAAGTAGATGTCTGCTAAGGTAGAGAACTTGTCTGTTTCTTTGATAGCCAAGAAGTGAGCAGACTTTGTGAGTCGATCCACGATCACCCAAATAGTATCATTTCCGCGCTGAGATCTAGGTAAGCCAGTAACAAATTCCATGGAAATTTGCTCCCATTTCCATTGTGGTATCTCAGGTTGTTGGAGTGGTCCTGACAGTTTCTGATATTCTGCCTTGACTCTCGCACAAGTCAAGCATTTACTAACGTATGTGGCTATGTGGGCCTTCATGCTAGGCCACCAATATGTAGTTTTGATGTCGTGGTACATTTTATCCGCACCTGGATGTACCGAGTAGCGAGACTTATGAGCTTCATCCATCACTAGCTCACGCAAGTTGCCATAAAGTGGAACCCAAATGCGTCCTGTGACGTAGTAAGCACCATCTTCCTTCTGTTCTAAGCGTTGTCTTGAGCCACGTAGGGCTTCAGCCCTGACATTTTCTGGTTTCAATGCTTCTACCTGAGTATCTCGTATCTGGGAAGGAAGACGAGACTGTATAGTGAGTTGTAGAGCTCGTACGCGCTTAGGCGCAGTGTCTTTTCGACTGAGGGCATCAGCCACAACGTTGGCTTTGCCTGGGTGATACCTGATTGAGCATTCGTAGTCATTTAACAGTTCAACCCATCGTCGCTGTCGCATATTCAGCTCTTTCTGTTTGAAGATATGTTCAAGGCTTCTATGGTCAGTGTAGATAGCACATTTGGTGCCGTACAGGTAGTGTCGCCATATCTTAAGTGCAAAAACAACCGCTCCCAGCTCTAGGTCGTGTGTCGTATAATTCCGTTCGTGAATCTTAAGTTGGCGCGAAGCATAAGCAATAACTTTATCCCTCTGCATCAATACACATCCAAGACCTTGGATAGATGCGTCGCAGTAGACTACGAAATCGTCCGTGCCTTCAGGCAGTGAGAGGATAGGTGCGCTACAGAGTCTATCCTTTAAGTGTTGGAATGCTGTTTCCTGTGCATTACTCCAACGGTAAACAACACCTTTCTGTGTCAGTAGTGTAAGCGGCTGAGCAATCTTTGAGAAGTCTTTGATGAACCTTCTGTAGTAACCTGCCAAACCTAAGAATTGACGTATTTCCGTTGGTGTACGAGGCGCAGGCCAATTCTTGATCGAATCTACCTTGGATGGATCGACATGGATCCCATCCTTGTTCACCACATGGCCTAAGAAGTGGACTTCACGAAGCCAAAAGTCACATTTGGAAAACTTAGCGTATAGCTGTTCCGTTCGTAGAAGTTCCAGTATAAGTCGTAAGTGCCGCTCGTGTTCCTCCTGACTCTTCGAATAAATCAGGATGTCGTCGATGAAAACAATGACGAACTTGTCGAGATAGGGTTTGCACACCCTGTTCATAAGATCCATGAATACGGCAGGCGCGTTCGTTAGCCCGAATGGCATGACCATAAACTCGTAGTGGCCGTAGCGAGTTCTAAATGCTGTTTTAGAGACGTCCTCATCCCGGACTCTCAGCTGGTGATATCCTGACCTTAAGTCTATTTTGGAGTAGTAGCTCGACCCTTGCAGCTGGTCGAATAAATCATCTATGCGCGGAAGAGGATAACGATTCTTGATCGTCACCTTGTTGAGTTCGCGGTAGTCTATACACATCCTGAACGTACCGTCTTTCTTCTTCACGAATAACACTGGAGCTCCCCAGGGCGAAGAGCTAGGACGTATAAAACCCTTTTCCAAGAGTTCTTGTAGCTGCTTTGACAGTTCTTCTAATTCAGTTGGAGCTAGACGATAAGGTGCTCGAGCTATGGGCGCTGCTCCTGGAGCGAGCTCGATCTGGAATTCGACTTGACGATGAGGCGGTAACCCAGGTAATTCCTCAGGGAACACTTGAGGAAAATCGCGTACCACTGGAATATCCTCAATCTTTTTCCCTTTCTTCGAGGTATCTGTAACGAGTGCCAATATAGTAGTGTGCCCCTTGCGCAAACACTTCTGAGCCTTCAAAAAGGAGATAATACCACTCACGACACCACTCTTGTCGCCTTGAACTTCGAGAGGTTCTTTGCCAGAACGAGGAATGCGAATAACCTTTTCTTTGCATAAGATCTCCGCTTGTTGTTGAGATAACCAATCCATGCCAATGACGACGTCAAAGCTACCCAGGGTTATAGGAATGAGATCGATGGAGAAGGTTTGACCAGCGAGGATAAGATTACACCCTTTAACTATGTGTGTGGCTTCTAAACTTTTACCGTTAGCTAACTCTACGACATGCTTGGTGTTTAGGAGAGTTGGTGCACGTTTTAACATTTCACTAGCTTTTAAAGACATGTAACTTGTATCCGCACCAGAATCAAATAGTACAGTAACATAAAAGTCGTCTAGAAGAAACTTACCCATAACTACGTTGGGATCATTCCTTGCATCACCCTGCCCGATCACAAACATACGGCCTCTAGCACCATTGTTGTTATTGTTCCCACCGTTGTTGTTGTTCCCGTTGCCCTGATTGTTGTTGTTGTTGTTATTGTTCTGGTTCTGGTTTAACTGAGGGCAATCCCGCTTGTAATGACCTTCAGCCCCACACTGGTAGCATCCCCTGTTTCCATGCTGCTGCTGCTGAGGCTGGTTTCGTGGAGCAGGTGGTTGTTGTTGCTGGTTCTGATTCGCAGGTCGTGAACTCCTGCAATCTTTAGCCTCGTGACCCGTCTTAAGACATCTTTGACACTGTTCCCTGCGACATCTTCCGCTGTGGTGTTTGTTGCACCTTCTACACCATGGGTGAATTCCCCGATATCCACTCTGCCCTTGACCACCTAATGATTGCTGATTTGGACTCTGGTGGTCATTTGTCTTGCGTTGCTGAGCTTGAGACTGAACAGTAGCTGAACCTTTGCTAGAACCCCCCTCCCATTTCCTCTTATTGTCGCTGGGAGTAGCAGGAGTAACTGAAGTGGTAGCGGTAGCAGTAGCGCTGATGCGTTTAGGCAACCTGTTTTGCTCCACCGCCTGATCAGTGAGACGGTGTGCCAACTGAACAACCTGCTGGTAAGTGGCATGATTTGCTGAAGTCACATGACTTTGGATCTCTGGCACCAGACCCTTAAGATATAGTTCGATACGTTTGTCCACCAGAGTAGGACACAGTAACGCAAGCTCATTCGATCTTTTGGTATACGCTTCAATCTCAGACCCCATCATCTTGAGGTTGAAAAACTCGACTTCCAGCTTATGAATATCATCTCGACTACAGTATTCTTCCTTGATCATCTCTTTGAAATTGTTCCATGGGGTGGCGTTAGCAGCAACCAACCCCAGTATTTGGACCTGAGCTTTCCACCATGTGAGAGGGCTAAACCCTCGAGGGTACCGGTAGCATATTTCACCCTGCGTGCCTCAAGGCATTCACACATCACAAACACAGACTCTATCTTTTCAAACCAGTGCAGGAGACCTACGGCTCCTTCAGTGCCGCTGAAAGTGGTTGGACGACAGTCCATGAAAGTCTTGAAAGTGCAAACAGGTGCTTGACCTGTTGTGTATAAGAATTAGGACAAGTTTAAACACGAGAGTTGATTTAGGAATGTAGGATCTAAGGATCCTAGTGTGAGTTGTAACTGCAGGGTATACCTCCTGCTTGTGCGGCTGCAACTGCCGCAGTAACTCGTTCGTTAATGAGGGCCGTCAACTGGTCCTGGGTCATGTTGATACGTGCAGACATGATCTTCATAGTAAAGATAACGTAAGTGAGATAGGTTCGCGAATAGTGCGATGACAGAAGAGAGTAAGCACACAAGTGTTCTCAAGTAATAGCATATAGTGGGTTCTGTACTCTAGGCATACCACGAGCAAAGTTCTATGTAGTTCTAGCATGTAGGTAATGTAACATGAATAGTAATACCTATGGTGTTGAGCCTTGCACGTGGAGCGAAGCGTCGTTGTGGATCGTTGAGAGCATTGTTCTGGTTATAGTCTGGTTTTAACAAAATCGTTTTCCCTTTATTAAAACCAAGTTCTCTATAACCAATGGCTCTGATACCAATCTGTCACACCCCCAAAATCCACACGCGGAGTATCACCGCTTGGAGGCGTGACTGACCAGGATCAAGCCACCAATCATATTGAACATATAAGTAAATACCAAAAATCATTCATCAATACGAAAGGTGTTTTTTTTTTAAAAACCAAACATCAACAAGTGTGTAGCGGAAGCATAAGTATGTAAACCCAATGTAAATAGTAAATTCAAATGTTTAGATAGATAACATGGCATCATCGATCCATGTCCCACAACGACCTGCTCCTCCCTGTGCAAGCTCCATAAGTACCTAAGGTCCTGCAAGGCATGTAAGAGAGAGTCAACAACTAGTTGAGCGAGTTCACAGTTAATAGTTCAGTAATAGTATAGCGTGAGTAGTAGTTTATTCGTTCGTTACAATGTATCGTATTATTTCCCATCGCGGCCCTCCAGGCAGGTGTGCGAAGATATCGGGGAATGTTTTTCCCAAGTATTCTAGACTAGGTTTATTTGTATCGCGGCCTCTCCAGGCAGGTGTGCGAAGATTTGTACATTTAGTTCGCGGCCATCATATGGCAGGTGTGCGAAGTCAGTCATAATATCGCGGCCAATCCTTGGCAGGTGTGCAAAGATCAGTTCAAAAAGTGTTACTAGTCTAGTTGTATCTGATCGTTAGGTTCTACTTTATGAGTATACACAATAATTCATCAAATCCCATTCCCACCCGGGAACCCCATGCCTTGGCTGTGTGAACTCACCTTGGATTTGCTCGGTATGCTAAGTATATGCTCGCAAGTAATCAATCACGTCCTAAAGTATGCACGTATGTGAAATCAGTTTGTGTTCAAGTTATGCATGTATAAACATGTAGCACGTAATCACAATCATATACCAGATGGTTACACTTAACGGCAGTTAAATATACCAGTTAACACTTAACAGAATTAACCCGAGTTACTGTGCAGATTACATATACGGCGAAACACAAAATTGGCGAAACATACATGCCGGCGAAACACATACATCGACGAAACACATTCTGTTTCGTCGAGTCTTGTTTGGCGAAACAAAATTTCAATTTCGTCGATGACTCTTGGCGAAACACAATTCTGTTTCGCCGGGAGTCCTGTTTCGTCGAATGTCTGATTCGTAGACACAGTTGCAGCAGTTACGAAATATGCAGAAACCCTAATCATGTTAGCAGCCGTCATCAATAACATCGATCATGCAGAATCATTCATTCACAGGCTTCATTATCACATAATCCTAACACAAGCATCACAGTGTTTAACGTCTAGCATGAACCCTAGTTTTCATGTATCAAACCGACTATCATACAAAATCACATTATCGAACCCTATCAAGATGCTACCCAGATTCAGATTAACACCATCCAGAACCAAGTATTCAATTGTATCGAGTTTCACATAAAACTATTTATATCCGACAACAACATTCATATCGAAATCTATATCATCATCATCATCATAACAAGAACCCTAATATTTAACATGTATCGATTTCAAATATACATCATCAAAGCAGAATCACATGACACATAGACACGTACACGGATGAACGATCAATCAAGACACATAGATTTACTAACCGAGATGATGGTTTGATCGCACAAGGGTTTCCGGTGGGTTCTAGTTTGCCGTCACACAGTAGAATGTCCTCTAGGGTTTCAGATTGCTCAAAAGTGTGAAACAAGAGGTTGGTTCACGTAGTAATATGCGAGTTTACGTACTGGGCCCAAGCTGGGCTTCGAGAATTACTGGGCCGGCGAAACAGACTTCTGTTTCGTCGAGGTGTACATGGCGAAACAGCCTGTTTCGTCGGAATGGGTTATGGCGAAACACTCTTGTGTTTCGTCGGGTTGTTCAAATCTTAAACAGCTTATGTTTCTTAACAAGTTCCACGTTATACAATCAAACACATAATCATGCAACATAATACGTCTCTTCATATCACAAAGTGTACAGTTACGAAATCAGGCAAGTCAAACAACTAAACAGTCAACGTCAACGTGCATTAAATGCGAATAGAGAATGTCGGAAATTCGAGTTGTCACAGTCGCACCGAAATCCATTTTAGCACCACCCTATTCAGCTTGTTCATTTGAAACCGCATTAGCGTACGATTGGTGTTGAGAATGAACACGGGGAAGAGGACTAACGTCAATAAACGGAAGAACAAAAGCAACTTTTCGTTTGTCAACAACCTTAGCGTACTGCTGGTTAGGAGAATCAGAACGACCAAAATCGTGTTCTACATCATTTAATGGTAGCATAAATGTTACCTTCTTATGCACTCCCCTAGCCGCCATAAGTAGCGATTGCCTTGGCTCAAATGATTTACCATCAATACTCTTGATCTTCTTTACAAATACGCCTGAATTGTCTGAAACATCTGCGATTTGATCATCCATTACCAGCCAACGGAAATAATCAGAATAAACTGATTGCAAACTCTCTTTGATTGAAACCTGATTTTGTGTCACACCCTGGCTTTGCGGAAGCGTGGGTTTATTTGGTGTGACTTCTTAATACCATAGCTTAATCACAACAAAGCTATATGAAAATAAAACCATGCAGATCATCCATTGATTTAAGTTTGAAAAGTAAAATACCACAACATTGACTTAAGGCGTTGACGCATGCAACGGAAATTACAACCAGATAACATAAAAACTTTGTTCTTAAAACGCAACCACAAATATAAAATAAACACTGTTTAAGACTTGCGACTCGTCCAGGTAAAAGTTGCGACCCCTAAACGTGGATGATCCCGTAACTCTAACACAACGGGAAAACGTAGTATACCGTGCCAGATCCTTAGTTCCCTGAAATACATGTAAGTTGGAAAAATCAACATAATGTTGAGCGAGTTCATGTGTAAGTGAGTATGTAAAACCCTTGTAAGTATAAATACCCTGGTATGTAGCAAATAAGGAAATAAAAAGATCACCAATGGGTTGCACGGCCATTGATATGTGTGAAGTGCAAGTAGGAAGACTCAAACCTAGCGGATTTATGCGTCGGGCACAAAGTCACCCCGAGGTCCGTTCTGTTTGGCCTGGGGCTGGGCTCGCTACACCCAGATAGATCTACCGCTCCTGTCCCTCGGTCCTACAATGAGGATTAATGATCCCAAGTTGCGCCTACCCACTCACATGATCTAAGTAGTAACCCTTCTTACGCTAAACATACCATGTGTAAAAGTACTCGTAATCATAGTAACATGTATTTCACCCCCGCAGTTTAGAAAACTGAAAACAGTTAAGATAAAAGGGGGACATGAACTCACTGTAATGCGTCCTTGATAACAGCAACTCAAACTCGGTCTGCAACACGACAACCTACAACGTGCTAATATCTATTAGACGAACGGCCGTGCCTTAGCTTAGAGTTTTAACGTTCTTGGGGAAATAGTTAGACAACTATTTCGTGTTTATACTTCTTAATTATCGTATAAATAGATTCCTTCCCAAGGATGGGGTATTTGTACATGTATTATGTATTCGGTGACTTAAAGTATTGACAAAATACATTTTCAAGTCTCATTTCCAACACTTTAGAGTTTTATGTCAAAACTCATGGCGAGGTTTAATTCCGAGAAATAAAGTTAAACATACTTGTTAGAAAAATAATTTTTCTAAGTCTTGGTATTTTTAGAAAAATTCGCCAGAATTTCCCCTAATTACGGGAGTGTCCGTGCTAATACGCACATCTTTTTCTTTTTGAAATCAACCCATGATCATCAACAATCAACCCTTACGTTTTAACACGCAAAACACTACCTTTGTCGTTTCAGTTTTAATATCTGAAAAACTGGACTGTTTTCGGATGATTAACTAAAATACTTAACTTATTCCAAAAATTCCCAAATTTTTGCGGAACGTCCTAATCGACCCACAAATTATTGTGTAAAAATATCGGGGTCTAGTTCATTATCAATAATTTATAGAAAATCGTTTACCGAACTGTGATCAGATTTGTTACATTCTGATCACAGTTTACGGAATAATTCGTCTAAAATTCCTCGGAAGTCCGTCTGACAAAATTCCAGTTCGAGGGTCACAAATACATCCGTGACCATTTTTGGTAAAAAATTCAGGGGCTGGTTCGGTTTAGGTTTCAAGTTGTGACTGAAAACGTATGACCCATTTTACTGCAGTTAAAATCAGCCTTAGCTGGTGTCACGAAAACAGACTTTTAAAATAGTAACCACCTCAGAAAAATACAATTCCAGCGCCATTTTCTTCATTTTTCGAAAATAGACAATTTAGGCTTCAGAAATTCCGTTTTTCGATTTATTAAAGTCCGTTTACAGCCTGTTGAAGGCGGCTGAAAGAGTACATCAGCATGTTATTTTAAAGTTTAAATGTTATTAAATCGTGTTACAAGTGTCCGATTAACGGGTTTAACAAGAAAACATCTTTTAAACATCAAGTATGATTTAACCAACCCTCAAACCAACAAGATTCCGCTTCATGATTCAGACATAAGTAAACTTTTATGCAGCTTTTATGTTCATAACTCATGTTTCACATTTTCTAGCATTCTCATTATTTAGTAATTTAAACAACAACACATCATACTACATATCATAAATTCGAACAAGATGAAACCAAGTGTAAAGAAACTTACTGTCACACCCCCAAAATCCACAGGCGGAGTATCACCGCTAGGAGGCGTGACTGACCAGGATCTTAACCATCAATCACCTTGAACTCATAAGCATAGATAAATAATACTTTCATTTATAAACAACAAGTGTTCCATGTTACAATAATTCACAGTTTACAGCGGAAGCATATTTAACTCGTTAAGTATTTATAAAACCATATGTAAGCTCTTAGTCTTATATTGCGTTTCCAAGTGTCTCGACCCATGACCACTCCAGCTTCTCAGACAGCAAGCCCATTTGATATGCACCTAAAGGCCTGCAAGGCATGTAGCAACAAATCAACAACAAAGTTGAGCGAGTTCACAGTTGTTTGTTTGGTTATAGTATTCATTCCGTAAATTGTATGTTCATTTTGTAAATCATGTATCGTATTAATCCTTATCGCGGCCAATCCAGGCATCTGTGCGATGATTAGTGGGGGCTTCCCATGTGTAGACTAGTCGTATTTGTACGTGCCCTTGTTGATCCATGGACCGTAGCGAGTGTGAGTGTACGTAGGTTTTACGTACGTTAAGGTTGTTGTCCTACCCAAGGAGGACGAACGTACGTTAAGGTTGTTGTCCTACCCAAGGAGGACGAACGTACGTATTCTACCCAAGGAGAATACACAGGATTAATATTGGCATCCTACCCATGGAGGATGGCGGTACATATCCTACCCAAGGAGAATATGTAGGTTCCATTTTAATTTCTTAACCCGTTCCCAAACCACCGGGAATCCCATGCCTTAGAAAGAGTGTGAACTCACCTTGGTTTGCTCGGTATGCTAAGTTGAGTGCTCACAATAAATCAGTCAAGTCCTATAGTGCACGTATACTCAATCAGTTCACATTCGTAATGTTTCACATGAAACTATCATCAAAGTATTATCACAGAGTGTGTTTGACAAATAATATCATGCACCAAATAAACAGGTAGTCATATTCATAACATTCATGCTTCACATATTTGTCTTTCACAGTTCGTTTTGACAAAGTTATCCATTAACACATTAACAGACTAACAGAAGTAATAAACTTAACAAAGTTATCAACTTAACAACTTAACAGGAGTTTGCATACTTAACCAGGTTACAAACTAACAGAGTTAACAACTTACAAAGTTATATAACTAACAGAGGTTAATAAAAACTAACAAGGTTTAACCACTTAACAGTTGTTAAATAAACTAACAAAGTTAATTAACTAACATAATTAATTAACAAGTTAACAAAGTTAAGTTGGGCCGAACAGTATTGCCGAAAACCCTTTGCTTGGCCGAAATCCCTTATAGCCGAAATCACAATGATTTCATTAACCCCTTTGCCGAAAACCCTTAATGGGCCGAAAACAATATATATAGAAATCATATATGTGTCGAAATCTATTTTGGGCCAAACATACTTGGGCCGAAATCACCTATGTGATTTCGTCCAAGTTGTTTTTTGTTGTGGGTGATTTCGTCAAGTCCTTCATCATCATCATCATCACTTACAGTTACTTAACCCAGTTATATAATCTAGCTTATCAATCGATATATCATAACAAGCAAACACAGTCAATCATATCATCACATGTACTTAACAGTTTGTTGACAATAACTATATATATCAATCATACCATCTCATCACATCAGTTTACAGGCAATACATATATATATACGTATATATATATATCGATCATACAGTTTCACATTCCAAAAATTATCACAGATAAATGATAAACAGATCAATCTTACTATTGATTTAAATCAAACAATTAATTAAAGTTAACACTAACCGTGGATTAAACAGAGGATTATCTTAGAATGAGGAGATCTGTTGTTGTTGGGTTCAAAGAGTAGAGAGAGACAATGTGATAAGATAAGGTTTGACAAGTGAGAAACTTCTCCGAGAAGATTGTGATAAAATAAATATATATAATACCCCACTGGGCCTAAAGCCCATACTTGTTGACTAGTTCTTGTACGAAAACACTCAGGTGTTTTCATGGGACAGGGTGTTTTCATAAATGAAGTGTTTTCATGAAATCCATGTATTCAACTATTGTTTCTTTTTATAATTTATAATATCACTAATATATAACACCAAGTATAATATTAACACATAAATATATATATAAGCACACTTACAAATAAGTATTAGTCGAGTCGAATAAAGACCTCGAAAACTTGGGTTGTCACATTATCCCCAACTTGAAAGAAATTTCGTCCCGAAATTTAGTACGTGGTTACTAAGGAAGCTAGTGTAGTTTACTGGTTTTCCTGGGGTGTCACATCATCCCCCCGTTGATTTGGAATTTCGTCCCGAAATCCTGTAGTAGCTTCAGCCTCAGTAGTGGTTGTACTGTTTTTGAACAACTGGGGATATTTGAGTTTCATTTGGTCTTCTCGTTCCCAGGTATACTCTGGGCCACAACGGGAGTTCCAACGAACTCGAACAAGTGGTATTCTGGTGTTCTTGAGGACCTTAACATCCCGGTCCGTGAATTCAACTGGTTCCTCGACGAAATGCAACCGTTCGTCGATAGTGAGCTCCTTCAAAGGAACTATGAGGGTCTCATCTGACAGACACTTCTTCAGATTCGACACGTGAAAGACATTATGAACTGCACTGAGTTCAGCTGGTAAGTTCAGTCGTGTAGGCCACTTTGCCTATTTTCTCAATAATTTCGAACGGTCCGACATATCACGGATTAAGTTTGCCTCGTTTTCCAAAACGAACCACACCCTTCCAGGGTGAAACTTTGAGTAGCACTCGATCCCCAACTTGGAACTCGATTGGTTTCCTGCGTTTATCAGCGTAACTTTTCTGACGGTCGCGAGCTGCCGCCATTCGTTGTCGTATCTGTGCGATCCGTTCAGTAGCATTAACTACAAGTTCTGGACCTGTGATTTGACTATCGCCCACCTCTGCCCAACAGAGAGGTGATCAGTATTTACGCCCCTACAATGCCTCGAATGGAGCGGCTTTTATGCTGGTGTGGTAGCTGTTGTTGTACGAAAATTCCACAAGTGGCAGATGTTTTTCCCAGCCATTGCCAAAGTCAATCACACATGCCCTAAGCATGTCTTCAAGAGTCTGGATGGTGCGTTCAGACTGCCCATCCGTTTGCGGGTGATAAGCTGTGCTCATGTCTAAACGAGAGCCAAAAGAGTTGTGCATTGCTTGTCACAGTTCTGAGGTAAAACGTGCGTCACGATCAGAGATAATAGAGGTTGGCACCCCGTGCCTTGAAACCACTTCTTTTAAGTAGATGTCTGCTAAGGTAGAGAACTTGTCTGTTTCCTTAATAGCCAGGAAGTGTGCAGACTTAGTGAGTCGATCCACGATCACCCAAATAGTATCATTCCCACGTTGAGATCTAGGCAGGCCAGTAACAAAATCCATGGAAATTTGCTCCCATTTCCATTGTGGTATCTCAGGTTGTTGGAGTGGGCCTGAAGTTTTCTGATATTCCGCTTTGACTCTCGCACAAGTCAAATACTTGCTAACGTAATTTGCTATGTGAGCTTTCATGCTAGGCCACCAATATGTAGTTCTGAGGTCGTGGTACATCTTATCCGAACCAGGATGTACTGAGTAGCGAGACTTATGAGCTTCATCCATTACAAGTCCGCGTAAGTTACCATAGAGTGGGACCCAGATGCGTCCTGTTACATAATAGGCGCCGTCTGCCTTTTGTTCCATCTGCTGCCTGGAACCGCGTAGGGCTTCAGCCCTGACATTTTCTGGTTTCAATGCTTCTATCTGAGCATCTCGTATCTGAGAAGGGAGACTAGACTGAATAGTGAGTTGCAACGCTCGTACACGCCTAGGTATAGTATCCTTTCGACTGAGAGCATCGGCCCCCACATTGGCCTTGCCCGGATGGTACTTGATGGCACATTCATAATCGTTCAGTAATTCAACCCATCTACGTTGTCGCATGTTCAATTCTTTTTGCTTGAAGATATGTTCGAGACTCCTGTGATCGGTGTAGATGGTGCACTTAGTGCCATACAGGTAATGTCGCCATATCTTGAGCGCAAAAACAACAGCTCCCAGCTCTAAATCGTGTGTGGTGTAATTCCGTTCGTGAATCTTAAGTTGGCGCGAAGCATAAGCAAAGGACTTTATCCCGCTGCATCAACACATATCCAAGACCCTGGATAGACGCGTCGCAGTAGACTACAAAATCATCCGTGCCTTCAGGCAATGAGAGGATAGGTGCGCTACAAAGTCTGTCCTTTAAGTGCTGAAACGCTGTTTCCTGTGTATTACCTCAACGGTAAGCAACACCTTTCTGTGTCAGTAATGTAAGCGGTTGTGCAATCTTTGAGAAGTCTCTGATGAACCGTCTGTAATAACCCGCCAAACCCAAGAATTGGCGTATTTCGGTTGGTGTGCGAGGTGCAGGCCAGTTCTTGATCGAATCTACCTTGGATGGATCTACATGAATCCCATCCTTGTTTACCACGTGGCCTTAAAAGTGGACTTCACGAAGCCAGAAGTCGCATTTCGAAAATTTGGCGTACAGCTGTTCTGCTCGAAGGAGTTCCAAAATGAGTCGTAAATGCTGCTCGTGTTCCTCCTGACTCTTCGAATAGATCAGGATGTCGTCAATGAAAACAATAACAAACTTGTCAAGATAAGGTTTGCACACCCTGTTCATAAGATCCATGAAAACCGCAGGCGCGTTCGTTAGCCCGAATGGCATGACCAAAAACTCGTAATGGCCGTAGCGAGTTCTGAATGCTGTTTTGGAGACGTCCTCATCCCGGACTCTCAGTTGATGATAGCCTGACCTCAGGTCAATCTTCGAGTAATAGCTCGACCCTTGCAACTGGTCGAATAAGTCATCGATGCGTGGAAGTGGATAGCAATTTTTCACAGTCACCTTGTTCAGTTCGCGGTAGTCTATACACATGCGGAAAGTACCGTCCTTCTTCTTTACAAATGATACTGGAGCTCCCCAGTGCGACGAGTTAGGACGTATGAAACCCTTTTCCAAGAGTTCTTGCAATTGCTTAGACAGTTCTTCCAGTTCAGTTGGAGCTAAGCGATAAGGCGCTCGAGCTATGGGTGCTGCTCCAGGAGCTAGCTCGATCTGAAATTCGACTTGACGATTAGGCGGTAGCCCAGGTAAATCTTCAGGGAACACTTGAGGAAAATCACGTACTACTGGGATATCCTCTATCTTCTTCTCTTCTGGAGTATAACGGGGCTCCTTAAAGCGAAAACTAGGTCCGACGAAGCTCGAGCCCAATAATTCCTGGAGTTGATTTGACAGTTCCTGCAACCTTCCTGGTGTAAGGTAGTAAGGTATATCAATAACGAGGGTTACTTCTTGCATGATACAGGTCTGACATCCCACCCGTCGACGTGTAGATAGACCTGACAGTTCTTCGGGTAACCTTTAGGGAGAAGTCACGAGTAGTTGGTGGATCCTTGATCCTCCTTTCCTTAGTCTTGACATCCGTGTTGAGGGTTAACATTGCAGGGTAATTCTTCCGTAGACACTCCTGGCCTTTCTTGCTGAAATAAAGTTAACCGTGGTGCCACTCTGACACGCTGCAAGAGTTAACATTTCTCGTACATGGTTTTCTCCTCACTGGGTGTATGCATACGACACCTGGGTAGCCAACCCACACGGCCAATGCGTCAAATCTATCAAGGGTAGCAGAAGGATGGTCGACGTTGATCACTTGTCCCACCAGGTCGAGTTTGCATTCCTACACCCATATGAGGTTTCAATAGGCTCACCATCTGCCGTTTCCTTAGCAGGTTCGGTTTCGAGATGTACCAGAGTTGAGCCGAACAGTGACGAAGTGAATTATTACTATGAGCACGAAGGCCACCATGTTGTTACCATCTTGGTGTTGACCATACCAATCCTAATTGCCCATCGCCAGTACCACATCCAGTGTTGTTGCTACTGCTACTAGAGCTCCCAAAACTGTCATTGTTCCTTGGGTTGATGATGTTTTAACCTAACCAGTACAGAGGTCGGCAAGGTGCTACGCTCATCCTCCTGTCCGTCGTCGTTACGAGTGGTTCAAGTGGTTCGCTATCTGATACGAGAGTGTTGCGGAAGTGATCACACTTCGGGATCGGAGACGTCAATCCATGAGTTTCAGGAGACGAGGAGGGGCAGGAAAGGGTATCGTTCAATCATTCTACGCAGGGACATCCAACTATAATTAAGAAGTTCACGTTTATGTTTGAGTAGGGGGACAATTACTGCTATGGCCCCTATAGGTTGGTCATGTTTCATATTGATCAACTAACGGGACAGAACCCCTTTTCCACTTATTAAGCCTTACTGGGACTCACATGCACCCCACATTATTATTATGTGTGCACCCACAATAATATTGTGATTTGCATGTTCATCTCAGCTCCTCTTAACTCATGTTAAATGGTTCCCCACACTCAAGTAGGAATCAAAGAGTATCACATAGCGTAGGTTATGAAAGTTTAGGGAAAGACCACCCTATCGGTCACTTATTACGTGAAAGGGTTCATGAATTCATATCGGTGTGCTAAACGTGCTATCACATGCATTATCGTATGTAGGTGTTCACTAGCTATGTAGTACAATGAGTATAATAGGGACGAACCTTGCAAATCTCGAGCTGAGTGTCATGGTCGTATTCTCGTTTTCAGAATCTGTCCGGTTATAGTCTGGTTTTACAAAAACAGTTTCCCCTTTTACAAAACCAAGTTCACTATAACCAATGGCTCTGATACCAATCTGTCACACCCCCAAAATCCACACGCGGAGTATCACCGCTAGGAGGCGTGACTGACCAGGATCTTAACCATCAATCACCTTGAACTCATAAGCATAGATAAATAATACTTTCATTTATAAACAACAAGTGTTCCATGTTACAATATTTCACAGTTTACAGCGGAAGCATATTTAACTCGTTAAGTATTTATAAAACCATATGTAAGCTCTTAGTCTTATATTGCGTTTCCAAGTGTCTCGACCCATGACCACTCCAGCTTCTCAGACAGCAAGCCCATTTGATATGCACCTAAAGGCCTGCAAGGCATGTAGCAACAAATCAACAACAAAGTTGAGCGAGTTCACAGTTGTTTGTTTGGTTATAGTATTCATTCCGTAAATTGTATGTTCATTTTGTAAATCATGTATCGTATTAATCCTTATCGCGGTCAATCCAGGCATCTGTGCGATGATTAGTGGGGGCTTCCCATGTGTAGACTAGTCGTATTTGTACGTGCCCTTCTTGATCCATGGACCGTAGCGAGTGTGAGTGTACGTAGGTTTTACGTACGTTAAGGTTGTTGTCCTACCCAAGGAGGACGAACGTACGTTAAGGTTGTTGTCCTACCCAAGGAGGACGAACGTACGTTAAGGTTGTTGTCCTACCCAAGGAGGACGAACGTACGTATTCTACCCAAGGAGAATACGCAGGATTAATATTGGCATCCTACCCATGGAGGATGGCGGTACATATCCTACCCAAGGAGAATATGTAGGTTCCATTTTAATTTCTTAACCCGTTCCCAAACCATCGGGAATCCCATGCCTTAGAGAGAGTGTGAACTCACCTTGGTTTGCTCGGTATGCTAAGTTGAGTGCTCACAATAAATCAGTCAAGTCCTATAGTGCACGTATACTCAATCAGTTCACATTCGTAATGTTTCACATGAAACTATCATCAAAGTATTATCACAGAGTGTGTTTGACAAATAATATCATGCACCAAATAAACAGGTAGTCATATTCATAACATTCATGCTTCACATATTTGTCTTTCACAGTTCGTTTTGACAAAGTTATCCATTAACACATTAACAGACTAACAGAAGTAATAAACTTAACAAAGTTATCAACTTAACAACTTAACAGGAGTTTGCATACTTAACCAGGTTACAAACTAACAGAGTTAACAACTTACAAAGTTATATAACTAACAGAGGTTAATAAACTAACAAGGTTTAACCACTTAACAGTTGTTAAATAAACTAACAAAGTTAATTAACTAACATAATTAATTAACAAGTTAACAAAGTTAAGTTGGGCCGAACACTATTGCCGAAAACCCTTTGCTTGGCCGAAATCCCTTATAGCCGAAATCACAATGATTTCGTTAACCCCTTTGCCGAAAACCCTTAATGGGCCGAAAACAATATATATAGAAATCATATATGTGTCGAAATCTATTTTGGGCCAAACATACGTGGGCCGAAATCACCTATGTGATTTCGTCCAAGTTGTTTTTGTTGTGGGTGATTTCGTCAAGTCCTTCATCATCATCATCATCACTTACAGTTACTTAACCCAGTTATATAATCTAGCTTATCAATCGATATATCATAACAAGCAAACACAGTCAATCATATCATCACATGTACTTAACAGTTTGTTGACAATAACTATATATATCAATCATACCATCTCATCACATCAGTTTACAGGCAATACATATATATATACGTATATATATATATCGATAATACAGTTTCACATTCCAAAAATTATCACAGATAAATGATAAACAGATCAATCTTACTATTGATTTAAATCAAACAATTAATTAAAGTTAACACTAACCGTGGATTAAACAGAGGATTATCTTAGAATGAGGAGATCTGTTGTTGTTGGGTTCAAAGAGTAGAGAGAGAGACAATGTGATAAGATAAGGTTTGACAAGTGAGAAACTTCTCCGAGAAGATTGTGATAAAATAAATATATATAATGCCCCACTGGGCCTAAAGCCCATACTTGTTGACTAGTTCTTGTACGAAAACACTCAGGTGTTTTCATGGGACAGGGTGTTTTCATAAATGAAGTGTTTTCATGAAATCCATGTATTCAACTATTGTTTCTTTTTATAATTTATAATATCACTAATATATAACACCAAGTATAATATTAACACATAAATATATATATAAGCACACTTACAAATAATTATTAGTCGAGTCGAATAAAGACCTCGAAAACTTGGGTTGTCACATTATCCCCAACTTGAAAGAAATTTCGTCCCGAAATTTAGTACGTGGTTACTGAGGAAGCTAGTGTAGTTTACTGGTTTTCCTGGGGTGTCACACTTACTACTAGCACTAGGCTAGGGTAGAGATTCTAATGTGAAAAGATGAGGAATTGATGGTGAAAAAGACTAGAACAAGTTCCTTTGATGGTCCTTCAAGAAGCACCTTCCATGGTTCACCTTAAAGCTTGAATGGCATGTGTAAATGAAGAAGATGATGATGTTTAAAGGTGATGGTGGTGTTTTAAAGTTTGGGGCAGCCGAGACAAGAGGGAGAGAGAAGTGAAATGGAGTGTAAAATCTTTGTGAAATGATAGTGCTAATCCAAGTCCCATACTTATATCATCATTCTACAAATTATATGGAAGGATAAGCAAGAAACCTATCTAGTATAATATTAGATAAATCAAGAAGTGTAACACCCCCAAAATACCACCTGCGGGAACTCCGCGAGGCGTGTTACTCATCAGAGTTCGAGCCACCAATCACATTGAACCAATGATAAATATTTAAATAAAACATGTCATGAATTACCAATAGAAAATATCAAACATAGAGTTACTCTCAAAGAGTTGTGTAGCGGAAGCGTATCATAAATCGTTTAACAATTGTTTCATAGTAAATGTTCAAAACCAACGTTTCACTTTTAAGTTAATCCAAGAGCCTCGATCCATGACCACTCCAGCACTCCCAGATAGCAAGTCCACGTCTCGAATTCTAGCGACCTGCAAGCATGCAGACAAGTGTGTCAGACGACGCTGGTGAGTTCAAGGTTTGTTAATGTGTGTAGTTACCAGATATCTGTTAAGTCAAATCATCATTTCGTTTTGGGATTGTTATTAACGTAGGAGAGTCTTATATACTGGAAGTGTGTCCAATATATACCATGGGAGTGTGCCCAATATAACCTGGGAGTGTGCCCAATATAACCTGGGAGTGTGCCCATCCCCAATGCCCCTAACCAAGCATTGGTAATGATGTCCCAAAACCACCGGGACGCATGCTTAGAGAAGTGCAATGAACTCACCTTGGTTTGCTCGGTATGCTAAGTATGTGCTCGCAAATAATCAATCACGTCCTATAGTATGCACGTATTTGAGATCAGTTTGTGTTCACGTATAGACACACAGTTGATAAGCAAGTAGCACGTATTTGAGATCATACACAAGATGATTACGCTAAACAGCAGTTAAATATTCCAGTTTAACACTTAACAGCAGTTAACCAACCAGGTTAACTTTTAACAGAATTAAAGTAGTTACTGTGCTGATTACACAATTGGCGAAACACACATTCGGCGAAACACAATTTGACGAAACACATTATGTTTCGTCGACTGCCCTTTGGCGAAACAAAGATCTATTTCGTCGACTGTCCTTTGGCGAGACACTTTCTGTTTCACCGAGAGTTCTGTTTCGTCAAACAGATCAGTTACGTCATATCATTTACGAAATCATACAGAAAACCCTAGTTTCCGTCATCATCTAAACAGTAATCATGCAGAAATCATTTAACGTCTCATCATTATCCAATCATTGATACAATACAGTAATCATTCATATTCCTGTATCTTAGTCTCATGTATTCCTCCACACATCGTATCATATCAAGTTTACGTAATACGTTCATGCGAAATCCTTTCCTATGTATATATGTGTATTATCAGTTTAACGACGAGCAAAACATATGATATCTACAGAATAGCAAACCCTGATAATGAGCATATTAACCAGTTTCACAAACAACATCGATACGTGACCTCCAATTCTGCAAACCCTAACTATGATTATCATGCGGATCGATCGATTGAACGGAATACACATTTAACACATAACAATCAGAACATAAACAATCGATCAACATCCGATATAACTCAAACAAATCAAACAAGAATTAACACTAACCGCAATGACAAAGTATGATCAATCTAGCGGGTTTCGGAGTAACACAAGGTTGCCGTCACAGTGAGGGAGCTCTAGGGTTTCGGTTGTTATGATGAAAGTGTGAAACTGATGTTGTTTTACGTATTAAAACTCGAAATAACATGTTGGGCCCGAACTGGGCTTCGGCGGATCTGGGCTTGGCGAAACACACTGTTTCGTCGAGATGTATATGGCGAAACAGGTTGTGTTTCATCGGGTTCTTTTATAGTTTAACAGTTTAAGTTTCTCAAACAGTATACATGCTATACAATCAAACACATAATCATGTAAACACAATCGTTTATTATAACACAAGTGCACAGTTACAAGTCAGTCAAGTCAATCAACCAAACAGTCAAAGTCAACGTGCATTAAATGCGAATATGAAAGTCGGAAACTCGAGTTGTCACATTATCCCCAACTTGAAAGAAATTTCGTCCCGAAATTTGATAAGCCATCCGCAACACGATGCGATGCTAATCTGGACAACTGTGCATTTTCCGCGGGTGTCACATCATCCCCAACTTGAATGGGAATTTCGTCCCGAAATTCACTAGTTACTTGAGATCTAGAATTGCTAGGCTTGGTCTTGTCTTTGGGGAACAAATGTGGATACTTAAGTTCCATTTGGTCCTCGCGTTCCCACGTGAACTCCGGACCACGTCTTGAGTTCCAACGAACTCTCACAATAGGTATACGGCTGTGCTTACGAACTTTGACTTCCCGATCCATAATCTCAATTGGTTCTTCGACAAACTGCAACTTGTCGTCTATTTTCAGCTCTTGATATGGTACCACTAATGGGTCGTCAGCATAGCACTTCTTTAACTGTGATACATGAAATACGTCGTGCACATTGCCCAGCTCAGTGGGTAATTCCAACCTATAAGCCACCTTACCGATACGCTCAAGAACTTTAAACGGCCTAACATAACGTGGATTCAGCTTGCCACGCTTCCCAAAGCGTACAACCCCTTTCCACGGCGAGACTTTCAGCATGACGCGGTCATTCACTTCAAACACTACTTCTTTGGCACGCTCGTCAGCATAGGCCTTCTGGCGGTCACGAGCAGCTGCCATACGTTCCCTGATTTTCACAATCATATCTGAAGTTTCGAGTACCATCTCAGGACCTGTGATCTGACTATCACCCACTTCAGCCCAGCAGAGAGGTGAACGGCACTTTCTCCCGTACAGTGCCTCAAATGGTGCCGCTTTGATGCTGGTGTGGTAACTGTTATTGTAGGGAAATTCTACCAACTGCTTCTCCCATCCTTTCCCAAAATCAATAACACATGCCCGCAGCATATCCTCTAGTGTCTGAATAGTACGCTCACTCTGACCATCTGTCTGTGGATGATAAGCTGTGACAACTCGAATTTCCGACATTCTTTGTTCGCATTTAATGCACGATAACTTTGACTATATAGTCGTGTTATGATAAAACCTGGTGTGTTTGCATGGTTATGTGTGATTGTATAACATGTGTACTGTTTGTAAAACTTAAACTGTTAGGAACCCGACGAAACACAAGAGTGTTTCGCCATAACCCATTCCGACGAAACAGGCTGTTTCGCCATGAACATTCCGACGAAACAGAAGTCTGTTTCGCCGGCCCAATAATTCACGAAGCCCAGCTTGAGCCCAGAACGTTATTTTGTGTATGTGTACGTAAAACAGCATCACTTTTACATTTTCTATCAACACGACCGAAACCCTAGAGCTCTCTCACTGTGACGGCGAACTAGAACCCACCGGAAATCCTTGTGCGATCAAACCCTCATCTCGGTTAGTAGATTATGTGTCTTGATTGATCATTCATCCGTGTACGTGCTTATGTGTCATGTGATTCTGCTTTGATGTTGTATATTTGAAATCGATACATGTTAAATATTAGGGTTCTTGTTATGATGATGATGATACGGATTTCGATATGAATATGGTACTCGGATAAATGGTTTTAATGCGAAACTTAATATGATTGAATACTCGGTTCTGGATGTTGTTATTATGATCTGATTCTGAATGCAAGTTAGTATCTTGATAGGGTTTGATGATGTGATATGTTAATCGATATGTTGTATTCGTAAACTAAGGTTCATGCTAGACGTTAAAGAAATCCGATGATTATGCTATGATGATGTTACGATGATTTTGTGTTAAATGATTACTGCATGATTGATAATATTGATGTCGGCTGTTAGTGATGATTAGGGTTCCTGCATGTAACTGATATGACGTAACTGAACTGTTTGACGAAACAGAACTCTCGGCGAAACAGAAAGTGTTTCGCCAAGGGCAATCGACGAAATTGAATTTTTGTTTCGCCAAACAAGACTCGACGAAACAGAATGTGTTTCGTCGATGTATGTGTTTCACCGGCATGTATGTTTCGCCAATTTTGTGTTTCGCCGTATATGTAATCTGCACAGTAACTTGGGTTAACTCTGTTAAGTGTTAACTGGAATATTTAACTGCTGTTAAATGTAATCATCTTGTATATGATTGTGATTACGTGTTACATGTTCATACGTGCACAACTTGAACACAAACTGATTTCACATACGTGCATACTTTAGGACGTGATTGATTACTTGCGAGCATACACTTAGCATACCGAGCAAACCAAGGTGAGTTCACACAAGCCAAGGCATGGGATTCCCAGGGGGGAATGGGGTTTCGATGATTACTGTACATACATAGATGACAGAACCTACTGCTAGACTAGTAACACTTATTGAACGATCTTCGCACACCTGCCAAGGACATTGGCCGCGATATTATGACTGTCTTCGCACACCTGCCAAGGACATTGGCCGCGAACTAAACGTACAACATCTTCGCACACCTGCCAAGGACATTGGCCGCGATACAAACAAACCTAGTCTAGAAAACTTGGGGAAAGACCTTCCCCAACATCTTCGCACACCTGCCAAGGACATTGGCCGCGATGGAAACTAATACGATACATTGTAACGAACGAACATACTACTACTCACGCTATACTATTACTGAACTGTTAACTGTGAACTCGCTCAACTAGTTGTTGACTCTCTCTTGCATGCCTTGCAGGACCTTAGGTACATATGGAGCTTGCACAGGAAGGAGCAGGTCGTTGTGGGATACGGATCGTAGACAATATTTGAACTTATAACTTACTTTGGGTTTTCATTATTATGCTTCCGCTACTTAAACAATGTTTGGTTATGAACATCAGTCATGTCAAGATGAATTATATTTTCTTACTCTTACACTTAAATACTATGTTTGATATGATTGATGGCTTGATCCTGGTCAGTCACGCCTCCAAGCGGTGATACTCCGCGTGTGGATTTTGGGGGTGTGACAGATTGGTATCAGAGCCATTGGTTATAGAGAACTTGGTTTTAATAAAGGAAAAACGATTTTTGTTAAAACCAGACTATAACCAGAACAGTGCTCTCAACGATCCACAACGACGCTTCGCTCCACGTGCAAGGCTCAACACCATAGGTATTACTATTCCTGTTACTTTACCTACATGCTAGAACTACATAGACTTTTGCTCGTGGTATGCTTAGATCACAGAACTTGCTATGTGTTATTGCTTGAGAATACTCGTGTGCTCACTCTCTTCTGTCATCGCACGATATGCGAACCTATCTCACTTACGTTATCTTTACTATGAAGATCATGTCTGGACGTATCAACATGACTCAGGACCAGTTGACGGCCCTCATTAACGAACGAGTTACTGCGGCAGTCGCAGCCGCACAAGCAGGAGGTATACCCTGCAGTTACAACTCACACTAGGATCCTTAGATCCTACATTCCTAAATCAACTCTCGTGTTTAAACTTGTCCTAATTCTTTTACACAACAGGTCAAGCACCTGTTTGCACTTTCAAGACTTTCATGGACTGTCGTCCATCCACTTTCAGCGGCACTGAAGGAGCCGTAGGTCTCCTGCACTGGTTTGAAAAGATTGAGTCTGTGTTTGAGATGTGTGAATGCCCTGAGGCACGCAGGGTGAAATATGCTACCGGTACCCTCGAGGGTTTGGCCCTCACATGGTGGAAAGCACAGGTCCAAATCCTGGGGTTGGTTGCTGCTAACGCCACCCCATGGAACAATTTCAAAGAGATGATCAAGGAACAATACTGCAGTCGAGATGATATTCATAAGCTGGAAGTCGAGTTTTTCAACCTCAAGATGACGGGGTCTGAGATCGAAGCGTATACCAAGAGGTCGAATGAGCTTGCATTACTGTGTCCTACTCTGGTGGACAAGCGTATTGAACTTTATCTTAAGGGTCTGGTGCCAGAGATCCAAAGTCATGTGACTTCAGCAAATCATGCTACTTACCAGCAGGTTGTTCAGCTGGCTCACCGTCTCACTGATCAGGCGGTGGAGCAAAACAGGTTGCCTAAACGCATCAGCGCTACTGCTACCACTTCGGTTACTCCTGCTACTCCCAGCGACAATAAGAGGAAATGGGAGGGGGATTCTAGCAAGGGTTCAGCTACTGTTCAGTCTCAAGCTCAGCAACGCAAAACAAATGACCATCAGAGTCCGAACCAGCAATCGTCAGGTAGTCAAGGGCAGAGTGGCTATCGGGGAATTCACCCATGGTGTAGAAGGTGCAACAAACACCACAGTGGAAGATGCCGCAGGGAACAGTGTCAAAGATGCCTCAAGATGGGTCATGAGGCTAAGGATTGTAGAAGCGTACGGCCAGCAAATCAGAACCAGCAACAACAACCACCTGCTCCACGAAACCAGCCTCAGCAGCAGCAGCAGGGAAACAGGGGATGCTACCAGTGTGGGGCTGAAGGTCATTACAAGCGGGATTGCCCTCAGTTAAACCAGAACCAGAACAATAACAACAACAACAACCAGGGCAATGGGAACAACAACCATGGGGGAAACAACAACAACAACAACGGTGCTAGAGGCCGTATGTTTGTGATCGGTCAGGGTGATGCCAGAAATGATCCCAACGTGGTTATGGGTAAGTTTCTTCTTGACGACTTTTATGTTACTGTACTATTTGATTCTGGTGCGGATACAAGTTACATGTCTCTAAAAGCTAGTGAAATGTTAAAACGTGCACCAACTCTCTTAAACACCAAACATGTCGTAGAGTTAGCTAACGGTAAAAGCCTAGAGGCCACGCACATAGTTAAAGGGTGTAATCTTATCCTCGCTGGTCAGACTTACTCCATCGATCTCATTCCTATAACCTTGGGTAGCTTTGACGTCGTCATTGGTATGGATTGGTTATCTCAACAACAAGCGGAGATTTTATGCAAAGAAAAAGTTATTCGTATTCCTCGGCCAGGCAAAGAACCTCTCGAAGTTCAAGGCGACAAGAGTGGTGTCGTGAGTGGCATCATTTCCTTTTTAAAGGCTCAGAAGTGTTTACGCAAGGGGCACACTGCTATTTTGGCACTCGTTACAGATACCTCGAAGAAAGAGAAAAAGATTGAAGATATTCCTGTAGTACGTGACTTTCCTCAAGTGTTTCCTGAGGAATTACCTGGGTTACCGCCTCATCGTCAAGTCGAATTTCAGATCGAGCTAGCTCCAGGAGCAGCACCCATAGCTCGAGCACCATATCGTTTAGCTCCAACTGAATTAGAAGAACTGTCAAAGCAGCTACAAGAACTCTTGGAAAAGGGTTTTATACGTCCTAGCTCTTCGCCTTGGGGAGCTCCAGTGTTGTTCGTAAAGAAGAAAGACGGTACGTTCAGGATGTGTATAGACTACCGTGAACTCAACAAGGTGACGATCAAGAATCGTTATCCTCTTCCGCGCATAGATGATTTATTCGACCAGCTGCAAGGGTCGAGCTACTACTCCAAAATAGACTTAAGGTCAGGATACCACCAGCTGAGAGTCCGGGATGAGGACGTCTCCAAAACAGCGTTCAGAACATGCTACGGCCACTACGAGTTTATGGTCATGCCATTTGGGCTAACGAACGCGCCTGCCGTATTTATGGATCTTATGAACAGGGTGTGCAAACCCTATCTCGACAAGTTCGTCATTGTTTTCATAGACGACATCCTGATTTATTCGAAAAGTCAGGAGGAACACGAGCAGCACCTATGACTCATACTGGAACTTCTACGAACGGAACAGCTATACGCTAAGTTTTCTAAATGTGACTTCTGGCTTCGTGAAGTCCACTTCTTAGGCCACGTGGTAAACAAGGATGGGATTCATGTCGATCCATCCAAGGTGGATTCGATCAAGAATTGGCCTGCACCTCGCACACCGACAGAAATACGCCAATTCTTGGGTTTGGCGGGTTACTACAGATGATTCATCAAAGACTTCTCGAAGATTGCTCAGCCGCTTACACTACTGACACAGAAAGGTGTTGTTTACCGTTGGGGTAATGCACAGGAAACAGCATTCCAACACTTAAAGGATAGACTCTGTAGCGCACCTATCCTCTCACTGCCTGAAGGCACAGACGATTTCGTAGTCTACTGCGACGCATCTATCCAAGGTCTTGGATGTGTATTGATGCAGAGGGATAAAGTTATTGCTTATGCTTCGCACCAACTTAAGGTTCACGAACGAAATTACACTACACACGACTTAGAGCTGGGAGCAGTCGTCTTTGCACTTAAGATATGGCGACACTATTTGTACGGTACCAAGTGCGCAATCTACACTGACCACAGAAGCCTCGAACATATCTTCAAACAGAAAGAACTGAATATGTGACAGCGACGATGGGTTGAATTGCTAAACGACTACGAATGCTCAATCAGGTACCACCCAGGCAAAGCCAATGTTGTGGCTGACGCTCTCAGTCGAAAAGACACTGCGCCTAAGCGTGTTCGAGCCTTACAACTCACCATACAGTCTAGCCTTCCTTCCCAGATACGAGATGCTCAGATAGAAGCATTGAAACCAGACAACGTCAGGGCTGAAGCCCTACGCGGCTCAAGGCAACGATTAGAACAAAGGGCAGACGGCGCTTATTACGTAACAGGACGCATTTGGGTCCCACTGTACGGCAACTTACGCGAGCTAGTAATGGATGAAGCTCACAAGTCTCGCTACTCGGTACATCCTGGTTCGGATAAAATGTACCACGACATCAAAACTACATATTGGTGGCCTAGCATGAAGGCCCACATAGCCACATACGTTAGTAAATGCTTGACTTGTGCGAGAGTCAAGGCAGAATATCAGAAACCGTCAGGACCACTACAACAACCTGAGATACCACAATGGAAATGGGAGCAAATTTCCATGGATTTTGTTACTGGCCTACCTAGATCTCAGCGCGGAAATGATACTATTTGGGTGATCGTGGATCGACTCACAAAGTCTGCTCACTTCCTGGCCATTAAAGAAACAGACAAGTTCTCTACCTTGGCAGACATTTACTTAAAAGAAGTGGTCTCGAGGCACGGAGTGCCAACCTCCATCATCTCTGATCGTGACGCACGTTTTACTTCAGAACTGTGGCAAGCAATGCATAAATCGTTTGGCTCTCGTTTAGACATGAGCACGGCGTATCATCCTCAGACCGATGGGCAGTCTGAGCGCACTATTCAAACTTTAGAAGACATGCTCCGGGCGTGCGTCATAGACTTTGGCAATGGTTGGGAAAAACATCTGCCACTTGTGGAATTTTCGTATAACAACAGCTACCACACCAGCATTAAAGCTGCACCATTCGAAGCACTGTACGGGCGTAAGTGCCGGTCACCTCTCTGTTGGGCAGAGGTGGGAGAAAGTCAAATCACAGGTCCAGAAATGGTAGTCGATACTACAAAAAAGATTGCACAAATACGACAACGCATGGCGGCAGCACGCGACCGTCAGAAAGCATACGCTGATTTAGACAGGAAACTACTCGAATTCCAAGTTAGGGATCGAGCGCTACTTAAAGTTTCACCCTGGAAGGGTGTGGTTCGTTTTGGCAAACGCGACAAACTAAATCCACGATATGTTGGACCTTTCGAGGTTATTGAGAAGATAGGCAAAGTGGCCTACAGATTGAACTTACCACCTGAACTCAGTGCAGTTCACAACGTCTTTCACGTGTCGAATCTGAAGAAGTGTACGTCAGATGAGACCCACATAGTTCCCTTAAAGGAACTCACTATCGACGAGCGGTTGCACTTCGTCGAGGAACCTGTTGAAATCACGGACCGGGATGTTAAGGTCCTCAAGAACACGAGAATCCCTCTTGTACGAGTTCGTTGGAACTCCCGCCGCGGCCCAGAGTTCACCTGGGAGCGGGAAGATCAAATGGAACTCAAATATCCCCAGTTATTCGGAAACCAAGCAACTACTACTGAGGCTGAAGCTACCAATGCAGAATTTCGGGACGAAATTCCAAATCAACGGGGGGATAATGTGACACCCCAAGAAAACCAGTAATCTTCGCAAACATGCTCAGGGGAGCCGCGATACAATTCAGGTAAACAACGTCACACCATTAGCTTTCCTCAGTAACTGCATGCTAAATTTCGGGACGAAATTTCTTTCAAGTTGGGGATAATGTGACAACTCGAATTTCCGACATTCTTTGTTCGCATTTAATGCACGATGACTTTGACTATATAGTCGTGTTATGATAAAACCTGGTGTGTTTGCATGGTTATGTGTGATTGTATAACATGTGTACTGTTTGTAAAACTTAAACTGTTAGGAACCCGACGAAACACAAGAGTGTTTCGCCATAACCCATTCCGACGAAACAGGCTGTTTCGCCATGAACATTCCGACGAAACAGAAGTTTGTTTCGCCGGCCCAATAATTCACGAAGCCCAGCTTGGGCCCAGAACGTTATTTTGTGTATGTGTACGTAAAACAGCATCACTTTTACATTTTCTATCAACACGACCGAAACCCTAGAGCTCTCTCACTGTGACGGCGAACTAGAACCCACCGGAAATCCTTGTGCGATCAAACCCTCATCTCGGTTAGTAGATTATGTGTCTTGATTGATCATTCATCCGTGTACGTGCTTATGTGTCATGTGATTCTGCTTTGATGTTGTATATTTGAAATCGATACATGTTAAATATTAGGGTTCTTGTTATGATGATGATGATACGGATTTCGATATGAATATGGTACTCGGATAAATGGTTTTAATGCGAAACTTAATATGATTGAATACTCGGTTCTGGATGTTGTTATTATGATCTGATTCTGAATGCAAGTTAGTATCTTGATAGGGTTTGATGATGTGATATGTTAATCGATATGTTGTATTCGTAAACTAGGGTTCATGCTAGACGTTAAAGAAATCCGATGATTATGCTATGATGATGTTACGATGATTTTGTGTTAAATGATTACTGCATGATTGATAATATTGATGTCGGCTGTTAGTGATGATTAGGGTTCCTGCATGTAACTGATATGACGTAACTGAACTGTTTGACGAAACAGAACTCTCGGCGAAACAGAAAGTGTTTCGCCAAGGGCAATCGACGAAATTGAATTTTTGTTTCGCCAAACAAGACTCGACGAAACAGAATGTGTTTCGTCGATGTATGTGTTTCGCCGGCATGTATGTTTCGCCAATTTTGTGTTTCGCCGTATATGTAATCTGCACAGTAACTTAGGTTAACTCTGTTAAGTGTTAACTGGAATATTTAACTGCTGTTAAATGTAATCATCTTGTATATGATTGTGATTACGTGTTACATGTTCATACGTGCACAACTTGAACACAAACTGATTTCACATACGTGCATACTTTAGGACGTGATTGATTACTTGCGAGCATACACTTAGCATACCGAGCAAACCAAGGTGAGTTCACACAAGCCAAGGCATGGGATTCCCAGGGGGGAATGGGGTTTCGATGATTACTGTACATACATAGATGACAGAACCTACTGCTAGACTAGTAACACTTATTGAACGATCTTTGCACACCTGCCAAGGACATTGGCCGCGATATTATGACTGTCTTCGCACACCTGCCAAGGACATTGGCCGCGAACTAAACGTACAACATCTTCGCACACCTGCCAAGGACATTGGCCGCGATACAAACAAACCTAGTCTAGAAAACTTGGGGAAAGACCTTCCCCAACATCTTCGCACACCTGCCAAGGACATTGGCCGCGATGGAAACTAATACGATACATTGTAACGAACGAACATACTACTACTCACGCTATACTATTACTGAACTGTTAACTGTGAACTCGCTCAACTAGTTGTTGACTCTCTCTTGCATGCCTTGCAGGACCTTAGGTACATATGGAGCTTGCACAGGAAGGAGCAGGTCGTTGTGGGATACGGATCGTAGACAATATTTGAACTTATAACTTACTTTGGGTTTTCATTATTATGCTTCCGCTACTTAAACAATGTTTGGTTATGAACATCAGTCATGTCAAGATGAATTATATTTTCTTACTCTTACACTTAAATACTATGTTTGATATGATTGATGGCTTGATCCTGGTCAGTCACGCCTCCAAGCGGTGATACTCCGCGTGTGGATTTTGGGGGTGTGACATAAGCCGTGCTCATATCGAGACGTGAGCCGAACATCTTATGCATAGCCTGCCATAACTCCGAAGTAAAGCGAGGATCTCGATCAGAAATGATAGAAGTCGGCACCCCGTGCCTAGAAACCACCTCTTTAAGGTACACTGCTGCGAGCTGCGAATACTTATCAGTCTCCTTGATTGCTAAGAAATGTGCTGACTTTGTGAGACGGTCGACAATCACCCATATAGTATCGTTCCCAGCCTGTGTTCTAGGTAACCCCGTAACAAAATCCATAGCGATCTGTTCCCATTTCCACATGGGTATCTCTGGCTGCTGAAGTAGACCCGAAGGCTTCTGGTACTCGGCCTTGACCCTAGCACAGGTCAAACACTTACCCACATAGGTGGCAATAATAGCTTTCATGTTTGGCCACCAATACAAAACCTTGAGGTCCTGGTACATCTTATCAGACCCTGGATGAATAGAATATCGTGACTTGTGTGCTTCGTTCATCACAAGTTCTCGAAGATTACCAAATGAAGGAACCCATATCCGTTCCATGAAGTAGTAGATATCGTCAGACCGTTGCTCGAACTTCTTCTTGTGTAGACCTCGTAATCCTTCAGCTTCGATATTTTCTTCCTTTAACGCTTCAATCTGAGCTGAACGAATCCGGGCAGGTAAATTAGAGTGAATAGTAAGCTGTAGGGCACGAACACGCTTCTGTTTTGGTTCCTTGCGACTAAGAGCATCTGCTACCACATTAGCTTTACCCGGATGATACTTGATAGCACACTCATAATCATTAAAGAGCTCAACCCAACGCCGTTGACGCATATACAATTCCTTCTGGTCGAAAATATGTTGAAGACTCCTGTGATCGGTATAGATGGTACACTTGGTACCATACAGGTAATGCCTCCAAATTTTCAACGCGAAGACTACGGCTCCTAACTCCAGGTCGTGTGTCGTGTAGTTCTTTTCGTGTACCTTCAACTGTCGAGATGCATAAGCTATCACCTTGTCTCGCTGCATCAACACATAGCCGAGACCTTGAATAGACGCGTCGCAATAAACTACAAAATCTTCAGTACCCTCTGGTAAAGATAAAATCGGTGCGCTGCACAACTTCTGCTTTAAGAGCTGAAAAGCTTCTTCCTGGTTCGATCCCCAAGAATAAACAACTTTCTTTTGAGTCAAGGCGGTGAGAGGCTGTGCAATCTTCGAAAAATCCCGAATAAAACGACGATAATACCCCGCCAGACCAAGAAATTGACGCACCTCCGAAGGATTCTTTGGTGCCGCCCAATTTCGAATAGCATCGATCTTGGCAGGATCCACATGAATACCCATTTCGTTAACGATGTGCCTGAGGAAATGCACTTCCCGAATCCAGAAGTCACACTTAGAAAACTTTGCGTACAACTGCTCCTTCCTCAGAAGCTCCAAAATGAGACGAAGATGGCGCTCGTGGTCTTCCTTGTTCTTGGAGTAGATCAAAATGTCATCAATAAAAACGATAACGAAGTTGTCAAGGTAAGGTTTGCACACGCGGTTCATGAGATCCATGAAGACCGCTGGTGCGTTGGTCATCCCAAATGGCATAACCAAGAACTCATAGTGACCATACCGCGTTCGAAAAGCCGTTCGAGGCACATCCTCCTCTCTAACCCGTACCTGATGATACCCCGACCTCAAATCAATCTTGGAATAAAAACTGGATCCCTGTAGCTGGTCAAACAAGTCGTCGATGCGAGGCAGAGGATAACGATTCTTGATCGTCACCTTGTTGAGTTCACGATAGTCGATACACATACGAAAAGACCCGTCCTTCTTCTTTACAAATAATACAGGGGCTCCCCAAGGAGAGGAACTAGGACGAATGAAACCTCGGTCCAATAACTCCTGAAGTTGGTTCGACAGTTCTTGCAACTCTCCTGGTGCAAGACGATACGGAGCACGAGCAATCGGCGCTGCTCCTGGCTGAAGATCAATATGAAATTCCACCTGACGATGTGGAGGTAAACCGGGAAGTTCTTCAGGAAAGACATCAGGAAACTCTCGAACAATAGGAAGGTCTTCGAGTTTCCTTTCGTCAGTCTGAGAATTAGTGACTAGGGCGAGAATGGAAGGATAGCCCTTTCGTAGAAAACTTAGGGCCTTCATGGCTGAGATAATACCCACTGTAGCACCGCTACGATGACCCTGGACCGATAGAGATTCACCACTAGCAAGGGGAATGCGAACGACTTTCTCCTTGCAGAGAATTTCCGCCTGATATTTGGATAACCAATCCATCCCAACAACTACATCGAAGCTCCCGAGAGTGACAGGAAGTAGGTCAATGTCAAATACTTGACCTAAGAGATCTAATATGCAACCCATGAGAACATGTGACGCTTCGATAGTTTTACCATTCGCTATTTCTACTATATGCTTAACAACAAGAGGCGTAGGACTTAATCCTAGACGTCTACTGAATTCCAAAGACACATAACTCCTGTCGGCACCTGAATCGAATAAAATAGAAGCATAAACACCATTTACTGAAAACGTACCAGTAACCACATTGCCGTCATTTCGAGCTTCACCAGCTCCAATAGTAAATCCGCGACCACGCGCCACGTTGCCCCCGTTGTTGCCATTGTTGTTGTTGTCCCCAGCATTATTGTTATTCGGGCGGTTGTTGTCGTTAGCGTTTTGATTCAACTGAGGGCAATCCCGCTTAAAGTGACCCTTGTCACCACACTGATAGCACCCCTTTCTGAAGCCCTGATTCTGCTGGGGTGGTTGTCCCTGCTGTCTCTGGTTCTGCTGGTTCTGTTGCTGCTGGTGTTTGGGTTGTGGGGCCCTACAATCCTTGGCCTCGTGGCCCGCTTTACCACACCTGTTACATACCCGTCCACACTGCCCGAAATGATGATATCCACACTTGTTACACCGTGGCTTCCTCCCCACATATGAACCCTGACTTTGGCTACCTCCCTGGCCTTGATTGACAGAAGACGACTGACTGATGCTGCTATTGTTATTGTTGTCTGGCCTTTTCTGAGTCTGACCCGCACTGGATGCTTTGTCGTAATCGTTCCACTTCCGCTTGTTATCATTAGCGGATGCAGTGGCAGTGGGTGCAGCAGCAGTAGTGGTTGAAACACGCGGTGGTAACGAGTTACTCTCTACCTCTTGATCCACAATCTTGTGGGTCAACCGGACAATCTGTGTCCAATCATTGAGATGGGCTGCAGTGACCAAATTCTTCACACGCGGAGGCAACCCCTTGATGAATAACTCAATCCTCCGAGACATAGGCCGGGACAAGTTCGGGCACATGTCGGCCAGTTCATACGATCGCTTCACATACGCTTCGACTTCAGATCCTACCATCTTCAAGTCATAATACTCGTTTTCCAACTTCTGGATCTCATCCCGAGGACAATACTCCTCCCTGATCAGTTCTTTGAAATCATCCCAAGTTGTGGCATTCGCTGCCTCGATGCCCAGCAACTGCACTTGGGCATTCCACCACGTTAGGGCACCATCCGCCAAGGTACCCGCAGCATATTTCACTCTGTCCCCAGCGGGACAGTTACATATAGCAAACACGGACTCTGCTTTCTCGAACCATCTCAAGAGTCCCACAGCCCCTTCAGTCCCTGTGAAGGTCTGTGGCTTACAGTCCATGAACGTTTTAAACGTACAGACGGGCTGATTGTTCTGGGGATGCGCTTGCTGACCTAAAGGATGAAAGAAAACACATTATAGGAGTGAAAAGACGTGTACGCGATATAAGAGTAAAGAGTACTTGGTACATTCCGTACCAGCTTGATAGGCTGCTAAAGCCTCAGCCACACGGGTGTTGATTAGGTCAGTCAACTCAGCCTGAGTCTTGTTAATGTTGCCACGTCCGTGTCCTCGTCCACTCATGATTCTATAGATAGAGATGAATCGATTTAGGAAATTGAAACGAGATAGAAATCAAGGATCATGTTGATATCTATGCACTACCAAGTTCACACATAATAAGGCAGAACCCTTCTCACACTTGATAAGCCTCACTGGGACTTGCATGCACCCCACGTTATTATTAAGTGTGCACCCATAATAATAAGGCAATTTGCTTGCTTATCTCAGTGCCTCTTAGCTTGCGCTCGAAGTTTCCCCCGTTCACACAACACAACGATTGATATCACAAGTTTACGATTTACATAAGTCGATGTGACAACTCGAATTTCCGACATTCTTTATTTGCATTTAATGCACGTTGACTTTGACTATATAGTTGTCATTGCATGGTTATGTGTGATTGTATAACATGTGTACTGTTTATAAAACTTAAACTGCTTAACATAGGAAAGAGCCCGACGAAACACAAGTGTGATTCGCCAAGTACATTTCGACGAAACTGATTCAGTTTCGCCAACAACCTACTCGACGAAACAGGCTGTTTCACCGAGCCCAGATTCGCCAAAGCCCATTACGGGCCCAGAACGTTAAATCGCAAATATTAACGTGAACCGACTTCTGTTTTCATATCTTTGGCAAAAGTTGAAACCCTAGAACTCTCTCCCCATTGACGGCAACTCTGTGTACTCTCGAACCCTCCCGAACGATTAAATCATTGTTTCCTTCATCCCGGTTAGTTGTGTGTTCGTTAATCGGTTTCTTGATTCTGTATCATCTCGATTCATGTTTGTTTGAATAACTGATGCGTGTACTGCTGTGATTATAAGTATGATGATGATATAGATTTTTATATGTATGTTGTAGTGGGACGTATACAATTCTATGCGAAACTGAATATGATCGAATGCTCGGTTCTGAATGTTGTTAATATGATCTAATTCTGAATGCAAGTTAGCATCTTGATAGGGTTGATGATGTGATGTTGTAATCGATATGTTGATACGTTTAAACTAGGGTTCATGCTAGACGTTAAAACGATGATGCTGATGTTAGGATTATGTGATAATGAATTCTGTGAATGAATGTTCCTGCATGATTGCGATGACGGCTGTTAGCATGATTAGGGTTTTCATACGTGACTGATTATGCGATGTAACTGAACTGTTCGACGAAACAGAATCCTCGGCGAAACAGAATGTGTTTCGCCAAGGGCCAGTGACGAAATAGAATCCTGTTTCGCCAAACATGACCACGACGAAACAGAACGTGTTTCGTCAAATTGTGTTTCGCCAATATATGTGTTTCGCCAAAGTACGTGTTTCGCCAAGCTGTGCAGTAACTTGAGTTAATTCTGTTAAGTGTTAACCGGAATATTTAACTGCTGTTAAGTGTAACCATCTTGTATACGATTGTGAATACGTGCTACATGTTTATACGTGAACAACTTGAACTACAAACTGATTATGTATACGTGCATACTCTAGGACGTGATTGATTTACTTTGAGCGCATACTTAGCATACCGAGCAAATCAAGGTGAGTTCACACAGCCAAGGCATGGGATTCCCGGGGTGGGAATGGGTTTGGATTGTTTACTGTACTTACCTAGTTTATGGAACTTAGTTAAATGGTCCTCGGGAGAGGAAGGGTTATTGATAAGATACGGCTGGACTAGTGATACTAATAGAACTGATCTTCGCACACACGCCAGGGGTTGGCCGCGATATTATGACTAATCTTCGCACACATGCCTAAGGAGGCCGCGAACTATATACTTTAATCTTCGCACACATGCCGGGTGGCCGCGATACAAATATACCTAGTCTAGAATACTCGGGAAGTTTTCCCCAATCATCGCACACATGCCAAGATGGCCGCGATATGAACTAATATGATACATGACTAAACAAACGAATACAAGGCTTACTACACTATTACTATTACTGAACTATTAACTGTGAACTCGCTCAACTAGTTGTTGACTCTCTGCTGCATGCCTTGCAGGACCTTAGGTACAGTTGGAGCTTGCACGGGAGATGCGGTCGTTGTGGGCACGGATCGTGGATCTTATGATAAAACATTAGAACATTTGAACTTAGTAATTATGTTGGGTTTACATTTTATGCTTCCGCTATACACGTATCATGTTTTGTTTGAACACCTTTCATATCGTTTGGTTTAAATTACATTTATTACTTATTATGTTTGATATGATTGGTGGCTTGATCCTGGTCAGTCACGCCTCCAAGCGGTGATACTCCGCGTGTGGATTTTGGGGTGTGACAGTCGAAGAGTAGTGTCACACTATCAAGTCACCATAGTATCAAATGTATCGTTTCATGCAAGTTATGAGTGTGTGACTACTAAGGATGTAATGCATAAACTAAACAGAAGACGAACCTTGCGATCTGGAGCTGAGTGTCATGGTCGATTCTTCGAAAGTATTCGGTTATAGTCTGGTTTTATAAAACGTTTTAAAACCTAGTTCACTATAACCAGTGGCTCTGATACCAACTGTAACACCCCCAAAATACCACCTGCGGGAACTCCGCGAGGCGTGTTACTCATCAGAGTTCGAGCCACCAATCACATTGAACCAATGATAAATATTTAAATAAAACATGTCATGAATTACCAATAGAAAATATCAAACATAGAGTTACTCTCAAAGAGTTGTGTAGCGGAAGCGTATCATAAATCGTTTAACAATTGTTTCATAGTAAATGTTCAAAACCAACGTTTCACTTTTAAGTTAATCCAAGAGCCTCGATCCATGACCACTCCAGCACTCCCAGATAGCAAGTCCACGTCCCGAATTCTAGCGACCTGCAAGCATGCAGACAAGTGTGTCAGACGACGCTGGTGAGTTCAAGGTTTGTTAATGTGTGTAGTTACCAGATATCTGTTAAGTCAAATCATCATTTCGTTTTAGGATTGTTATTAACGTAGGAGAGTCTTATATACTGGAAGTGTGTCCAATATATACCATGGGAGTGTGCCCAATATAACCTGGGAGTGTGCCCATCCCCAATGCCCCTAACCAAGCATTGGTAATGATGTCCCAAAACCACCGGGACGCATGCTTAGAGAAGTGCAATGAACTCACCTTGGTTTGCTCGGTATGCTAAGTATGTGCTCGCAAATAATCAATCACGTCCTATAGTATGCACGTATTTGAGATCAATTTGTGTTCACGTATAGACACACAGTTGATAAGCAAGTAGCACGTATTTGAGATCATACACAAGATGATTACGCTAAACAGCAGTTAAATATTCCCGTTTAACACTTAACAGCAGTTAACCAACCAGGTTAACTTTTAACAGAATTAAAGTAGTTACTGTGCTGATTACACAATTGGCGAAACACACATTCGGCGAAACACAATTTGACGAAACACATTATGTTTCGTCGACTGCCCTTTGGCGAAACAAAGATCTATTTCATCAACTGTCCTTTGGCGAGACACTTTCTGTTTCACCGAGAGTTCTGTTTCGTCAAACAGATCAGTTACGTCATATCAGTTACGAAATCATACAGAAAACCCTAGTTGCCGTCATCATCTAAACAGCAATCATGCAGAAATCATTTAACGTCTCATCATTATCCAATCATTGATACAATACAGTAATCATTCATATTCCTGTATCTTAGTCTCAAGTATTCCTCCAACACATCGTATCATATCAAGTTTACGTAATACGTTCATGCGAAATCCTTTCCTATGTATATATGTGTATTATCAGTTTAACGACGAGCAAAACATATGATATCTACAGAATAGCAAACCCTGATAATGAACATATTAATCAGTTTCACAAACAACATCGATACGTGACCTCCAATTCTGCAAACCCTAACTATGATTATAATGCGGATCGATCGATAGAACGGAATACACATTTAACACATAACAATCAGAACATAAACAATCGATCAACATCCGATATAACTCAAACAAATCAAACAAGAATTAACACTAACCGCAATGACAAAGTATGATCAATCTAGCGGGTTTCGGAGTAACACAAGGTTGCCGTCACAGTGAGGGAGCTCTAGGGTTTCGGTTGTTATGATGAAAGTGTGAAACTGATGTTGTTTTACGTATTAAAACTCGAAATAACATGTTGGGCCCGAACTGGGCTTCGGCGGATCTGGGCTTGGCGAAACACATTGTTTCGTCGAGATGTATATGGCGAAACAGGTTGTGTTTCATCGGGTTCTTTTATAGTTTAACAGTTTAAGTTTCTCAAACAGTATACATGCTATACAATCAAACACATAATCATGTAAACACAATCGTTTATTATAACACAAGTGCACAGTTACAAGTCAGTCAAGTCAATCAACCAAACAGTCAAAGTCAACGTGCATTAAATGCGAATATGAAAGTCGGAAACTCGAGTTGTCACAAGAAGGCATGGTGGAAATCATTTGGTGGGTCCACAAGGGAACTAAAATCGTTGGGGGGGGGGTATAAGGTAACAAAATGTAACTAAATTGGTAAAGGGTAAGTTAGGATGTAAGTAATGTGGTGAATTGATTTCTAGCGGGTGTTATGACACACGGGGATCATGACAAGCCGTAATTAGTGAAATAATGTTATTGACAAAAATTTAGTGTCTCGGGTAATGTACGGTTATCCGGTTAGGTAACGTCCCGTTAAAGTGTTTAATTAGTCCAACAAGGATCTTTTATATATATTCTTGCAACACAAATAATTCCCGGCACTTAGGAAAATATACGGGACCGTTCTGCAATGTTTTTGCACTTTATTAGTAATTTAAAATGCTGAGTTTTATATTAAAGTGCAGAATTTTGTACTTAAAGTACGTTTTAGGCACATCCGGTCACTATAAACTTCACCTAGTGACGCAGTTCTACAATCCTCACCTCCCTACACTCACTACCAGTGTAGCAATCGATTCCCGGCTCATACTGGCCTTAGAGGCAGTGTCTGCCTGATGCTGGTTATGTCAGCATGTTTAATGGGTTTCCTGTAGTGTGCTCACTGTGCTTGTTGTGCATCAAGGTTGTCACTGATGTTTGTGTATAAATAATAGAGTGACAGTATAAAATATGATGCATGAGCATGTATGTATCAGAAATCAGTAAGCAGTTTAATCACAGTTGTAAGCAAGCACAGTAATTAAGCAGTAATTAAATATTAATTAATTCGTACGGATACCTGGTTTGGTGAGGGTTGTCACATCCCCCCCCCCCCCGTTAAAGAAATTTCGTCCCGAAATTTAAGCTCTGCTTCTAGATGCAGGGTTCTTAGGAAATAAATGGGGGTATTTCTCTTTCATATGATCCTCACGTTCCCACGTGAATTCAGGTCCATGCCTTGCATTCCAACAAACTTTGACGAGTTTGACACTGCTCCTGCGAGTTTTACTAACTTTCCAATCCGTGACCTCAACAGGTTCTTCAGTGAAGTGGAGCGTGTCGTCGATATGAACCTCGTCAGCAGGAATGATCACTGTATCTTGTGTTGGACTTTTTCTCAAATTGGATACATGGAATGTATCGTGAACACCATGGAGTTCAGCAGGTAGGTCCAACTTGTAGGCTACAAGCCCAATCCTTTGCAGAATTCTGAAAGGGCCAATGTAACGCGGATTCAACTTCCCACGCTTTCCGAAGCGTGCCACCCCCTTCCAGGGTGAAACTTTCAATAAAACCATATCTCCAACTTGGAATTCCAAATGTTTCCGGTTTGGATCTGCATAGGCTTTCTGTCTTTCGCGAGCCGCTTCGATGCGTTTTCGAATCTTCGCAATCTTATATGTCATCTCCTGGACGATTTCGGGACCAACAAGCTGTCTATCGCCTGCGTCAGCCCAGCATAGTGGTGATCGACACTTGCGTCCGTAAAGAGCTTCAAATGGCGCGGCTCCAATACTAGTGTGGTAGCTGTTGTTGTATGAGAATTCGGCCAGTGGTAAATGCTTATCCCAGCTACCACCAAGATCCATTACACATGCTCTCAGCATATCCTCCAATGTCTGAATAGTTCTTTCACTTTGGCCATCAGTTTGCGGATGGAATGCAGTGCTCAAATTCAATTGTGAGCCAAAAGCTTCTTGGAAGGATTGCCAAATCCTTGATATGAAACGTCCATCTCTATCAGAGATGATCGAGAGTGGCACTCCATGACGTGCAACGATTTCCCTCATGTATATTTCCGCAAGTTTACTCGTATTGTCTTTCTCTTTGATTGGCAAGAAATGTGCGGACTTTGTTAGGCGGTCAACTATCACCCAAATAGTATCATGGCCCCTGGGTGTCTTGGGCAGTTTCGTTATAAAATCCATTGAAATCTGTTCCCATTTCCACTTGGGAATTTCAGGTTGTTGCAGAAGTCCCGAAGGCTTCTGGTATTCAGCTTTCACCTTGGCACACGTCAAACATTCGCTAACATAAACAGCAATGTCGCCCTTCATCCTGGGGCACCAATAATAATCCTTAAGATCCTGGTACATCTTATCCGCACCGGGATTAATAGAGTACCGTGATTTGTGTGCCTAATCAAAAATAACTGTTCTCAACCCACCAAACAGAGGAACCCAAATCCTTTTCATAAAACATAACGTTCCTTCCTTGTTTGGTACTAATTGCTTCTCCATCCCACGAAGATATTCTTCTTCAAAGTTTCTTTCCTTAAGAGCTTCTTTCTGCGCGGCACGAATGCGCAGGGAAAGATCTGTCTGGATAATCATCTCCAAAGCCCTAACCCTTATGGGCTTGATCCTTTCTTTACGACTTAGGGCATCGGCGACCACATTCGCCTTCCCTGGATGGTACTTTATCTCGCAGTCGTAATCGTTCAACAATTCGACCCAACGTCTTTGTCTCATGTTCAGCTCTTTCTGGTTGAATATGTGCTGTAAACTCTTATGATCTGTGAAGATTGTACACTTCGTACCATATAGGTAGTGTCTCCAGATCTTTAATGCAAATATCACTGCGCCTAGTTCCAAATCGTGTGTGGTATAGTTCTTTTCATGTACTTTCAACTGACGTGACGCGTAAGCTATAACTTTCTGGCGTTGCATCAAAACGCAACCCAATCCTTGATGTGAGGCGTCACAGTATACCACGAAATCGTCTGTACCTTCCGGTAGTGCTAAGATCGGCTCATTGCAGAGCTTATCCTTTAATAGCTGAAATGCTTCTTCATGTTTGATTCCCCAATCAAACTTCTTATCCTTCTGCGTGAGGAGTGTCAGTGATTGAGCGATTTTTGAAAAATCCTCAATGAACCTTCGATAGTAACCAGCCAAGCCTAAGAATTGTCGAATCTCGATTGGCGTCTTTGGAGTTTCCCAATTTTTGATCGCTTCAATCTTGGTGGGGTCCACATGAATCCCATCCCCATTCACCACATGTCCAAGGAATTGGACTTCACGTAGCCAAAACTCGCACTTAGAGAATTTGGCATACAACTGTTCCATTTTCAGCAACTCCAAAATAGCTCTTAAGTGCTGTTCGTGTTCAGCCTTTGTCTTTGAATAAATCAAAATATCGTCGATGAATACAATCACGAACTTATCGAGATACGGCTTGCAGACTCGGTTCATTAGGTCCATAAAACAGCAGGCGCGTTGGTTAGCCCAAACGGCATAACTAGGAACTCGTAATGTCCATAACGAGTTCTGAAGGCTGTTTTCGGGATACTCTCCTCTTGTATCCTTAACTGATGGTATCCAGATCAAAGATCGATCTTTGAATAAAAGCTTGAACCTTGGAGTTGATCGAATAAATCATCGATTCTTGGCAGAGGGTATCTATTCTTGATAGTCAACTTGTTCAACTCCCGGTAGTCAATACACATACGAAAACTACCGTCTTTCTTTTTGACAAATAAAACTGGAGCTCCCCAAGGTGAGAAGCTTGGTCGGATGAATCCTTTGTCAAGTAACTCCTGGAGTTGTGTCGACAACTCCTGCATCTCTGACGATGCAAGTCTATAAGGTGCCCTAGCTACAGGCGCGGCGCCTGGAACTAAGTCAATGTGAAATTCCACTTGCCTTTGGGGTGGCAATCCTGGCAAGTCCTCAGGGAAGACTTCAAGATACTCCCTCACGATAGGGATGTCTTCGATTTTCGGCTCAGCAGCTTTCTTATCCACAATGTGTGCCAGGAAGGCAGCACATCCCTTTTGTAACACTTACGAGCTTTCAGGCAACTGATAATTCTTAAAGGTGTATCCCGCTTCTCCCCATGAACCACAATTGTTTCTCCATCTTCGGTTGGGATACGAACGACCTTTTCGTGACAAACAATCTCAGCGTTGTTGCTTGATAACCAATCCATTCCCACTACCACGTCGAAGCTCCCCAGCTGGACTGGTAGTAGATCCAAAGCAAATTCACGCTCTCCCAATTCGATTACACATCCCCTGATCACTTCATTAGCTTCTACTAACTTTCCATTAGCCAATTCAATTGAGTAAGGAATATCTAATTTACTAGCGGCTAATCCAAGCATATTCTTAAACTCTAACGATACGAAGCTATAATCGGCACCAGTATCAAATAAAACGGATGCAAAGCGTTGGTTTACAGGGAACGTACCAGTAACAACATTGGGATCCTGGCGCGCTTCCCTCGCTTCGATATTGAAAACCCTTCCACGCGCTTGATTCAATTCTGGGCAGTTCCGCTTATAATGCCCCATATCACCACAGTTAAAGCAACCTGGTCTTTGCCCGTTTCCTCCACCATTTCCAGCTTGATTGTTATTTTGGTTACGATTCACATTACCAACTTGATTCGCATGGTTGCCTCGATTCCCGTTTCCTCCATTGTTCCCCTGTGGGCGATTCCCAATACCACCACGATTATTGTTTCTATTCCCAAATCCTTCTTGGCCTCCCCGGCCAGCACTAGCCCAGCAAGAATCCTTCAAGTGACCAGTCTTTCCACAAGCTTCGCATACTTTTAAACCACACCGGCCTGAGTGGTGACGCTGGCAAGCGTTGCACTTTTTTTTTTTTTGGGTAAAGGGTTACCCCTGGTGAATTTTATAAAGAATCAAAGAACAGGGTGCGACAAGAGTTTGACACACACTACTAGGCTTGACAGGCCAAACCTAGACAAACAAAAACCAAACAAACACACACACGGCCATACCAAAACTAAACAACTCGAAAAACAAAACCAAGCAACTACAAAACACTAGCAAACTAAACTCGCAATCAGCCCGGTTCGCCTTCTTTTACTCCCCATACTTCCAAAAGCTTCCGATAATTGATGTCTCGGCCGATCTTGAAACCCATTATACGAAGCCGCACCACTTCCACTATAAGCTGAGCCACCATCTCTTCCTTCCTGTGTATGTTGGAAAACAGCCGTTTATTCCGTTCTTGCCATATAAAGTATGTAGACGCAGCTACCACAAGCTTACATACAATGTGTTCCAGTTTCTTCGACCTCGCATTCAACTCTATCCACGCCATAATTGAAGTCCATGAATCGTTAACATTTACCATATCAACTTTTTTCTTTACAATACTCCAAACCTTGGCCGCAAATGAACATTGAAAGAACAAATGATCTCTTGAATCTCGTCCATAATTACAAAGGGGGCAGCACATAAGACGTAAATTTGTTTCACTCCCCGCTTCCCAAACTGCCAACCTATCTTGCGTTTTCAGCTTGTTCTTCAGAACTAACCAAAAATGAAAGGAATGCCTTGGAATGCATTGGCCATACCACACCATATCCACCCAAGCCACCTTACTATCCCTAACCCGTAAATTATTCCAAGCTTCCCAGGAGCTAAAATGAACAATTTTACCTTCCACAGATTTCCATCCCAGTCTGTCTTCCGAATCAGGAACAAGAGGATGATCCATAACATTTATGAGTACTGGAAATAAATCATACCATGCCTGAGGCCATCGCCAGTTGCCATTAGCGTCTACCAGCTCCGCAACAGTAGTTTGCAAATTAAAACCCGCTTGAGCAATTCTCCTTGGCGTTATGAAGTTTCGGATGGGACTGCACGAACACCAATTATCACTCCACGCATTTGTCTGAGAACCATTCCCAATCAACTTCCAAACATACGGTCTAACCAAAGGACGAATAGATAAAATCTTTCTCCAACTCCAAGTCATATTACCACGACTTGGTATCTCCCAGAAATTTCTACCTTTTATCTTATAAGAATGGATCCATTTTACCCACAGGGATCCCCGATTACTAACAATGCTCCAAATATGCGTCATCATAAGAGCTTTGTTCACATCTGAAATACTTCGGATTCCAAGACCTCCCTCCTCCTTAGGCAGACAAACATCCTTCCATGCAACTTTTGACCGAATACTCCCAGGAGTACCCCCATTCCATAGAAACCTTCGCATTCTCTTTTCTAGATCCTTCACTATACGTTGCGGCAAAATAAATACCGAGGCCCAAAACGTATACATAGCTGCAAGCACAGAATTAAGGAGCTGCAATCGACCCGCAAATGATAACAATTTAGACATCCAATTATCAATCTTCCTCTCCATGCGTTCCACTAGAACCCGACAATCTCTAAAAGATAACTTAGTAGAGATTAAAGGAACCCCGAGGTAACGAACCGGGAGTTCACCCTCACGAAAAGGCAACAGACCCAGAATCTCCTCTTTTACACGCCTTGGAACATTGAAGAAAAAAATCGTACTCTTAGGCAAGCTAGGGACCAGACCCGAAACACTAGAAAATTTCTCCAAAACATGCCGAATAAGTTGAACCGATCCCGTATCCCCATTCACAAAAACAAATAAATCATCAGCAAAAGAGACGTTGATAATCTTTTGTTTAGAACAGTGCCTGTGGAACTTGAAATCAGGGTTTAAAGCCATTTTTTGAAACATGAGAGATAGCACCTCCATAATTAACATGAACAGATACGGGGACATAGGATCACCTTGACGAAGCCCCCGTTTCCCTGAAAAATAACCATGCAACTCACCATTTACACTAATCGAATAGGAAACCGTTGTGACGCACGCCATAATCCAAGAAACCATTTTCCGGTGAAAACCGAACCGGTATAAAATAGCTTCTAAAAACGACCAGCTTACAGTATCATAAGCTTTCTGGATATCAATCTTCAAGGCACACCTCGGAGGACCACGTTCCACATGATAATTATGCATCAGCTCTTGCGTAATAAGAATATTATCAGATATCTTTCTACCAGGAACAAACGCCGACTGGTTGATATTCACAAGCGTCCCCAAGCCCCCCTTCAACCGATCAGTGATTATTTTGCTAATACACTTGTATATCACATTGCAACATGATATTGGCCTGTAATCAAGAACCGTATTTGGGGTATCAATCTTTGGCACCAATGCTAATATCGTATGATTAATTTGCTTTAGAATTTGGCCATTATTAAAGAATTCACACACCGCCTTTGTGACTTCACCGCCCACAATATTCCAGGCATTTTTAAAAAAAGCTGAAGTGTATCCGTCCGGACCAGGTGCCTTATTCTCACCTATACTGAACATGGCTTGTTTAACTTCATCATCAGTAACCTGTCTCACCATATTCTCCGCCACATTCTGTTGCAAGACATTAACAAACAAATCTGCATCATCTAAGCTATTCACTTGATCTTCCGTACCCATGAAACCTGAATAATGAGTTAACAAAGCAGACGCTACATCCACTCCCTCATACTGGTTTCCATTCGTATCCTTAATGCAACTGATTTTATTTCTAGCATTCCTACTCTTCACACAATTATGAAAACAGGAAGTATTTGAATCACCCGCACATAACCATTGCACTTTAGATTTTTGTTTCAAGAAACACTCCTCATCATAAACCGCTGATTTGAAATCTCGTAAACATATAGTTTCCGAAGACCGAATAGCAGCATCAAAAGGATGAACTTCCACCTGTTTTTGAATCTGGTCCAGCTCATTCCGTAAATCAGTAACTCTCTTATGGAGATTACCTTGATTACGCAATATTTTCCTAAAGTGTGGTTTCAAAGTCTTCATTTTCTTAACCACAGAAAACATGGTAGCTCCCTCCACGGTCTTGTTCCATTCAGACACAACAACTTGGCTAAACTCAGGCTTTGTGACAATAAAATTTGGGAATTTAAACGATTTAGGACGAACTGTAGACATAGAGAATAACTTCAGGATAGCAGGAGCATGATCTGAAACCCGAAAAGGCTGAAACATAGCATAAGCATCCGAGAAAACATCCAACAGTTTGATGTTACCCATAATACGATCAATCTTCTTTAACATTCCTACCCCATCCTTCGGTTTTTGGTTCCAAGTATAATGCAACCCATGACTCTTAACATCAACCAATTCTGCCTCTTGAATACACTCATAAAATTCTCGCATAGCTATTGTGTGTGAAGACGGCCCCATTGTAAAATCCTCCATATTCAAAGCTGCATTAAAATCACCCATAACAACCCAAGGGTCATCATGAGTGATGCCTTTAAAATTACACAAATCAGCCCACAAGCTTCTCCTATCTTGATATTTGTTTTCCGCATACACAAAAGAACAAAATATCTTCTTTTTGACCGATTTCAACAATACCTGAGCATGAATAACCTGGTCTGATTGGGATATAACCATAAGGTCAATATCATCTGCATTCCATCCCAATATCACCCTCGTACCTCTACTACACATACCTCCATTCGATGTCCACTTCCAATTCCGAAACACTTTTTCGCATATCTTATTCAGCTTGTTAACTTCCACATGAGACTCTAAAATTGCACAAATACTTAAATGATTTTCAGCAATAAAATGGCGAACCTCACTTTGTTTCAGGGGTTGGTTCAGACCCCTTATGTTCCAAGCAGCTAAGCTACCCATTAAAACCATTGTCAACGGGAGTGCTTGCCCCCTCAGAAGTTTGATTGTTCAGATTTCCACTCATAAACTTAGCCATCTCTGTCGGATTCAACTCTTTAACTTCATCAGGTTGTTGTATTCGGGTTCCATGATTTTCATCAATCGTCGATTTGACACTAGTCGGTTCCCTTTTCTCATTATTGTTATCATTATCAAGCACCGCAAAGGAATTTGACACCTGCACATTAGTATTCGTAACCCTTGAATTATCCCCCTTCGATCCAGATGTACTTGCCTGATATTTATTAGTCTTAGGTCTATACATAACCTTCGGTTTCTGCTTTTTTTGAGGGAACGAATACCTCGCCATCTTCCTTTTATCATCAACAGTAACCATTTTTTCCTTACCACTAGGTTTCTTGCTACAAGTATTATCATCATGCCCAAATAAACAGCATGCACTACAACGCAACGGCCTCCACTCATATTCAACTTTAACCCTTTCCATAATAAACCCATCCTCATCCATTTTGGGTATAGCTACAGTAATGTGATCCTTAAGGTCATTGTCGGCATTTATCTCAATCATCGCACGAGCATAACTACTCCTACCCCAGTTTTCAACACACATATCCGCTGTATAAGAATCTAACCTTTTAGGGACCCCTAGCTTCGATGCCAACAAGCTCAGACCATCATCAGTATAAACTGAAATCGGCACATTATGCAATTTATGTGACAACTCGAATTTCCGACATTCTTTATTCGCATTAAATGCACGTTGACTTTGACTGTATAGTTGTGATATGATAAATGCATGGTGTTTGCATGAGTATGTGTTTGACTTTATAACATGGAACCTGTCGTGAAACATAAACTGTCTAACATAAGAGAGAACCCGACGAAACACAAGTGTGTTTCGCCATAACTAATCCCGACGAAACAGATTATGTTTCGCCAAATACAACTCGACGAAACAAGCTGTTTCGCCGAGCCCAGATCCGCCGAAGCCCAGTTCGGGCCCAACATGTTATTTTGAGTTTTATTACGTAAAACTACATTAGTTTCACACTTTTATCATAACAACCGGAACCCTAGAGTCTCTCCTTCTCTGTTGACGGCAATCTAGCGTTCCCTAGCTCTCGAATCCTTGTTGTTCATCTCGAATCGGTTAGTGTATGTTTGTTAATCGGTTTCATGTTTCTGCGATGTCTCGATTCATGCTTGTACATATGATTGATGTGTATTACTGCTGTGATTATAAGAGTATGATGATGATATAGGTTTTGATAGGCATGATGTAGTCGGATATAATGGTGCTATGTGAAAATTAATACGATCAAATACTCGGTTCTGAATGTGATTATTATGATCTGGTACTGAATACACAATTAACATCTTGATAGGGATCGGTGATGCGACGTTGTATGTTAATCGATGTATTGTATATGTAAACTAGGGTTCATGCTAGACGATGATTCTTTAAGGATTGTGTTATGTGATTCTGTGAACAAATGATTACTGCATGATTGTTAATGTTGATGTCGGCTGTTAGTGATGATTAGGGTTTTCTGTATGATTCGTAACTGTTAGACGTAACTGACTGTTCGACGAAACAGGTCTCTTGACGAAACAGAAGTGTTTCGCCAAGAGCAAATCGACGAATCAGAATCCTGTTTCGCCAAACAAGGACACGACGAAACTGAATGAGTTTCGTCAATAATGTGTTTCGTCAATATTGTGTTTCGCCAACTATTGTGTTTCGCCAACATGTGTGTTTCGCCAATATGTATCAGCACAGCAACTTAGGTTAATTCTGTTAAGTGTTAACTGGAATATTTAACTGCTGTTAAGTGTAACCATCTTGTATATGACTGTGATTACGTGTTACATGTTTATACGTGAACAACTTGAACACAAACTGATCTCACATACATGCATACTTTAGGACGGGATTGATTACTTGCGAACATATACTTAGCATACCGAGCAAACCAAGGTGAGTTCACACAAGCCAAGGCATGGGGTTCCCAGGGGGAATGGGGATTTGATGATTTACTATACATACGTAAATGATGGAACCTACTGCTAGACTAGTAACACTTATTGAACGATCTTCGCACACCTGCCAAGGATTGGCCGCGATATTATGACTGTCTTCGCACACCTGCCATATGATGGCCGCGAACTAAACTTACAAATCTTCGCACACCTGCCTGGAGAGGCCGCGATACAAATAAACCTAGTCTAGAATACTTGGGGAATAACATTCCCCAACATCTTCGCACACCTGCCTGGAGGGCCGCGATGGGAAATAATACGATACTTTGTAACGAACGAACATACTACTACTCACGCTATACTAATACTGAACTATTAACTGTGAACTCGCTCAACTAGTTGTTGACTCTCTCTTACATGCCTTGCAGGACCTTAGGTACATATGGAGCTTGCACAGGGAGGAGCAGGTCGTTGTGGGACATGGATCGATGATGCCATGTTATCTATCTAAACATTTGAATTTACTATTTACTTTGGGTTTACATACTTATGCTTCCGCTACATACTTGTTGACGTTTGGTTTTTGAAAACACCTTTCGTATTGATGAATGATTTTACTACTTACTTATATGTTCAATATGATTGGTGGCTTGATCCTGGTCAGTCACGCCTCCAAGCGGTGATACTCCGCGTGTGGATTTTGGGTTTACATACTTATGCTTCCGCTACATACTGCAGTCGAGATGATATTCATAAGCTGGAAGTCGAGTTTTTCAACCTCAAGATGACGGGGTCTGAGATTGAAGCGTATACCAAAAGATCGAATGAGCTTGCATTACTGTGTCCTACTTTGGTGGAGAAACGTATCGAACTATATCTTAAGGGTCTGGTGCCAGAGATCCAAAGTCATGTGACTTCAGCAAATCATGCCACTTACCAGCAGGTTGTTCAATTGGCTCACCGTCTCACTGATCAGGCGGTGGAGCAAAACAGGTTGCCTAAACGCATCAGCGCTACTGCTACCGCTACCACTTCGGTTACTCCTACTACTCCCAGCGACAATAAGAGGAAATGGGAGGGGGATTCTAGCAAAGGTTCAGCTACTGTTCAGTCTCAAGCTCAGCAACGTAAGACAAATGACTACCAGAGTCCGAATCAGCAATCATCAGGTAGTCAAGGGCAGAGTGGCTATCGGGGAATTCACCCATGGTGTAGAAGGTGCAACAAACACCACAGCGGAAGATGTCGCAGGGAACAGTGTCAAAGATGTTTTAAGGCGGGTCACGAGGCTAAAGATTGCAGGAGTTCACGACCTGCGAATCAGAACCAGCAACAACAACCACCTGCTCCACGAAACCAGCCTCAGCAGCAGCAGCAGCATGGAAACAGGGGATGCTACCAGTGTGGGGCTGAAGGTCATTACAAGCGGGATTGCCCTCAGTTAAACCAGAACCAGAACAATAACAACAACAACAATCAGGGCAACGGGAACAACAACAACGGTGGGAACAACAACAACAATGGTGCTAGAGGCCGTATGTTTGTGATCGGGCAGGGTGATGCAATGAATGATCCCAACGTAGTTATGGGTAAGTTTCTTCTAGACGACTTTTATGTTACTGTACTATTTGATTCTGGTGCGGATACAAGTTACATGTCTTTAAAAGCTAGTGAAATGTTAAAACGTGCACCAACTCTCCTAAACACCAAGCATGTCGTAGAGTTAGCTAACGGTAAAAGTTTAGAAGCCACACACATAGTTAAAGGGTGTAATCTTATTCTCGCTGGTCAGACTTTCTCCATCGATCTCATCCCTATAACCCTGGGTAGCTTTGACGTCGTCATTGGCATGGATTGGTTATCTCAACAACAAGCGGAGATCTTATGCAAAGAAAAGGTTATTCGCATTCCTCGTTCTGGCAAAGAACCTCTCGAAGTTCAAGGCGACAAGAGTGGTGTCGTGAGTGGTATTATCTCCTTTTTGAAGGCTCAGAAGTGTTTGCGCAAGGGGCACACTGCTATATTGGCACTCGTTACAGATACCTCGAAGAAAGAGAAAAAGATGGAAGATATTCCTGTAGTACGTGACTTTCCTCAAGTGTTCCCTGAGGAATTACCTGGGTTACCGCCTCATCGTCAAGTCTAAATTCCAGATCGAGCTCGCTCCAGGAGCAGCACCCATAGCTCGAGCACCTTATCGTCTAGCTCCAACTGAATTGGAAGAACTGTCAAAGCAGCTACAAGAACTCTTGGAAAAGGGTTTTATACGTCCTAGCTCTTCACCTTGGGGAGCTCCAGTGTTATTCGTGAAGAAGAAAGACGGTACGTTCAGGATGTGTATAGACTACCGCGAACTCAACAAGGTGACGATCAAGAATCGTTATCCTCTTCCGCGCATAGATGATTTATTCGACCAGCTGCAAGGGTCGAGCTACTACTCCAAGATAGACTTAAGGTCAGGGTACCATCAGCTGAGAGTCCGGGATGAGGACGTCTCTAAAATAACATTTAGAACTCGCTACGGCCACTACGAGTTTATGGTCATGCCATTCGGGCTAACGAACGCGCCTGCCGTATTTATGGATCTTATGAACAGGGTGTGCAAACCCTATCTCGACAAGTTTGTTATTGTTTTCATCGACGACATCCTGATTTATTCGAAAAGTCAGGAGGAACACGAGCAGCACTTACGACTTATACTGGAACTTCTACGAACGGAACAGCTATACGCTAAGTTTTCCAAATGTGACTTCTGGCTTCGTGAAGTCCACTTCTTAGGCCACGTGGTAAACAAAGATGGGATCCATGTCGATCCATCCAAGGTAGATTCGATCAAGAATTGGCCTGCGCCTCGTACACCAACTGAAATACGCCAATTCTTAGGTTTGGCGGGTTACTACAGAAGGTTCATCAAAGACTTCTCAAAGATTGCTCAGCCGCTTACACTACTGACACAGAAAGGTGTTGTTTACCGTTGGAGTAATGCACAGGAAACAACATTCCAACACTTAAAGGATAGACTCTGTAGCGCACCTATCCTCTCACTGCCTGAAGGCACGGACGATTTCGTAGTCTACTGCGACGCATCTATCCAAGGTCTTGGATGTGTATTGATGCAGAGGGATAAAGTTATTGCTTATGCTTCGCGCCAGCTTAAGATTCACGAACGGAATTATACGACACACGACCTAGAGCTGGGAGCGGTTGTTTTTGCACTCAAGATATGGCGACACTATTTGTATGGTACCAAGTGCGCAATCTACACTGATCACAGAAGCCTCGAACATATCTTCAAACAGAAAGAGCTGAATATGCGACAGCGACGATGGGTTGAACTGTTAAATGACTACGAATGCTCAATCAGGTACCACCCAGGCAAAGCCAATGTTGTGGCTGACGCCCTCAGTCGAAAGGACACCGCGCCTAAGCGCGTGCGAGCTTTACAACTCACTATACAGTCTAGTCTTCCTTCTCAGATACGAGATGCTCAGGTAGAAGCATTGAAACCAGAAAATGTCAGGGCTGATGCTCTACGTGGCTCAAGGCAACGCTTAGAACAGAAGGAAGATGGTGCTTATTACGTAACAGGATGCATCTGGGTTCCTCTCTATGGTAATCTACGCGAGCTTGTAATGGATGAAGCTCATAAGTCTCGCTACTCGGTACATCCAGGTGCGGATAAAATGTACCACGACATCAAAACTACATATTGGTGGCCTAGCATGAAGGCCCACATAGCCACATACGTTAGTAAATGCTTGACTTGTGCGAGAGTCAAGGCAGAATATCAGAAACCGTCAGGACCACTCCAACATCCTGAGATACCACAATGGAAATGGGAGCAAATTTCCATGGATTTTGTTACTGGCTTACCTAGATCTCAGCGCGGAAATGATACTATTTGGGTGATCGTGGATCGACTCACAAAGTCTGCTCACTTCTTGGCTATCAAAGAAACAGACAAGTTCTCTACCTTAGCAGACATCTACTTAAAAGAAGTGGTCTCAAGGCACGGGGTGCCCACCTCCATCATCTCTGATCGTGACGCACGTTTTACTTCAGAACTGTGGCAAGCAATGCATAAATCTTTTGGCTCTCGTTTAGACATGAGCACGGCGTATCATCCTCAGACCGATGGGCAGTCTGAGCGCACTATTCAAACTCTAGAAGACATGCTTCGGGCGTGCGTAATTGATTTTGGCACTGGTTGGGAAAAACATCTGCCACTTGTAGAATTTTCATACAATAACAGCTACCACACCAGCATTAAAGCTGCACCATTCGAGGCATTGTACGGGCGTAAGTGCCGGTCACCTCTCTGTTGGGCAGAGGTGGGGGAAAGTCAAATCACAGGTCCAGAAATGGTAGTTGATACTACTGAAAAGATTGCACAAATACGACAACGCATGGCGGCAGCTCGTGACCGTCAGAAAGTATACGCTGATAAAGACAGGAAACTACTCGAATTCCAGGTTGGGGATCGAGCGCTACTCAAAGTTTCACCCTGGAAGGGTGTGGTTCGTTTTGGCAAACGCGGCAAACTAAATCCACGATATGTTGGACCTTTCGAGGTTATTGAGAAAATAGGCAAAGTGGCTTACAGATTGAACTTACCACCTGAACTCAGTGCAGTTCACAACGTCTTTCACGTGTCGAATCTGAAGAAGTGTACGTCAGATGAGACCCACATAGTTCCCTTAAAGGAACTCACTATCGACGAGCGGTTGCACTTCGTCGAGGAACCTGTTGAAATCACGGACCGGGATGTTAAGGTCCTCAAGAACACGAGAATCCCTCTTGTACGAGTTCGTTGGAACTCCCGCCGCGGCCCAGAGTTCACCTGGGAGCGTGAAGATCAAATGGAACTCAAATATCCCCAGTTATTCGGAACCAATGCAACTACTACTGAGGCTGAAGCTACTAATACAGAATTTCGGGACGAAATTCCAAATCAACGGGGGGATAATGTGACACCCCAGGAAAACCAGTAATCTTCGCAAACCTGCTCGGGGAGCCGCGATACAATACAGGTAAACAACGTCACACCATTAGCTTTCCTCAGTAACCGCATGCTAAATTTCGGGACGAAATTTCTTTCAAGTTGGGGATAATGTGACAACTCGAATTTCCGACATTCTTTATTCGCATTAAATGCACGTTGACTTTGACTGTATAGTTGTGATATGATAAATGCATGGTGTTTGCATGAGTATGTGTTTGACTTTATAACATGGAACCTGTCGTGAAACATAAACTGTCTAACATAAGAGAGAACCCGACGAAACACAAGTGTGTTTCGCCATAACTAATCCCGACGAAACAGATTATGTTTCGCCAAATACAACTCGACGAAACAAGCTGTTTCGCCGAGCCCAGATCCGCCGAAGCCCAGTTCGGGCCCAACATGTTATTTTGAGTTTTATTACGTAAAACTACATCAGTTTCACACTTTTATCATAACAACCGGAACCCTAGAGTCTCTCCTTCTCTGTTGACGGCAATCTAGCGTTCCCTAGCTCTCGAATCCTTGTTGTTCATCTCGAATCGGTTAGTGTATGTTTGTTAATCGGTTTCATGTTTCTGCGATGTCTCGATTCATGCTTGTACATATGATTGATGTGTATTACTGCTGTGATTATAAGAGTATGATGATGATATAGGTTTTGATAGGCATGATGTAGTCGGATATAATGGTGCTATGTGAAAATTAATACAATCAAATACTCGGTTCTGAATGTGATTATTATGATCTGGTACTGAATACACAATTAACATCTTGATAGGGATCGGTGATGCGACGTTGTATGTTAATCGATATATTGTATATGTAAACTAGGGTTCATGCTAGACGATGATTCTTTAAGGATTGTGTTATGTGATTCTGTGAACAAATGATTACTGCATGATTGTTAATGTTGATGTCGGCTGTTAGTGATGATTAGGGTTTTCTGTATGATTCGTAACTGTTAGACGTAACTGACTGTTCGACGAAACAGGTCTCTTGACGAAACAGAAGTGTTTCGCCAAGAGCAAATCGACGAATCAGAATCCTGTTTCGCCAAACAAGGACACGACGAAACTGAATGAGTTTCGTCAATAATGTGTTTCGTCAATATTGTGTTTCGCCAACTATTGTGTTTCGCCAACATGTGTGTTTCGCCAATATGTATCAGCACAGCAACTTAGGTTAATTCTGTTAAGTGTTAACTGGAATATTTAACTGCTGTTAAGTGTAACCATCTTGTATATGACTGTGATTACATGTTACATGTTTATACGTGAACAACTTGAACACAAACTGATCTCACATACATGCATACTTTAGGACGGGATTGATTACTTGCGAACATATACTTAGCATACCGAGCAAACCAAGGTGAGTTCACACAAGCCAAGGCATGGGGTTCCCAGGGGGGAATGGGGATTTGATGATTTACTATACATACGTAAATGATGGAACCTACTGCTAGACTAGTAACACTTATTGAACGATCTTCGCACACCTGCCAAGGATTGGCCGCGATATTATGACTGTCTTCGCACACCTGCCATATGATGGCCGCGAACTAAACTTACAAATCTTCGCACACCTGCCTGGAGAGGCCGCGATACAAATAAACCTAGTCTAGAATACTTGGGGAATAACATTCCCCAACATCTTCGCACACCTGCCTGGAGGGCCGCGATGGGAAATAATACGATACTTTGTAACGAACGAACATACTACTACTCACGCTATACTAATACTGAACTATTAACTGTGAACTCGCTCAACTAGTTGTTGACTCTCTCTTACATGCCTTGCAGGACCTTAGGTACATATGGAGCTTGCACAGGGAGGAGCAGGTCGTTGTGGGACATGGATCGATGATGCCATGTTATCTATCTAAACATTTGAATTTACTATTTACTTTGGGTTTACATACTTATGCTTCCGCTACATACTTGTTGACGTTTGGTTTTTGAAAACACCTTTCGTATTGATGAATGATTTTACTACTTACTTATATGTTCAATATGATTGGTGGCTTGATCCTGGTCAGTCACGCCTCCAAGCGGTGATACTCCGCGTGTGGATTTTGGGGGTGTGACAATTTAACCCATATTGGAACAGTTTTGATACTATCTTTCTTAAGTGTAACCTTCGGAGACCATATGTTCAAAAATAATGGTACTTTTCGTATTAGCCATGGTCCTCCCTCCAACACCTTAGTCAATCCATCCTTCGAATCAAACTTAAAGAAAAAGAAACCTGCCATGTTCATCATAAGTTTTGGAAATCCAAACTTTGCCCAAACATTCTTTGCATAATATTCAACCACTGGAAAAGGCAATCTATTCCCTAAAAAATAACCATAAAGGACATTATCGAATTTATCTTGCACCTGCTGAACAACCTCTTTCGGTATAACAATATCAGCATCATCTCTAGTTTCCTTTGGTTCCAAAAGTCTGAAGTTTACCTCCCTTTTTTTACGATTAGATTGTACCTTATCAGCATATGATACTGATTTTTCCCCTTTATTAGCTTCCCAGAACACATCATCATGCACAACATTAGTCTTCACTTTATCCGCATCATGGCCATCAGCATCATGATCAACTGGAATTGTGATCTTGGAAAGTTCATCTATGACATTGATTACCCTCTGTCCCTGTTGTTGATCAGATAAAACACCCCTACGCGGACAGAATGTTTTGCCGTCAATATTCAGCAATCTAGAAGCAAAACCCTTATTAGGGTTTAACGAGGAAGACAAAATATCCGGCGGCTTGACATGTCTTGCATCCATATCCGGCGTTAGGATGTGTACCCATATATCCCTTTCCTTTCCTCCCACCACCGGCTGTAGCTCGGGTCGGCGTGCTTGACTCTCCTTTTCTTCCATCACTGCTTGTGCCTTGTTTGAAATTCGAGAATTTTCTTTTGTTATCCCCGGACGACTCTACATGAGTCTCCTTCTTCCTTTGATCAACATCAGAAAACTTGTTTAGGCGGATCGCCTCCTCAGTGAGAGCTATGCTTAGATCGATCTCCTCAGTGATTGTTGCCGGTTTTGAAGAGGTCACCATACTAATGATTTGAGGAGCTAAACCCCAAATGAAGCGCTCAATCCGCTTGAATTCTGGCGTGCCCATATAAGGTACCACCTGTGACAGGTCGTGAAACCTCTGAACATATTCCGCAATTTTCGGACCTTCCATCTTCAAATGCCAGAACTCAGTTTCCAACCTCTGGATCTCAGCGCGAGAGCAATACTTTTTGCGCATGAGCTCTTTCAACTCGTTCCACGTCAATGCGTAGGCTGCGGCTTCACCAAGTGTTTGGACTTGTAAATTCCACCATGACAGGGCTCCGTTCAACAATAGCCCAGAGATGTAAGTAACTTGCTGATCTGGAGCGCATTTTCTCATGCGGAGAACTGATTCTGTCTTTTCGGCCCATTGAACAAAAGCAACAGCACCTCCGGTGCCATCAAAGTTTACGGGTTTGCAGTCTAAGAACTTCTTGTAGGTGCATCCTGCACATATGTTACAATATATGATTGGCATTAGCAAACTTGCTATAGATATCCAATGTATCATGGTATGCCTTATTGACTTAGTATTACCATGAGGCGGATTGTTGTTGCCGTTATTGTTTGAACTGCCTCGGCTGGGTCCTCCTTGAGAGGCGGCGTATTGCGCGATGGCGGCAGCGATGATTTGTTGAAGTTCTGCCTCTTTGGCAGGCATGCGTGGATTACGTTTCGGTGGCATCTTCTAAAAGATGGTTTACGCAAGTCAGGTCATGGTAGGTAAGGTGATAGTAATAATACATAGCCTCTTATGTTAAAATAAACCAAACACATAACATCTCATGTTATAAATATATCAGCCACACAACATCCCATGTTATAGATCATAAATAATTAATAAATCAGCCATGCATGTAATGAGAATACTGCGATTAAGCTTTTATATAACCAAGACCACGATTACAATGTTTACAAGTTCCACAAATGTAACATACATCCAAAAAGGGACCAAGGGTCACAACGCCCTTGCCCGAAACGTCTAAACATATACAAATACCAAACATCAAAAGTCATAATCGTCAGGTGGTCTTCAAAAAGCTATGTAGCCGACTTAATCGCCGTCTTCTCATCAAAAGTGGTGGTACCTGCATCAAACCAAAAGAGCCCTCATGCCGCTGGTGGTGGAGGAGGAAAATGAGAATAGAACAAACTGCGCATGAGGAGCCAATCCTCCTCCATGGCTCGGTGAGAACGCAACAGACACTCTATCTGCTGCTCCAAGACCTGGACACGACGCGTCAGCGCGTCATGCTGTAGCATGAATGAGACCAGGACACCCTCTGTAGAAGGCCCGACATAATATGGATGATATGGGTCTGTCGGTGGCATGATGGATGGTGATGTCCAAAGAAAAGGCTCGCTGGATGGAGTAAAAGGTGGTACAGTGAACGGTGGAACAGGGGGAACAGCAGTATGGTGAGGGATCTGCGGTGCGAACTGATCCCCTCCGGTCAGAAAAGGTGCATGGCCAAAAGGCTGATGAGATGGGCCCTCTCCAGGACGCGGCGGAGGGATCTCCTGGAGAAATGTGATGGGCAGATCCGCGCGATGCGCATCAGCAGTGTGTGTGGGGAACAAGGGTGCATCAAAAGGAGCTAAAGCTGGTGCAACTGGTACTACAAAAGGCGGAACATCATCATCGGCCTCTATCCACCCATTCCGGGTGTCAGCATACTGAGGGTCGACATGAGCCGCAAATAGTGCATGGTCGGGCTCTAGAGGCACCGGGTCAGGGAAAGGAGCAACAACATCAGGCTCAGCGGGTATATCAGCATGAATAGGATCATGCTCGAACACAGGGTCTGGAGCAACTACTGGCTCGGGGGCCACAGCAGGCTCCGGGTCGTCGTCGTGAGGTGCAACAGACATCGCCATGTCTGAGTCAGAATCAGAGGAATGGAGCTGTACGCTCTGGGCGTGTAGTGAAGCGGACGCTACTGACTCGAAGGAGTGAGCACCAAACAGATCAAAAGGAGCCTCCTCAATGGGAGCCTCGACAGGAATGACAGGATCAGCAATGGGCATAATAGCAGGAATGCCAGCCAAAGGAACAACGGGATTGACAACAGGATCATCAGCCAGAGGAACATCGGCGTCCATGAGGGCCACACCATCCTGGTCTCCCTCCGGGGGACCCTCTAGGAACAAGTCAATGTCATCGTCAGGAAGCTCATCATGAGGCAGATCCTCGAGAGGAACTGCGGCAAACGGTAAAGGAGCAGGGACCTGAGGAAAAGGTAGGTCTCCACCGATAGGGCCATCAGCAATAGGAACGTCATCTCCAAAGTCGGGAAAAGCAAACGGCTGAAAATCATCCTCATCCGTGCTGGTGGTGTCTAGCGTGTACACCTCACTCTCTGACATCATCTCATCGTCTGAAACGCTCGCTAAAGGATCCAAAGTGTCCGACACTCCAGTATCTGAAGAGGAAGCCATGTCGTCTGTAACACAAACACAAATATGCACAAATAATCAATCATATAGTCAGATAAACACATTAGTCACCAATAAGCAATTAAATAGCTCTCCCAGTCCCACTAGCCTCCCAGCCTCCCAGACTGACTCCCTAGTCCCACTAGCCTCCCAGCCTCCCAGACTGACTCCCTAGTCCCACTAGACAACTACCTCAGCCTCCCAGACCGAGCCTCAGCCTCCCAGACTGAGCCTATAACTAGCAATTAAAATGTGCTCAACATTTGTTTGTAAAAAAACGTTTTGGATCTGGACTTAAGTGGTATGCAATGTAAAAATGTTTTCGTGAGAGCCCTAGTGATCATAGTCTAGACAAGAATCCTAGTTCGCTATGATCAGAGCTCTGATACCAAGCTGTCACACCCTGGCTTTGCGGAAGCGTGGGTTTATTTGGTGTGACTTCTTAATACCATAGCTTAATCACAACAAAGCTATATGAAAATAAAACCATGCAGATCATCCATTGATTTAAGTTTGAAAAGTAAAATACCACAACATTGACTTAAGGCGTTGACGCATGCAACGGAAATTACAACCTGATAACATAAAAACTTTGTTCTTAAAACGCAACCACAAATATAACATAAACACTGTTTAAGACTTGCGACTCGTCCAGGTAAAAGTCGCGACCCCTAAACGTGGATGATCCCGTAACTCTAACACAGCGGGAAAACGTAGGATACCGTGCCAGATCCTTAGTTCCCTGAAATACATGTAAGTTGGAAAAATCAACATAATGTTGAGCGAGTTCATGTGTAAGTGAGTATGTAAAACCCTTGTAAGTATAAAAACCCTGGTATGTAGCAAATAAGGAAATAAAGAGATCACCAATGGTTTGCAAGGCCATTGATATGTGTGAAGTGCAAGTAGGAAGACTCAAACCTAGCGGATTTATGCGTCGGGCACAAAGTCACCCCGAGGTCCGTTCTGTTTAGCCTGGGGCTGGGCTCGCTACACCCAGATAGATCTACCGCTCCTGTCCCTCGGTCCTACAATGAGGATTAATGATCCCAAGTTGCGCCTACCCACTCACCTGATCTAAGTAGTAACCCTCCTTACGCTAAACATTCATGTGTAAAAGTACTTGTAATCATAGTAACATGTATTTCACCCCCGCAGTTTAGAAAACTGAAAACAGTTAAGAGAAAAGGGGGACATGAACTCACTGTAATGCGTCCTCGATAACAGCAACTCAAACTCGGACTGCAACACGACAACCTACAACGTGCTAATATCTATTAGACGAACGGCTGTGCCTTAGCTTAGAGTTTTAACGTTCCTGGGGAAATAGTTAGACAACTATTTCGTGTTTATACTTCTTAATTATCGTATAAATAGATTCCTTCCCAAGGATGGGGTATTCGTACATGTATTATGTATTCGGTGACTTAAAGTATTGACAAAATACATTTTCAAGTCTCATTTCCAACACTTTAAAGTTTTATGTCAAAACTCATGGCGAGGTTTAATTCCAAGAAATAAAGTTAAACATATTTGTTAGAAAAATAATTTTTCTAAGTCTTGGTATTTTTAGAAAAATTCGCCAGAATTTCCCCTAAAAACGGGAGTGTCCGTACTAATACGCACATCTTTTTCTTTTTGAAATCAACCCATGATCATCAACAATCAACCCTTACGTTTTAACACGCAAAACACTACCTTTGTTGTTTCAGTTTTAATATCTGAAAAACTGGACTGTTTTCGGACGATTAAATAAAATACTTAACTTATTCCAAAAATTCCCAAATTTTTGCGGAACGTCCTAATCGACCACAAATTATTGTGTAAAAATATCGGGGTGTAGTTCATTATCAATAATTTATAGAAAATCGTTTACCGAACTGTGATCAGATTTGTTACATTCTGATCACAGTTTACGGAATAATTCGTCTAAAATTCCTCGGAAGTCCGTCTGACAAAATTCCAGTTCGAGGGTCACAAATACATCCGTGACCATTTTTGGTAAAAATTTCAGGGGCTGGTTCGGTTTAGGTTTCAAGTTGTGACTGAAAACGTATGACCCATTTTACTGCAGTTAAATTCAGCCTTAGCTGCTGTCACGAAAACAGACTTTTAAAATAGTAACCGACTTCAGAAAAATACAATTCCAGCGCCATTTTCTTCATTTTTCGAAAATAGACAATTTAGGCTTCAGAAATTCCGTTTTTCGATTTATTAAAGTCCGTTTACAGCCTGTTGAAGGTGGCTGAAAGAGTACATCAGCATGTTATTTTAAAGTTTAAATGTTATTAAATCGTGTTACAAGTGTCCGATTAACGGGTTTAACAAGAAAACAACTTTTAAACATCAAGTATGATTTAACCAACCCTCAAACCAACAAGATTCCGCTTCATGATTCAGACATAAATAAACTTTTATGTAGCTTTTATGTTCATAACTCATGTTTCACGTTTTCTAGCATTCTCATTATTTAGTAATTTAAACAACAACACATCATACTACATATCATAAATTCGAACAAGATGAAACCAAGTGTAAAGAAACTTACTACTAGCACTAGGCTAGGGTAGAGATTCTAATGTGAAAAGATGAGGAATTGATGGTGAAAAAGACTAGAACAAGTTCCTTTGATGGTCCTTCAAGAAGAACCTTCCATGGTTCACCTTAAAGCTTGAATGGCATGTGTAAATGAAGAAGATGATGATGTTTAAAGGTGATGGTGGTGTTTTAAAGTTTGGGGCAGCCGAGACAAGAGGGAGAGAGAAGTGAAATGGAGTGTAAAATCTTTGTGAAATGATAGTGCTAATCCAAGTCCCATACTTATATCATCATTCTACAAATTATATGGAAGGATAAGCAAGAAACCTATCTAGTATAATATTAGATAAATCAAGAAGGCATGGTGGAAATCATTTGGTGGGTCCACAAGGGAACTAAAATCGTTGGGGGGGGGGGGGGTATAAGGTAACAAAATGTAACTAAATTGGTAAAGGGTAAGTTAGGATGTAAGTAATGTGGTGAATTGATTTCTAGCGGGTGTTATGACACACGGGGATCATGACAAGCCGTAATTAGTGAAATAATGATATTGACAAAAATTTAGTGTCTCGGGTAATGTACGGTTATCCGGTTAGGTAACGTCCCGTTAAAGTGTTTAATTAGTCCAACAAGGATCTTTTATATATATTCTTGCAACACAAATAATTCCCGGCACTTAGGAAAATATACGGGACCGTTCTGCAATGTTTTTGCACTTTATTAGTAATTTAAAATGCTGAGTTTTATATTAAAGTGCAGAATTTTGTACTTAAAGTACGTTTTAGGCACATCCGGTCACTATAAACTTCACCTAGTGACACAGTTCGACAATCCTCACCTCCCTACACTCACTACCAGTGTAGCAATCTATTCCAGGCTCATACTGGCCTTAGAGGCAGTGTCTGCCTGATGCTGGTTATGTTAGCATGTTTAATGGGTATCCCGTAGTGTGCTCACTGTGCTTGTTGTGCATCAAGGTTGTCACTGATGTTTGTGTATAAATAATAGAGTGGCAGTATAAAATGTGATGCATGAGCATGTATGTATCAGAAATCAGTAAGCAGTTTAATCACAGTTGTAAGCAAGCACAGTAATTAAGCAGTAATTAAATATTAATTAATTCGTACGGATACCTGGTTTGGTGAGGGTTGTCACATTCCCCCCCCCCCCCCCCGGTTAAAGAAATTCCGTCCCGAAATTTAAGCTCTGTTTCTAGATGCAGGGTTCTTAGGAAATAAATGGGGGTATTTCTCTTTCATATGATCCTCACGTTCCCACGTGAATTCGGGTCCATGCCTTGCATTCCAACGAATATTGGTGGTTTGGTTTGAGTAAGTGACTTAAGTAACGAGGCGTGTGTAATATGATACAAGCATGGTGGATACGCCGCTGGTACTTCCTATATATAAGTGTTTGTATGGTATTACATATCATAGCGTTATTTGAATCATTTCAATTTAAGTCATATAACATTTTATACAAATAACATAATTTTCATAAGACATTGTTTTACAACAACTTATCTTATACAAACTCATTTTACATGGTTATTCATTTAACCTTACATTTATTTATACATATCATCTGATCATATTGTTTTTCAAACGATTTACAAAACAAATCATTTTACGAGGTTCATGACTAAACTTTATTAAACATTTTCTTAAACTTACAAGTCATGAATCCTATTTTCACAAAACCTATGTATCTCACAGGCATTTTTATGCTGACGTACCTATTTTTACACGTGTTTCAGGTACTGCTTTGCAATGATTTGTTGATACATGCTACATTTAGGATGGACTCATACCTTAGCAACTTTAAAACTTGGAAGATCATAGTTGTACTTATTTGATTGTATTAAAACAATGAGTTCATTTATTCAATAAAACAGAATTTATTTATTCCATGGTTACGAAACAATGATTCTGTTACAACACTCCCCGACGTTTCCGCCACGTCTGGTTGTTCTACGTGGTCGGGGTGTGACAACTGATGACAGTGAAGATTGGGAAAAGAGATCCGATTAGGATTTTTAATTTATTTTCTTCCCTTGTATTTTTTTTCCTGTGGTTGAAATATAATTTAACATTAGTAAAACGCCAAGACACCACAAACGCCAAAATGTTTATAAAAAATAATAGAACAATAGGCCATCTTGTTTTAAAACCCCTTGGAAAACGTCATTCAAATAGATTTCCTGCCCCCTGGGTTCCAATGGCATACGATGTGAATAAACGCCATAAACGCCAAAATGTTGATACAATGAAACCATTAAAACGCCATTAATTATTGAATTTGGTTAACGCCAAAAATCTTAAAAACCAAAAATTAAAACAACATTGGGAAAAGCGGAACTGGAAAAGCAGAAGATGAAAGGACAAAAAAGCCCCTCTGCCCTTTTCTAAGTAGTGTGACACGTGTTGGGCCAGGAAGCGTTATCACCGTTCTCACACTTTTGAGCGTTTTCTCGCGATCCCGTTTCTGTATATGTATATATGTATGCATATACAAAGTTTTGTCATATGTAAATAAATGAAGGAATGTTTTTTTTTGGTAAAGGGTTACCTCGGTGATTTTATATATTCACAAACAATCAAAACAAGTAGTAAGGTAACATCCTTACTAGTTCAAACATGAGACATACCCTCATGTAAGTAGAACAAAAGTAGAAACAGCCAACAAAAGAAAACCAAATAACAACCACTAGACAACTATCTAGGCTAAACGACACCAGACTTATGAGAGCTCAGCCATTATCCATCACTAAATCAGCGCCATGGATATCCCACTTCTCCAGCAACTCCCGCACTCTAGCTGTGTTCTTGAATCTAAGCCCCATCAACTTATACCTCACATTTTCTAACACGGCCTGGCATATGGTATCCGGGGGTCTCGCGTGGTTCCTGAAAATCCGGTTGTTCTGATATGGGTATGTTTTTTTTTGGGTAAAGGGTATGTTTGCATTTATGTGAAAATGATTTGGTGATAATAAAATGGATATGTTTTGATTTATATGAACATGACATAAATATGGCATTTGATGCATTTAAGATCATGTTGGATGATGATGTTATGATATGGGTATACTAGATGCATATACTTAGACATGCATGATGATATGTGATCATAAAAAGGTGATTAGGGTATGATTTAGTAAAAATCAGTTATGAGCAGAGTATAAACACTAAAATAAAGTTATTTTAAAGTGTTTAATGACATGTAACTTTGTCATAAGGTTTGCTAGCTTTGCATGTTGTACTTGGTGCATAAAAAGTTGTAAAATACGTGAAATCGCATGATTTATGCGACTCACACAAAAGCTGCTCTAATCTGATTATAACCACTATTTTAATCAGTAAATAACATGTATTGTGTTAAAATATCAAGTTGTTTCGAGTTGGGATGATTATAGTAACATTTAACGCAAAACTATGCGTTAAAACGGTCAAAAATCGACTTTTCGAGTGATTTTTATAAAACTAATTTAGATTAGTAACTAAACTGATATTTTTAGTTTAAAAATAAGTATTTTAACTAATTTTAAGTTTACTTGGTGTTTGGTTGGTCATACGTGATTTCCGACGCCTAAAACCGTTACCGAATCGCTAAAATACGCATTTTTCAGTAAACACTAGTATGGGTAAAATTTTGTGTGAACCTTATGTGTTAAAATGTGGTATGTGATTTAAACATGAGAATGTGTAAATATGTTAAGTTTTAACATGATTTTAAAATTTTGAATTATGCATGTATATTTGTGCGGTAGAAACGGTAAAAATCGCGTTAAATGTTTAACTTGTTTGTCGAGCATGAAATTTGGTACATATGAGATATTTTATGTATATTTTCTTTAAAATGACAAAATAGATAGGTTAACAAGATTTCGTGTGTTTTGATGATAATTTATGTGAACGTTATGTATATATATATATATATATATAGGGTAAGGTTCATGCGAGAACCACCCTTATTGCGAGAACCGCGAGAACCAATGTGAACACAAAATAAAATCTAAAAAAAATAAAAAAAGCACTCAAATTTTTTTTTTTTTTTAATATTTGTTAATAAAAAATCGCTATATTTCGTTACCAAAAAAAAAATCTTTTTTTTTTCGAGTAACAGTTATCCATGCACATGTGCATATGTATCATTACTTCAACAAATTCGGTAATACGTTATCAGGTATAGACAATTGCACTTTAATTTACAATACCATTAGTAATACACTACTTTTTACATTACCAATATTCAAAATGCACATGTGCATAATTAGGTATAACCATGATATAACGTGTTTTGGTACAAAAAGTTTGTGCTTTTGAATGGAGAAGTAGACCCATATACATGTTTTTTGGTTAGTTATATCTAGTGGTTGATGGTTTGGTTATAGTTGTCAATTTTTTATGTAATATGTTGATTGGATGGTATAAATGGTGTTTACATACATGTAATAAAGTGAAAATATTGTTAATGGTATTGTATTATGGATGGTAGGAGGTAATGGTATTGTATTATGGATGGTAGGAGGTAATGGTAGTGTATTATGGATGGTATGATAGATGAAAGGGAAAGTGTATTCAAAGTGGTGTACCAAAACACCTTATTTCATGTTGATACATATAAATGCACATGTGCATTTCTAATATTGGTAATGTAAAAAGTAGTGTATTACATATGGTAGTGTAAATGAAAGTGCAATTGTCTAATACATGTAATGAATTACGGAATTTGTCAAAGAAATAACAAAAATGCACATGTGCATGCTTGTGTATTATGGATGGAATGATAGATGAAAGAGAAAGTAGTGTACCAAAACACCTTATTTCCTGTTGATACATATATATGCACATGTGCATTTCTAACATTGTTAACGTAAAAAGTAGTGTATTACACGTGGTAGTGTAAATGAAAGTGCAATTGACTATTATTTGTAATGAATTACGGAATTTGACAAAGAAACGATACATATGCACATGTGCATGGATAACTGTTACTCGATTTTTTTTTTGATTTTTTTTATTAACAAAATATAGCGATTTTTTCAAAAAAAAAATTGTAAAAAAATAAAAAAATATTTTTTGGGTGTTTTTTAGATTTTTTTAGGAATTACTGTTTGTGTTCACACTGGTTCTCGCGGTTCTCGCAATAAAGGGTGGTTCCTAACGGATCTTTGTCCTCTATATATATATATATATATATATATATATATATTACGACGCGCAAATCGTAGATATATTGCGTATAAACGAGAGTGTTAACGGATTTATACAATAATGGTCACCAATAAAATCGTTCAAGTCGCAAAATCATAAAAATATTTATATATATATATGGACTCATATATATATATATATATATATATATTAACGTGCCAACATAATAAAAAATGACAACTTTTCGAGAAAATCTCAAAGTTATGTGACAATTCTAAGAAACGGAGAAACTTAGGATTTTTGTGTTATGTATATTGATTTAAAATCGTTCCTATATATATTAGGACGTGTAGAAATCAATCTCTGGGATTGCGCTATTTAAAATATGCACCCAAAGGTGAGTGTCACTAAACCCCTCTTTTTACTGCTTTGTATATATTTTGGGGGTAGAACACGCCAATAAAAGGGTTTAATAATGTTTTGGATTAAAACATACCTTTTAATATAAAATATATATTTTCGTTGAAAATATATGGAGTTTGATAAATCATACGTTTCGAGATAAAACGTTTTAATGAATGAATTTTTGGAGGAAATTGGGATGATACGGTGTTTCCGAGGTGAAACCGACCGTAAAGTTGGGACGAATGCCGGCCTGGTCTCAAGGGAGGGGATTCAGGGGGTTCGTACAACTTCGTGTATTAAATTTGTTATATTAGTAGGATATATATATTGTACGTGAGGCAGACATCATATTGGTCTCGAAGAGGACCCTGCGCCCATGATGTCATTTAATCATTTAAGTATTGCACGCAAGGAATTGTTGGTAGATCTATCGGGTTGACAACCCCATCGTGACTGGTCGCCCCGTGTCAAGTCAAACGACGAATTGATATTCTGTTTATTGTCTAGCTTTGATTATCCCTGTATGGTAAATATATAGTTCGTATTGTCTAGCTAACATACGAGTCTCAAAGTTGACACTATGAATTTAATATACAAAACCTGGGTAAGAGCTTTATTGTCGGGTTTTTGAACTGCGACGGATGACCCATGGATTTTGTTAAGGAAGTAAAATGGACTTTCTAAAAATTATATGGATGTTTTAAAATAAACACATAATCAGAAAGTTTTCCTTGGAATGAATTGTTTGTATGTGAATATGTGAACTGTGACATCTGTGCTTGTGTAATCATTTTACAAACTCTGAACAATTCAATATTAATAAAACAATGTATTTTGATCCCATTGTTTTTTATTTATGTTTGACATTTTGCGCGTTTTGAGTTTTGATCGATTTTGAACTCTATATCGCTTTCTGGAAAGTTATACGCAAACTGATGCGTAAACGTAATCAGTTTAACGCGACAAACACTCCGAAACAGCTACATAAGCTTAACATACCTTAAATAACCTTTACATAACTTATAAATAAGTTTTAAAGGGTTTTTTTTTTGGTAAAGGGTTACCCCAGTGATTCTATTAAAATGCAACCGCAATTAAGAACAAGTAGTGAGGATGTGTTCCACACTAGTTCATATACAGGACATGCCCCATATATGTAAATCAAAACAAAAACCAAAGACCTATAACACCCCATAACCTAGTCTACTATACATCATGACAAGACATCTAGTAGACAAAACATAGCAAACCACAAAACATAATCCTCAACCACCATCATCAAATATAAAGTAGCCACAAAACAGCAGCCCCTTCAGACGAAAAGCAGACAGCCTATCCATTAGAGAACTTGGTAGAAGAGGTGCTTGCCCCTGCTTTCGAAGAAAAAGGATGAGTACCCGATGTCATAAATTTACTAGTTTCATTGTAGACTTCTTCAACCTCCTCCTCATCCAATTCATGCGTGTCACTCGACGGTTTCTTCTCCACTGGACCCACAGTGGTACCTCCCTGAGTACCAGTATCATCCTTCAGAATGTCAAACGGGTTAGACGTTGAAACCTGATTCTGCATCGGACTCTTTGAGGACGATTTTTGTTTAGGGTTGACAACTGGCCTGTAAACTAACTTAGGCTTCTGATTTTTCATATGGATGCCTTGGTTGTTCACTTTCTTCTTCTTGACCTCTACAACCTGAAACTCGTCATTATTCTTTTCAGCATCCCCACTAGAAGTTACCTGAGTGTTCTTTGGGCACGAGCTGTCATCATGACCAAACACACAGCAAGAGGAGCACCTTAGAGGCTCCCAATCATATTCAATCTTGACCTCCACCTTTGAATACCCACTACCATCCATAGATGGGATAGCAACAGTAACACTCTTTTTTAACTCAGCCCCCGCTTGCACTTCAATAAGCGCTCTAGCATAGCTGCTCCTTCCCCATGATTCAGCACACATCGAGGCAGTATACGTATCCAACATCTTAGGTATCCCAATCATAGAGGCAACCAAGCTAAGCCCATCCTCGGTAAATGCCACTAACGGCACATCATGCATCTTGACCCAAACTGGAACCACTTTAATGTCCTCTTTTTCCATCTTGATAGAGGGCGACCACTCCTTCAAAATTATGGGAACACTTCTAATTAGCCAAGGCCCATCCTCTAGCATTTGATCCCTTCCTTAGTAGTAAACTTAAAGAAAAATAACCCGTTTGCATTCATCATGAGCCGGGAAAGACCATATTTAGCCCAGTTTTTTTTAGCAAAGTAATCGACCACAGAAAATGCCAACCGTTTACCCAGAAAATATCCAAACAAAGTGTTTGCATACCTATGAGTAACTTGTTGAACCGACGACAATGGAATAACAACATCAGCACCATCAACTTTCTCGGCAGATTCCATTGCGCGAAAATTCACTTTAACCTTCTCCTTTGTGTTCTTTACAATGTTAGCGAAGGAAACAGGATCTGCAGGCCCCGAAGTACGTGCTTTACCTTGAGCAGCCGAGAAATTCATTCCATTGAAACCTGTTGATGGTGAACATCCCATCTTGGGATAATCCCAACATTGCTCTGGTCGCTTAGCAGCCGATATTACCACCAGAGATGTGACCTTTGTGAGTTCATCAATGATATTTATACCACGTTTTGGCTTTATATTGTTCCCATCAACATCAAGAATACGATCAACAATTTCTTTAAACGACAGTGGTGGCTTTCCACCAATTTTTGTTTGTTCACCCATTAAACCCTAATCTGATCAATCAGAAAGGGAGTGACGGCTGAACCCAAAAAGAAACTGGCAAACCCTAGCAGCCGTGACAAAACCTGAATATAGCCGATTCTGCAATGATTAAACAGCCGCAACAAGCGCAGGACCTTGTGAACCCTAATCTGATGTAATACTGATTCGCCGTTCAGATCAGATTAAGAATAAACCCTAGTCATAGAATAGGCAGCCGTCACCCAAAACCAATCAGAATATAAAGAAAAACCGGAACAGATTAGTAATAGGATGGACGGCGGCAAAGACAAAACAAACCTACTTGTAAAAACCGTAATCTTAACTTCAATTAATTAGGAATCAAGGTATAGTCAAGATGCCTTAGCAGTAAAGGAATCGACAAACCCTAATCACTAATCAAAATCGATCAAGAACAGGTTAGAGACGAATGAAAGTAGGGTTTAGGAGAGAATCGCCAATTTCTCCCAGAGCTCCATTGGTATGGCAAAAACAAGTTTATTCGCTCACAGGGACTATTTGCGTCAACTTGCAAAAGTCTGCCGTTTCGTAATGCAACGTACAGTCCGGAACTTGATCATAAGCTAAACATACCATATATAACCTAAACATAGCTTAGAAATAAGCTAGGTTCGGCGTGCAAAAACATGCTTATTTGATCTTACAGGGACTAAAAGTGTCAAAAACGACGTAAGTTTGCATTTACGCGCATATCTTACGTTCTGACCACATCTGGACATCCAAAATTTTTGTATACACAAAATTTTTTTTATTTTAGTGATCTGCATGCAAAAATACCATTCGTCGCTTAATTTGGATCGTTTTCGCATCCGTTTGAATTTCGTCGTAATTAGACGAATAACGCGATCGTACGACTAAACGAACCGACATCTGAGAGTTTTCCGAGCATACTTTGAGTCCTCTATACTTTGACCACCTTGTAGGGCCTTGAAAATGGCATAACGGGTGTTAAAAGTGCCAAAAATAGGCTCAAACACACGCAGGGACCAAAGCTGTCAATGTTGAAACTTGTGCTGAACTGCAGATTTTACACGGGCCGCGTAAGCCCTGCCCCTCAGCTTACGTGGGCCGCCTAAAAGTGCCCAGTTCCAGATTTTCATTTTCAGCAAACTGTTTGATGTTCAGGGGCTGTTTATGCAAATTTTCTGATGTGTTAACCAAGTTAACACCTCTCCAAGGCTTTGAACCTGCTCATAAAACTTGTAGGGCTGTCATTTAATGCTTGGTAATCACACAAACACTTGTTTTGATCTTGTGAACCTGCTCTCTTGTCCGTTGTGTGGTGCGGAACCGGACTCGCATGATCATTTGTTCTTTCAATGCCAATTTTCAATGCAGGTTTGGTCTTCTATTAAATCTTTTGCTGGAATTCAATTATCATCCAGTAAGTGGGAGGATATTGTTCAATGGTTGATAGCTGTTCCTTCGAAGAAGTCGATGCGAAGTGTGATTGGCAGATTACTACTAGCAGCGACTGCTTATTTTCTGTGGCAAGAGCGTAATCAGAGACTTTTTAAATCAAAGAAACGAACAATGCACGTGATTTCTGAAGCTATTGTGTCTACGGTTAGATTGAAGCTAGCCTCGGTAAAGGTCAAGAGCTCTACGACTGGATTGAGCTTATTAGAAAAATGGAATGTACCAAGCATGTAGTTTCATTGGATGTCTCTAGTTAGTGGCTAGAGTTTGTGTTTGTCATTATTTGTGGTGTGCTTTTTTATAGCTTGTTTAACACTTCCTGGCATGTCAGGATAGTGAACTAGTAAGGACTCGCCTTACTACTTGTTTTATTTGGTTTGTGATATATAAAAGTGAACCGGGGTAACCCTTTACCCAAAAAACACTTTGTTTTGATACCAAATCAGTTTTCTAAGTTAGCTAAACATGTTTTGACATGTTTAACTCGTCACTATTAGTTTAGTGCTTGTTTAGGGTCCTAAGTTAAGCGGTCTAAACAACCGCTTAGACTTTCGAACCCGACCCGTTTGGTCGATCATTAGGATCCGACCAAATATGCTTAATAGTTACATAAAATGTTGGACAACTTTTTAAACTTTTTGGGACATATGTAATAAGATCCGCGAGGATCAAAGACATCTTAACTATGTGGTTGTGTCGTGACTTAAAACGTAATGTTTAAATAACTTATGTTTGAAATAACTTAAAATGTCCAACAATTAAATGCATCGATCAACAAGATATAAATGGGCACCAACTTCCGTCACCATTACGTTTAATATTCCGCTGCGACGTTTTTGGGGTATGACATCTGATACCAACTCTTATGTCACACCCCGACCGCGTAAAACAACAAACCGCGGCGGAAACGTCAAGGAGTGGAGCGACAGAATTATTGTTTCACAACCATGGATTTCAAAAGTTTCGTTTTATTGATTCATTAAATATTTACATTGTCTTAAAGTTAGAACAAACAAGTTCACACATCGTTATTATGTCACTAAGGCCTCGTCCAGTTCTAAGTGAGCATGCATCCTAGTCGCAATCAACATCATTCAACACCACCTGAAACATACGTGAAAATAAAGTCTGCAAAGAAATACCGGCGAGCACATAGGTTTTGTGAGAGTGTCAGATTCATGGCTTGTATACATGTTGCAAAATCTCGTACAACTACATAAGTTGATATTTGAAAACCTTGTTTTGTAAAACTTTTGTATTGTAAAATGAATAACCAACAATGAATAGCCAACTCAAAACAAATTGGTTATAGTTTATAAAACCTCGATGCCATGAATCTTAATTCAAAACATTTGTTTATGTAAACCAAATCGTATATCGTTCTCGTAATAAAGCTCGTATGGTTTATATTGTTTAGTAAACATCGTTGTGTGACATTGTTTAAAATCGTTCGTGCAAGTGAACTAAATAACACCACGGAATGTAATATGATAAAAGCATTTATATATAAGAAGTACCAGCGTCGTATCTACCATGCTTTTATCACATTACCCCCGTCCCGTTATCTAATCACATACCAAAAATAAATCGTTTAAATCGTTCAACTCGTTTGTGTTATAAATCATCGTTAATTTGTTTAAATCGTTCCAAATCGTTCAATCGTTCAAAATCGTCCAATCGTTCAAAATCATTCAATCGTTCAAAATCGTTCAAATCGTTCTCGTTTTAATTGTGAAAACTAACTTTTGGTCGTCTCGCTTATAACATTCAAACCTTCGCAACTCGTCCATCGTTCAACTCGTATTAACAAACCACCAAAGGGTAAGTTAACAATCATCAGGTTCAGTCGTTACCCACATAACCCCCATACATAACCATGGTGGCTGTCCGATAACGGGATTTGTCAGGTCCTATGGTACCATAACCTAATACTGGTCGGCTTGATCAATGTTAATGAATGTCATTCGTTATGTAAATACGTCCCAACAAGTTCGTTCACATTATCGAAATCGTTCTTCTTTAATATAAACCATAGTATTTGTTTTTGAAATCATCGTTGAAAACATCGAAATCGTTTAGCACATATGAATCACCCCAAAACAATCGATGTTAGGAAACTTTATTTGTAAGTATTGAAGAAAATCAGATTCAACTGGATCTATGAAGAAGACAACAGTCCTGAAGATCACAACAAAAAGAATAAGATCGGATAGGACAACTAAAATGAACAGCTTCTACTTCAAAGAAACACAAGTTGATCAAGAGCTGAAAAAGATTATCAAAGAAGGTCATTTCTGATGGATCTGATGATATTTCTGATGAAATATCATCAGTTTCTGACGATTCTGATCATCAGATTTTCTGATGATTTGTTCACCAGAATTTCTGATGAAGTGGTTTATCAGAAATTCTGATGAATATCCCACTTGTCTAAAAATCAGTTCTATCCTGCCACAATGACCGAAGCAACTTGATATTATTGGATAGCAACTTGATATTATTGGATATCATGATTACAAAGGCAACTTGAACGTTGGATTCAATGAAGATGTCAAATTGCTACTTTTTGCAGGACTTATTGCATGAATAAACTATTGTTTATTCATGTACCCAGCCTTCTATAAATAGAAGGCTCATCAAGCAGAGGATACTTGAGTTTAAAGCTTAGCATTCATACATACTACATAAACTCCATTGCCCTCTCACCCACAGAATTCAAGATTCATTTGTATTAGATAATAATCTTACAATCACCTTGTAAACTATTTTGGGAGATTCAGAACCGAGGTAGTTTGACCTGGAGTTGGCGAAAGATCTTATCTATTCGTACGTTGGTTAGACCTTATGTTTGGAGGTCGATTGGTAGTGGCTCCCAGACAAATGCTTGGAGTGATAATTGGTGTTCGTGTAGTCCGATCCGAAACTTTATTACTCCTAGGATGATAGCTCAAGCGGGGTTTAATTTGCAGACTACAGTTGCGGAGCTTATAGATGCTGATGGTAATTGGAGGTGGCCTCAGGCATGGTTTGATTTATTTCCGGTTCTCATAAATGTCATCGTTCAGCCTCTTGTTCCTGATTCGGATGACCGGCTTGGATGGAAAACCGTGGAAGGAAAAATTGTTCACTTTAACTCTTGGGAAGCATGGAATAACCTTCGGGTAAAGGAAAACAAGGTGGCTTGGGTGAATATGGTGTGGTATGGCCAATGCATACCAAGACACTCGTTTCATTTATGGTTGGTATTAAAAAATAAGCTGAAGACACAGGATAGGTTGGCGGTATTGGAAGCGGGGAGTGAGACAAATTTAATTCTTATGTGTTGTCCCCTTTGTAACTATGGACGAGACTCCAGAGATCATCTATTCTTTCAGTGCCCTTATGCGGCTAAGACTTGGAACATTGTCAAGAAAAGGATCGATATGGGGAATGTAAACGACACTTGGAGCTCAATAATGGCGTGGATAGAGCAGAATGCTAGTTCAAAGATGCTGGAACAGATTGTCTGTAAGCTTGTTATAGCGGCTTCTACGTACTACATATGGCAAGAACGGAATAACCGGCTGTTCTCAAATATTCAAAGGAAGGAAGAGATGGTGGCACAAGTTATTCTTGATACGGTGCGGCTTCGTATAATGGGTTTCAAGATCGGACGGGACGTTAACCATAGGAAGCTATTGGAAACGTGGGAAATTATGGAAGATGTGACACCCCAGGAAAATCTGGAAAACAACGCAACTTAACTAGCTTCCTCAGTAACCACGGGCTAAATTTCGGGACGAAATTCTCTTAACAGGGGGAGAATGTGACAACCCTCGAATTTACATGTAACCGTACAGTTTATTAATAATAATTAATGTGCTTGACGACTGTGTGGAATTACTTAACTGCTTTCTGATATCTGTGTTATGCTTACACGTATTTGTTAATATACTAATAGTGTACAGATAGGTCACTAAATAGTCCTTTATAATTTCCTAAGTGTTAGAAATTAAAAACGTTGCAAAAATATATATGTAGGACGCTTTACGGATTAATTAAGCAGTTTAACGGAACAGTGTCGAACCGAACAACCGAACTCTACCCGGAACACAAAAATATTGTCAAACACATTATTTCTATTTTTCTGAGTTGGTTAGGGCCCCCGAACACCCTAACACACTATATTATTACATAACCTCTAAATACTTAAATTAAATCACTTATAACCTAACTAATAAACCCAACTAACCATTACATCCTAACCAACCCCCCCCCCCCCCCCCTCACTCTCACGGTTACAAGGGGTGTACATTTCTTTAATTGTTTATTAGATCATGTTGGTCCTTTTTGAAACACAATATACATGGGTTAATGCCTTGAGATGGTCTATAAGAATACACAACATGTTCTAGATCTCATTTCCCATTCATCACTAAACACCATCATTCTCCTTTCTCTCCTTCTTGGTTTCGGCTGAAATCAAGCAACACCACCATCATCATCATTCAAACATTTTCAACCAATCTACAAGTATACAAGGGTGTAAGGAGGCACATAAGGAAGCTTGGTGTTCTCGGAAGTGGAAGGACCTTCTCCACTCGCTATTAACCACCCATTTTTCGCCTAGATCCTTCCCTAGCCTTGAGCTAGTTGTAAGTGCTTCTAATCACCTTCTTGATCTTGTCTAGAGTGGTTAATAAGAGTTTCGTCGGTTAAAAATTACGAACATGTAAGATCAAAGTCTAAAAGTTTACTAAAGTAATGAACAAGGTGGTTAATGGATGAATATGTATGTAAATCATGTAGATCTTGTGTGATTATGATGATTGGGTGATTATCTGATGCTTTACTGAATGATATTAGTATATGATGTTGTTGTGGTCACTAAACTTGTTAAAGGAATCGATCGAACACGATTTAGAAGGTTAAACACAAAAGAATCAGAATCTGTCCAACTTTTACAGCCCACTTCTGTTGGCTGTAAACAGGTCTTAACCTCAACGAAAAATCGATATTTTGAATCTAAAATATGTTATTATGAAATACGGTTCTAATGGCACCGGAATCGTAATTTTTGGACTCCGTTTACTATTTTTAAAGTGTTAATTTGTAACAGCTACTTAAGCTGAATTTTGACAGCAATAAATGGGTGTCGTACTTTCAGTCATAACCGGAGTTTTGTGATGAATCGGACCATGAAAATTTTACCGTAAATGATAACTGAAGTATTTGTAATTATCCCACTGGAATTTCTCAAATCGGACTTACGATGAATTTTTAATAAATTGTTTCGTGGACTGTGGTCAGAAATACATAAATCTGAGTTCAGTCCCGAATATGAATTTTTATAAAATATTGGTGATGAACCGGACCCCGATATTTTTACACAATAAAATATGGAACATTTAAGACATTCTGTAAAGATTTCGGAATTTTTGGAACATGTTAACTATTTTATTAAAATCCCCGAAAACAGCCCAGTTTCGAGTATAAAAGCTGAAACGACATAAGTAGTGATTTGCGTGTCTAAATGTCGAGTATGCTATCTGTGAATGATTTGACATGTTATATATGTTATGTGCATTATCGTATGTTTGATTTTGAGTGGGGAATGGACGGGAAACTTAGATGGGCATAAACCGTTACAGTGATGCATGTTATGTGATAGATACGTGTAGGAACTTTGTGTTCTATTTGAAAGCCACTAAATGACTAACTGGTAAATCATACTAGGACGTGATTGACCGACCTCGACTGTTAGCTATATTGAGAATCTAACCGAGCAAACCGAGGTGAGTTCACACACTTTCTAAGGCATGGGATTCCCGGTGGTTTGGGAATGGGTTAAAGAATTAAAACTAAATCTACATATCCTCCTTGGGTAGGATATGTACGGCCATCCTCCAAAGAGCGGATGCCATTATTAATCCTACGAATTCTCCTGGTGCAGAATACGTACGTTCGTCCTCCTGGTGCAGGACAACAACCTTAAAACTAGCTAGACAAAACTCTATCATGAAGTCCCTCAATTTATATCGACTTAATCGCCGAGGCCAATGGCGAGCGGGTCATTAGTTAATAGCGCTATTAGGTTTAACAAACCTCACACCGTGCCAGTCGGACGGGCGTGTACTAATGGACTATGGCAGACTGTCAGTGATGATAGACACTGATATAGGGCACAACTTATTTGCGTAGCAGTCGATATCATTCCGTCTAGTAGTTCAAACGGGGAAAACCCCCACTGATCATGGTTATGGATTGGGTAAAGAAAAAGAGAAATGGTTAAACATACTTTCAACTACGGGGTAACCCCCACGGCAAATAAGCCAACGAAAGTCAAACCACGTTTTCAGAAACAACTTAAAACTAAACAACCAAACGTGAACTCACTCAACTTTGTTGTTGACTCGTTGTTACATGCCTTACAGGTCGCTAAATGCTTGGAGCTTGCACTTGAAGGAGTCGTTGTGGTGTACGGACTGTTATGTTCCGTGCTTAATGTTTAAATCCTTATGAACTTACTAAACTAGCGTTTTGAAACTTTAACTTATGAACTATGGACTTATGCTTTTGAACTCACGTTTATGCTTCCGCTGTTTAAACCAAACAAGGTTAACTAGCTTTGGTCACCAATCGTATTATGTTTGGTTTTATTTACTTAATTGTGTTGTTCAATATGATTGGTGGCTCGATCCTGGTCATGTCACGCCTCCAAGCGGTGATACTCCGCATGGTGGATTTTGGGGGTGTGACAGATTGGTATCAGAGCCATTGGTTATAGTGAACTTGGTTTTTAATAAGGGAAAAAGTTTTTATTAAAACCAGACTATAACCTGTACATTGCTCAACGATCCACAACGACGCTTCGCTCCACGTGCAAGGCTCGACACCATAAGTGGTGTGATTATGTTATATTGTCGGTTAGATAGTTCTCACTGTGCATTAGATAACGTGATAATTGCTATTTGAACCTTGTGTGCTTACTCTCTAATGTCGTCCCACACACTTACACACTTTCGCGACACTTTCCTCACTTACGTTGCTTCATTATGAAGATCATGAGCGGACGCGAAGGACGTATCAACCTCACTCAAGCCCAGTTGACGGCTTTGATCAACGAATGAGTTGCGGAGGCACTCGCAGCTAACCCTGCAGGAGGTATAACCTGCCATACCAACTCACCTTAGGACGTTTAGATCCTACCTTCGCAAACCAACCCTCGTGCTTAACCTTATCTTTATTCTCGCGCAACAGGTCAACATGCTCAACCTCCTGTGTGCACGTTCAAGACGTTCATGGACTGTCGACCTACCACTTTCAGTGGCACCGAAGGAGCAGTGGGCCTTCTTCACTGGTTTGAAAAGCTTGAGACAGTTTTCGAGATGTGCGAATGCCCCGAAGACCGTAGGGTGAAATATGCTACCGGAACACTTGAAGGAGCTGCGTTAACCTGGTGGAAGGCACAGGTTCAACTACTAGGACTGGCAGTTGCTAATGCCACGCCCTGGAATGGTTTCAAAGAGCTGATCAAAGAGGAGTACTGTAGTCGGGATGACATCCACAAGCTAGAAGTGGAATTTTACAATCTGAAGATGACAGGATCTGAGATTGAGGCGTATACCAAGAGGTCGAATGAACTGGCCATCCTGTGCCCAACTATGGTGGACCCTCCCATCAAACGTATTGAGCTTTACCTCAAGGGCCTTGCACCAGCGATTCAAAGTCACGTAACTTCAGCCAACCTGGGTACCATTCAGCAAATTATCAAGTTGGCTCATCGTCTCACCGACCAGGCGGTGGAGCAAAACAGGCTACCCAAACGTATCAGTGCCACAGCTACTTCTGATGCACCTATCGACAACAAGCGAAAATGGGATGGGAACTCCGGAAGGGGGTCTACTTCAGTTCAGTCTCAACAGCGAAAGAGTGATGACTACCAGAGTCCCGGTCAGCAATCTTCTGGTAATCAAGGACAGGGTGGATACCGAGGAAACCACCCCAGGTGCAACCGGTGCAACAAGCATCACAGCGGGCAGTGCAACAAAGGTCGATGTCAGAGATGTCACAGGCTGGGCCATGAAGCCAAAGATTGCAGGAGCCCACGTCCTGCGAATCAGAATCGCCAACAACAACAACAAGCCCCACAGAACCACCAGCAACAGCATCAGCAGGGAAATAAAGGATGCTTTCAGTGTGGCGCTGAAGGCCACTTTAAGAGGAACTGCCCCCAGTTAAACCAAAACCATAACAATAACCAAGGAAATGGGAACCACAATGGGAACAACAATGGAGGCGGAAATGGGGGAGACAACAATGGCAACGGGGCAAGGGGTCGTGTGTTCGTGATTGGTCAGGGAGAAGCAAGGAACGATCCCAACGTTGTGATGGGTAAGTTTCTTCTTGACGACTTCTTCGTTACTGTTTTATTCGATTCGGGTGCCGATACTAGTTATGTGTCCGTAAAAGTTAGCCAAATTCTTAAGCGCACCCCAACACTCCTGAACACCAAACACACGGTAGAACTAGCTAACGGTAAAAGTCTTGAAGCCACACACGTAGTTAAAGGTTGTAACCTCGTCTTAGCTGGTCAGACTTTCCCTATCGATCTTGTTCCTATCACACTTGGTAGTTTCGACGTCGTTATTGGGATGGATTGGCTATCTCATCATCAAGCGGAGATTGTTTGCAAGGAGAAAATCATCCGCATTCCTCGTTCTGATAAAGAACCCCTCGTGATTCGTGGCGACAAGAGTGGTGCTGTCGAAGGCATCATCTCTTTCCTTAAGGCCCAGAAGTGTTTGCGAAAGGGCCACACTGCCATTTTAGCACTCGTTACTGACACATCCACGGAAGAGAAGAGAATTGAAGACATCCCTATTGTGCGCGAATTTCCCGAGGTATTTCCTGAGGAATTACCTGGCCTTCCTCCTCATCGCCAAGTTGAGTTTCAAATCGAGCTAGCTCCTGGAGCAGCGCCAGTAGCTCGAGCACCATATCGTCTAGCCCCATCAGAACTCGAAGAACTGTCCACACAGCTACAAGAACTCTTGGAAAAGGGTTTTATACGTCCGAGCTCTTCACCCTGGGGAGCTCCAGTCTTGTTCGTGAAAAAGAAAGACGGTACATTCAGGATGTGTATTGACTATCGCGAACTTAACAAGGTGACTGTGAAGAATCGTTATCCTCTTCCACGTATTGACGACTTGTTTGACCAGTTGCAAGGGTCGAGCTATTACTCCAAGATTGATTTGAGATCGGGATACCATCAGCTGAGAGTCCGAGATGAGGACGTCTCCAAAACAGCATTCAGAACTCGTTACGGCCATTACGAGTTTCTGGTTATGCCGTTCGGGCTGACGAATGCACCGGCAGTCTTCATGGACCTCATGAACCGAGTGTGCAAGCCTTACCTGGATAAGTTCGTTATTGTGTTCATCGATGATATCCTGATCTATTCTAAGAGTCAGGAGGAACACGAGCAGCATCTACGGCTTATGCTGGGACTTCTTCGAAAAGAACAGTTGTATGCCAAGTTTTCGAAATGTGATTTCTGGCTTCGCGAAGTCCACTTTCTAGGCCACGTGGTAAACAAGGATGGAATTCATGTGGATCCATCTAAGGTTGAATCGATCAAGAACTGGCCCGCACCCCGCACACCAACAGAAATCCGCCAATTCTTGGGTTTGGCCGGATATTACAGAAGGTTTATAAAAGATTTCTCCAAGATTGCGCAACCTCTCACTTCACTGACTCAGAAGGGCGTCATCTATCGTTGGGGTGATGCACAGGAGTCCGCGTTTCAACATCTAAAGGATAGACTTTGTAGCGCGCCTATCCTCTCATTGCCAGAAGGCACCGATGATTTCGTGGTTTATTGCGACGCTTCCATCCAAGGACTTGGTTGCGTATTGATGCAACGTGACAAGGTCATTGCCTACGCATCGCGCCAACTTAAAGTTCACGAAAGAAACTACACTACTCACGATCTGGAGCTGGGAGCAGTTGTATTCGCACTTAAGATATGGAGACATTACCTGTACGGTACAAAGTGCACCATTTACACCGACCACAGGAGTCTTGAGCATATCTTCAAGCAAAAAGAGTTAAACATGCGACAACGCCGATGGGTCGAACTCTTGAATGATTACGAATGCGCTATCAAGTATCATCCGGGCAAAGCCAATGTTGTGGCTGACGCCCTCAGTCGAAAGGATACTTTACCTAAGCGTGTACGAGCATTACAGCTTACCATCCAGTCTAACCTTCCTGCTCAGATTCGAGATGCCCAGGCCGAAGCATTGAAAGCAGAGAACATCAGGGCTGAGTCCCTACGAGGATCGAGGCAGCGGCTAGAACAAAAGGAAGACGGTGCCTACTATGTTAACGGACGCATCTGGGTTCCATTTTATGGCAACTTACGCGAGCTTGTGATGGATGAAGCACATAAGTCTCGTTATTCTGTACACCCTGGTTCAGACAAGATGTACCACGACCTCAAGACTACGTATTGGTGGCCTGGCATGAAAGCCCACATAGCAACCTACGTCAGTAAGTGCTTGACTTGTGCGAGAGTCAAGTCTGAATATCAGAAACCATCAGGCCTACTTCAACAACCGGAGATCCCGAAATGGAAATGGGAGCAAATTTCCATGGATTTCGTTACTGGCCTGCCTAGATCTCAACGCGGAAACGATACCATTTGGGTGATCGTAGATCGACTGACCAAGTCTGCACATTTTCTGGCCATCAAAGAAACGGATAAGTTTTCTACTCTTGCAGACATTTATCTAAAGGAAGTAGTATCAAGGCACGGAGTGCCAACCTCTATTATATCTGATCGTGACGCACGTTTTACTTCTGAACTGTGGCAAGCAATGCACAAGTCCTTTGGCTCACGTTTAGATATGAGCACCGCTTATCACCCGCAGACGGATGGGCAATCTGAACGCACCATCCAAACCCTTGAAGACATGCTTAGGGCATGTGTAATCGATTTTGGTAACGGCTGGGAAAAGCACCTCCCGCTAGTGGAGTTCTCATATAACAACAGCTACCACACCAGCATCCAAGCCGCTCCGTTTGAGGCATTGTACGGACGCAAATGCCGATCGCCTCTCTGTTGGGCAGAAGTTGGTGACAGCCAAATCACTGGCCCAGAACATGTGGTAGATACCACCGAGAAAATTGCTCAGATACGACAGCGAATGGCGGCAGCTCGTGACCGTCAGAAAAGCTATGCTGATAAGGGAAGAAAACCACTCGAGCTCCAGGTTGGGGATCGAGCGCTACTCAAAGTCTCACCTTGGAAAGGTGTAGTCCGCTTTGGCAAACGAGGCAAACTCAATCCGCGTTATATCAGACCGTTCAAGGTCATTGAGAAAATTGGCCAAGTCGCCTACAGGTTGAATCTACCTGAAGAACTCAGCGGAGTTCACAACGTATTCCACGTATCAAATCTGAAGAAGTGTCTGTCAGATGAGACCTTCATAGTTCCTCTCAAGGAACTCACAATCGACGACCAGCTGCGATTCGTCGAGGAACCAGTAGAGATTACTGATCGAGATGTTAAGATCCTCAAGCATACCAGGATACCTCTGGTCCGAGTTCGTTGGAATGCTCGTCGTGGCCCAGAGTATACCTGGGAACGAGAAGACCAAATAAAACTCAAGTATCCCCAGCTGTTTAAGAAAAACGCAAACACTACTGAGGCTGAAGCTACTGCAGAATTTCGGGACGAAATTCCAAATCAACTGGGGAATGTAAACGACACTTGGAGCTCAATAATGGCGTGGATAGAGCAGAATGCTAGTTCAAAGATGCTGGAACAGATTGTCTGTAAGCTTGTTATAGCGGCTTCTACGTACTACATATGGCAAGAACGGAATAACCGGCTGTTCTCAAATATTCAAAGGAAGGAAGAGATGGTGGCACAAGTTATTCTTGATACGGTGCGGCTTCGTATAATGGGTTTCAAGATCGGACGGGACGTTAACCATAGGAAGCTATTGGAAACGTGGGAAATTATGGAAGATGTGACACCCCAGGAAAATCTGGAAAACAACGCAACTTAACTAGCTTCCTCAGTAACCACGGGCTAAATTTCGGGACGAAATTCTCTTAACAGGGGGAGAATGTGACAACCCTCGAATTTACATGTAACCGTACAGTTTATTAATAATAATTAATGTGCTTGACGACTGTGTGGAATTACTTAACTGCTTTCTGATATCTGTGTTATGCTTACACGTATTTGTTAATATACTAATAGTGTACAGATAGGTCACTAAATAGTCCTTTATAATTTCCTAAGTGTTAGAAATTAAAAACGTTGCAAAAATATATATGTAGGACGCTTTACGGATTAATTAAGCAGTTTAACGGAACAGTGTCGAACCGAACAACCGAACTCTACCCGGAACACAAAAATATTGTCAAACACATTATTTCTATTTTTCTGAGTTGGTTAGGGCCCCCGAACACCCTAACACACTATATTATTACATAACCTCTAAATACTTAAATTAAATCACTTATAACCTAACTAATAAACCCAACTAACCATTACATCCTAACCAACCCCCCCCCCCCCTCACTCTCACGGTTACAAGGGGTGTACATTTCTTTAATTGTTTATTAGATCATGTTGGTCCTTTTTGAAACACAATATACATGGGTTAATGCCTTGAGATGGTCTATAAGAATACACAACATGTTCTAGATCTCATTTCCCATTCATCACTAAACACCATCATTCTCCTTTCTCTCCTTCTTGGTTTCGGCTGAAATCAAGCAACACCACCATCATCATCATTCAAACATTTTCAACCAATCTACAAGTATACAAGGGTGTAAGGAGGCACATAAGGAAGCTTGGTGTTCTCGGAAGTGGAAGGACCTTCTCCACTCGCTATTAACCACCCATTTTTCGCCTAGATCCTTCCCTAGCCTTGAGCTAGTTGTAAGTGCTTCTAATCACCTTCTTGATCTTGTCTAGAGTGGTTAATAAGAGTTTCGTCGGTTAAAAATTACGAACATGTAAGATCAAAGTCTAAAAGTTTACTAAAGTAATGAACAAGGTGGTTAATGGATGAATATGTATGTAAATCATGTAGATCTTGTGTGATTATGATGATTGGGTGATTATCTGATGCTTTACTGAATGATATTAGTATATGATGTTGTTGTGGTCACTAAACTTGTTAAAGGAATCGATCGAACACGATTTAGAAGGTTAAACACAAAAGAATCAGAATCTGTCCAACTTTTACAGCCCACTTCTGTTGGCTGTAAACAGGTCTTAACCTCAACGAAAAATCGATATTTTGAATCTAAAATATGTTATTATGAAATACGGTTCTAATGGCACCGGAATCGTAATTTTTGGACTCCGTTTACTATTTTTAAAGTGTTAATTTGTAACAGCTACTTAAGCTGAATTTTGACAGCAATAAATGGGTGTCGTACTTTCAGTCATAACCGGAGTTTTGTGATGAATCGGACCATGAAAATTTTACCGTAAATGATAACTGAAGTATTTGTAATTACCCCACTGGAATTTCGCAAATCGGACTTACGATGAATTTTTAATAAATTGTTTCGTGGACTGTGGTCAGAAATACATAAATCTGAGTTCAGTCCCGAATATGAATTTTTATAAAATATTGGTGATGAACCGGACCCCGATATTTTTACACAATAAAATATGGAACGTTTAAGACATTCTGTAAACATTTCGGAATTTTTGGAACATGTTAACTATTTTATTAAAATCCCCGAAAACAGCCCAGTTTCGAGTATAAAAGCTGAAACGACATAAGTAGTGATTTGCGTGTCTAAATGTCGAGTATGCTATCTGTGAATGATTTGACATGTTATATATGTTATGTGCATTATCGTATGTTTGATTTTGAGTGGGGAATGGACGGGAAACTTAGATGGGCATAAACCGTTACAGTGATGCATGTTATGTGATAGATACGTGTAGGAACTTTGTGTTCTATTTGAAAGCCACTAAATGACTAACTGGTAAATCATACTAGGACGTGATTGACCGACCTCGACTGTTAGCTATATTGAGAATCTAACCGAGCAAACCGAGGTGAGTTCACACACTTTCTAAGGCATGGGATTCCCGGTGGTTTGGGAATGGGTTAAAGAATTAAAACTAAATCTACATATCCTCCTTGGGTAGGATATGTACGGCCATCCTCCATAGAGCGGATGCCATTATTAATCCTACGAATTCTCCTGGTGCAGAATACGTACGTTCGTCCTCCTGGTGCAGGACAACAACCTTAAAACTAGCTAGACAAAACTCTATCATGAAGTCCCTCAATTTATATCGACTTAATCGCCGAGGCCAATGGCGAGCGGGTCATTAGTTAATAGCGCTATTAGGTTTAACAAACCTCACACCGTGCCAGTCGGACGGGCGTGTACTAATGGACTATGGCAGACTGTCAGTGATGATAGACACTGATATAGGGCACAACTTATTTGCGTAGCAGTCGATATCATTCCGTCTAGTAGTTCAAACGGGGAAAACCCCCACTGATCATGGTTATGGATTGGGTAAAGAAAAAGAGAAATGGTTAAACATACTTTCAACTACGGGGTAACCCCCACGGCAAATAAGCCAACGAAAGTCAAACCACGTTTTCAGAAACAACTTAAAACTAAACAACCAAACGTGAACTCACTCAACTTTGTTGTTGACTCGTTGTTACATGCCTTACAGGTCGCTAAATGCTTGGAGCTTGCACTTGAAGGAGTCGTTGTGGTGTACGGACTGTTATGTTCCGTGCTTAATGTTTAAATCCTTATGAACTTACTAAACTAGCGTTTTGAAACTTTAACTTATGAACTATGGACTTATGCTTTTGAACTCACGTTTATGCTTCCGCTGTTTAAACCAAACAAGGTTAACTAGCTTTGGTCACCAATCGTATTATGTTTGGTTTTATTTACTTAATTGTGTTGTTCAATATGATTGGTGGCTCGATCCTGGTCATGTCACGCCTCCAAGCGGTGATACTCCGCATGGTGGATTTTGGGGGTGTGACAGAAGACGACCCGGGCTAATTGCGAGTCTAGTCTTCTAGTGTGTTGCTTTTAGTTTGGCTTTGTTTTTCGGGTTGTTTTGGTTGTTTTGGCTGTGTTTTGGGTTTTTGTTTTGTGTGCCTAGTCTTGGCCTGTCAAGACTAGTAGTGTGTGTTCAAACTCTTGTCACACCCTGTTCTTTGATTCTTTTATAAAAATTCACCGGGGTAACCCTTTACCAAAAAAAACTATTTTGTTTCAAAGTGATATAAACTTGAAAATTCTGTAGGTCTTGTTTCTAAAAGTATGATTTCCATTTCCGCACATCTTTTTCACATCTACTGAAATCACTTGCCATATTACGTGAAAAGAAGTTGTTTAGGCCATACTGGGTCCAACAATTAGTATCAGAGCAGATTGAATAAACTATTTTCAAATAATCAATCGCTCATCTTCTTTTCTCTAAATATGGCCAGCTTTCAATCCTGGAATAATGCTTTTAATATTGGTTCTATGTCTAAACCTCCGACTCTGGTCAGAGAGGAATACCCCCAATGGAAAATCAGGATGGTCAATTTCCTCAATGGTCATGACCGAGCTTTGTTTCAATCCATTGAAAGGGGTCCACATACACCAATGACTGAAATACCAGCTATTCCAGCAACTGACCAATCACCAGGAATCCCTGCCTCCCGTGCTCCCAAAAGTGAAATAAAGTGGAGCGCAGAAGTCAAGGATCTGGTGGCTGGGGATGAAAGGGCAAAGTCACTCTTAATAATGGCCATCCCCAATGACATATTTCACAAGTTGATGCATGTGCATCAGCTAAGGAAATATGGGATCAGTTGGAAAATCTTTGTGAAGGAGGAGAAAGGATGGGAAGAAACAAGAGAACAAACAATGTTTCCTCATATGAGAGGTTTAAAAGTTTACCCAATGAAAGATTTAATGATACATATCAAAGATTTACAAAACCTTTAAACGAGCTAAAGAAATTTGGTATAACAAAATCAAATGATGAAAGAAACATAAAATTTCTTGATGCTTTACCTAGAGAATGGAGAAGTCTGACCATGACTTTGTCCTCAACCTTAGAACTAGGGAATATGAGTCTTTTTTTTGGGTAAAGGGTTACCCCGATGAATTTTATAAATGAACCAATAAGAACAAAGGTGTATCAAAGCGACACACCAACTAGGCTTGGCATACCAAGCCTAGGAAAACAAACAAACAACGAACCAACAAACCAAAACAAACAACCAAACAACGTATCAAGAAGCTAGACACAACCACGGCCAACAAAAAAACAACTCAGCCGAAAACTACACTAAAACAAAACTTCTAGCCTGGATCAGGTTGATCATCATTGCTATCTTTAATCTTCCAGATGCTAAAAATCTTCCTCCTAGCCGATTCCAGCCGAAAGTTGAACCCCATAAGTCTTAAACGAACCGAACTTTTAATCTTCTCCGCAACTTGTGTCTCCGTCAACTGAGATGAGCTAAACAACCGACTATTCCGCTCTTGCCAAATATAATAGGAAGCCACAGCAATAAGCAATTTACAAACTATATCATCCACTTTCTTGGACTTGGAATATTGCTCGATCCAACCCATTAAGGAGTACCATGTATGATCAGCACTATCTAAGTTCACCATGCTCTTCACATTTGTCCAAACTTTGTTCGCGAACGCACATTGAAAAAACAAGTGATCTCGACTATCTCTACCATTTTTACACAACGGGCAACACATAAGGTTAAGATTTGTTGCACTCCCAGCTTCCCAAACCGCTAATCGATCCTGAGTCTTCAGCTTGTTCTTAATCACCAGCCACATATGAAAAGAGTGCCGTGGAACACATTGAGAGAACCAAACCATATGAACCCAATTCGCAATGTTATCCCTATTCCGAATCGTATTCCATACGTGCGCCGCTTCAAAGTCACCAACATTACCATCCAAATCTTTCCAAACCAAACGATCAAAAGCATCTTCAACTAGTTGAGGCGTTTGAATATTTATTAGAACCGGAAACAAATCAAACCAAGCTTGGGGCCATCTCCAATTCCCATTCGTATCAATGACATCCGCAACCGACAACTTCAAATTAAACCCTGCATTTGCTATAGCACGAGGAGTAATAAATGAGCTCAGCGGACTTACATGGCACCAATTATCGCTCCAAACATTTGTTTGCATACCACTTTTAAGCACATACCAGATGTAAGGTCTCATAATACTCCTAATGGATAAAATTTTCCTCCATCCCCAACTCATGCTACCTCGAGAAGGAACCTCCCAAAAATTCCTCCCTTTAAGTTTGTACTCATGAATCCATTTCACCCAAATAGAATCACGTTTACTTATAATACTCCAAACATGTTTGGCCATGAGCGATTTATTGACATCCGAAATGCATCTAATGCCCAACCCCCCTCTTCTTTAGGTAAACACACATCTTTCCAGGCAACTTTAGCACGAATTCTACCCTCCGAACCCGCATTCCACAAAAACCGACGAATTCTTTTCTCTAGCTCATTAATAACACGAGTGGGAATTATGAAAACAAATGCCCAATATATATGCATAGACGAAAGAACCGAATTTATAAGTTGAAGCCGGCCAGCAAAAGATAAAGTCTTTGTCATCCAGTTAACAATCTTCTTATCCATACGCTCAATAAGGACCTTGCAATCTTTAAAAATAAGTCTGGAAGAAATGAGCGGAACCCCCAGGTAGCGAACCGGCAACTCACCCTCCTGAAACAGCATGATATCCAGAATTTCCTGTCTAATTGACTGAGGAACATTGCAGAAAAAAACAGTACTTTTCGCTGGACTAGGAGCCAAACCAGAAATATTAGTAAACGTCTCAAGAGCCTGCGTAACCTTTTTAACCGAAATAACATCACCATGCACAAAAATAAAAAGGTCATCAGCAAACGACACATTAATTATTTTTTGCTTGGCACAATTAGCATGATATTTGTATGGAAAACTAGCAGCCTGTTGGAGCAAAAGAGAGAGAACCTCCATGATTAACGTGAATAAGTAGGGAGACATTGGATCACCCTGCCGTAACCCTCTTTTGCCTCTAAAATAACCATGAAGATTGCCATTGATACTCAAAGAATACGAGACTGTAGTAATACAAGTCATAATCCACCCAACCATTTTATGATGGAACCCGAAACGATTCAATACCTTTTCGAGAAAGGACCAATTGACCGTGTCATAGGCTTTCTGAATATCAATCTTGAACGCACATCTAGCCGGACCCCTATTCAGATGATAATTATGCATTAACTCTTGTGTGAGAAGAATATTATCCGAGATCTTTCGTCCTGGCACAAATGCAGATTGGTTGATGCTAACAAGAGTTCCCAAACTTCCTTTTAATCGATCCGTGATAATTTTGCTTATGCATTTATAGATCACATTGCAACAAGAAATCGGCCTGTAATCTAAAACTGAATCAGGAACATCTTTCTTCGGAATCAAAGCAAGAATAGTGTGATTAACCTGATTTAGAATTTTTCCGTTTTCAAAAAATTGTAACACCGCATCAGTAACCTCATTGCCCACAATATCCCATGCATGTTTAAAGAAAGCAGAAGTATACCCGTCCGGCCCTGGGGCCTTATCCTCTCCAATACTGAACATTGCGTTTTTGACTTCCTGACGAGTAACTTGAGCAACCATATGATCCGCAACCTCCCTACTCAACACATTAACGAAGAGATTATCCATGTTAACATTATCAACCGTACCCTCGAATCCCAAAAACTCCTTATAGTGCAAGACTAAGACATCAGCAACATCATCACCTTCATGTCGAACTCCCAACCGATCCGTAATACTACATATTTTGGTACGAGCATTTCTGGCTTTCACAGAATTGTGAAAAAACCGAGTATTAGAGTCTCCCGCACACAGCCATGTAACCTTAGATTTCTGTTTTAAGAAACACTCTTCATCGTAAGCCGCTGATTGAAAGTCTTGAAGACATTGAGTCTCCATTTGCCTAAGCCGAACATCCAACGGGTTCTGATCAATCCGGGTCTGAATATCATCCAAAGATTTCCTCAACTCATTCACCCTAACATGTAGATTACCTTGGTTGTACAAGATCTTCCTCAACTTAGGTTTCAAGTTTCTCATTTTCTTCACAACAGAAAGCATAGAGATACCTTCGATTGTTTTTGCCCACTCATTATGAACTGCCTCCTTAAATTCAGGTTTCATGACAATGAAGTTCGGAAATTTAAAAGGTCTCGGCTGATTCCCATATGATATCAACGTTCTTAAGATGCAAGGGGTATGGTCGGACACTCTAAACGGATGAAACAAAGCGAAAGCATCCGGAAAATGATCAATAAAAGAAACATTACCCATAATTCTATCTATCTTTTTAAGAAGACCCACTCCACTCTTTGGCTTTTGACTCCAAGTATATTGCAAACCATGAGCTTGAATATCAAACAATTCAGCTTGTTGAACACAATCATTAAATTCACGCATTCCAATAGACGAATTGGAAGACCCGAACAATGAATCTTCAATATTGAGAGCCGAATTGAAATCTCCCATCACCACCCACGGCTTGGCTTATCATGACAAAAAGCCTTATGCTTACATAAATCATCCCAAAGACGTCTTCGATCTTGATACTTGTTCTCAGCATAAACAAAAGAGCAAAAAAGAATCTTTTTGCTATCCTTGAAAATAATCTGAACATTAATAAGTTGGTCCGATTGAAACAAGATCATAACATCAAACACATTAGGATTCCAACCGAGAATAATCCTTGTACCCCGAGAGCATAACCCACCATTAGATGTCCAGCACCAATTACGGAACACATACTTACACACTTTAGCCAACTTAGAGACATCTACATGAGATTCAAGAATTGCACACATATCAAGCTTATTATCAGCAACAATAGAACGAACCTCACTTTGTTTGAGGGACCGGTTCAAGCCCCTAACATTCCAAGTCATTATGCTACCCATTTAAACCATTCGAACCGGGAGTGCTTGCCCCCTCAGAATTAGTATGCTGGTTATTATTCATAAACTGTGCCATCTCAGTCGGAGTAACCTCCTTCACCTCATCATCTGTCTTCGTAGACTGATTGGTCTCCACATGCGGCCTAGTTTCTTTGTCAACATCTCTGACCTCCTCACCATTCCCATCCACGGCTGCTAAAGCTTCAAAAGAATTCGCTGTTTTAATATGAATAGGCCCCGAGCTATTATCTTGCTTCGTTCCTGAAGTACTCGCACCCGATCTATTTGGTTTCGGCTTGTAAACAAACTTTGGTTTCTGTTTTTTCTGCCCAACCCCAAATTTAGCAACCTTTCTCTTATCCGTGACAAATCCTTCCTCGTCCACCGTTACTTGCTTTTGGCTCACATTAACATTTTTAGGACAATTTTGATCATTATGACCAAAAATACAACAAGTAGCACAATGATGCGGCTTCCATTCATACTCAACTCTAACTTTTTCCATGATAAAACCCTCATCCTCCAGCTTCGGTATAACAACAATTATCTGCTCCTTAAGAACATCATCTGCACTAACTTCAATCAAGGCTCTAGCAAAGCTGCTCCTACCCCAGCTATCCGCACACATGTCCGCTGTATAGCTATCCAACCTTTTTGGTGTTCCAATTTTCGACGCTATCAAGCTCAAGCCATCATCCGTACAGATAGAAATAGGAACATTATGAAGCTTAACCCATATATGAACCGACTTAATACCTTCTTTTTTCATGCTAACCGAAGGCGACCAGATGTTGAGAAAAATAGGAACTTTACGAATCAGCCAAGGCCCACCCTCAAGAGCTTTATTCATACCTTCCTTTGTATCAAATTTAAAAAAGAAAAAACCTTCAGCATTCATCATGACTTTAGCCAATCCAAATTTGGACCAAACATTTTTAACATAATACTCCACAACAGGAAATGGCAATTTGTTCCCTAGAAAATAACCATATAGCACATTCTCAAATCTGTCTTTAACCGTTTTAACTACCTCCCTTGGGATAACAATATCTGCTTCCTGATGAGTCTCCAAGGTATCCATCTTCCTAAAGTTAACTTCTCGCTTAGACTGAGTATTCATCATGACCTTTTTAGCATAAGACACCTGGTTCTCCTGTTGTTTTCCCGCATAAACATTCTCAACCGGAACAGTTATTTTCTCCAATTCATCAAGCACATTAATAACTGGACGCTCATTCAGATTATTCACAACAACTCCCCGTCTCGGTGCCATCGTTTTGCCATCAATATTGAGTACTTTACTTCCTAAACCCTTGAGCACAGTCGGCGGCTTCCCATACAGTTCACGGTAATCAGCGTTCAAAGATGGAGGTTTCCCAAAATATTCATTGATATCAGGCGGTTCAGGATTCATCTTTGTAACAAAGTAATCACATGCAGACGTAAAATAGCAGCAAAAACGTATGCAGCAACAAAAACCCTAATCAGCCGACAAACCAATCTCTCCAAAAAATACGAATGAACCAGCCTCCAAAACTCCGAGAAAAAACAAATAGCACGCAACCAATCAAATCTGATCAAACCCTAGACTAGCCGTAACTTGTGAATCTATCAAACTATATAATGTAATCGGTTAAACCTACCACACTATACAGAAGTTTCAATTCAGCAAATTATGTAGACGACAGAAAGAAAACAGAAAACCCTAGTTTAAAACGATCACTATTTTGCTAACGAGTTCGATATAGATCATTTGAAAGATCAAATCACTAATCTCAGACTGTTATACAAATAGATTACGAATCAAACTTAGGGTTGCATGAAGAAGGAAGTCGCCTGGCTAGAGAGAGAACCTAGAGAGGAAGAAATATTTGAAGAAACCATTCAAAGAGGGGGATCTTTAGCTCTTATCTCAAACTCACAAAGAATACCACCTACCAATGATCCACAATCATCAAATAGCCAAAATCATGAAATTTCTGATACATCATCAGATTTTTCAGCTTTTGCTGAAGCAATAGCACTGCTCACCAAAACATTTGAGCAGAGGTTGAGGGGAGGAGGTCAGAGATACCAGAGAAGTGACAGGAGGATGGATGGAAGATCTAAGGAAGAAGGTAGATCCAAGGATAAAGGGAAGGCTGAGGTTGTGTGTTACAAGTGCAAGCAAAGAGGTCATTAAGCATCAGAATGCAAGACCAAAAAGCTGAAAGATGTTGCTTATTATGAGAAGAAGCTGGAAGAAGCTAAGAAGCAGCAACAGCAAGTCAGCTTAATTGCAGGGACAGATACATGGCTATCTGATGATCCTTCTGATGAAGAAGAAGAAGAAGAAATGGCCAATTTTCTGCCTCATGACACTTTCTTATGACATACCAGAAACTTTAGGACAACAGGTAAATTTTGACAATCTTGATCTTGAACACAAGCTAAATGAGCTCATGTCAGATTTTCTAAATCTGCATGATAAACATCAATCAGATAGTAAAAAATCTGATGAGTTGCAAAGGACCATGAACAAAATCATTCTTGAAAACCAATTACTAATAGAAGAAAGTTTAGATCAAAGAGCTAAAATTGAGTTCTATGACAATGAAAGAAAAGATCTTTACAAGAAAATCAATGATAAAGAAATTAATGTAAAAGGTTTTCAACAAGCCAAAGAATTCATAAACTTCATTGAGTCCACACCAAAGAACAAAGGAGAGGGTTTTGGGTTATGTAAAAACAAGAGAAAGCAAACCCACTGTCTTTGTAAAAGCAACTCAACAGATTTCTGATAAATTTTCATCAGAATCTGATTCTGAATCTTGCAAGTCAACCTGTTCTGAATACTCTTTTGAAAAACCCAACTTTAAACCAAACAGAAGTGAATGCAAACAAGAATCTTTAAAGACTCTAGAAGCAGTTCACTCATCTTTTCAAAATTATCCACTCATTCCATCATAAGAAAGAATATCAGAAAATTTTGATAAATCTTGTATGTGTCTTGACATACTGAAGCTTGTTCAACACCATCTCCAAAAGAAAAATGCAAAATCTGTTTATGGCTCAGCATACAACAGAATTTCTGATGAAAGGCCAACAAAAGAAAATAATTTGTTTAAAATCTCATCAGAAATGGGTACCAAAAACCCTCTAACCATTCCATTTCAGGACCATCATGTGCAGCAGATCTGGTACTGCGATTCAGGAAGTTCCAAGCATATGACTGGGGACAGGAGCTTACTCAGCAACTTTGTTCCAAAGCTGGGTAAATTGGTAAATTTTGGAAATGGAGTGAAAGGAAGGATCATGGGATACGGATGTATAAAGTATGGATGTCTGACCATAGAAAAAGTAGCCTATGTTGAAGGCTTAAGGTACAATCTGCTAAATCTTGGTCAATTCTGTGATAAAGGTTTTTCAAATAACCTTATTACCAGAAAAATGTTTAACAACTTGTCTCAATGATAATCAAAAGAAAAAGATTGTATATCTGATAAAGCACCAGAAAATCTGATAAATTATCAGAAAATCTGATGTATCATCAGAAAATCTGATATATCATCAGAATATCTAATAAATCATCAGAAAATTTGGTACCTCATCAGAAAACATTTTGAAAAATCAGAATCATCGAATGATTATTAGAACAAGTTCATGCATGTCATCACCTTTATCTATATCTCATATCAGCAAATTTGCAATCTGTAGTGTGTGTGTTTTAGTTTTCTTTATTTTGTTTTCTTTTCTGCATTATTTTTTTTTCTTGTCTTGAAAACGTCATATGACAGAAGATTTTCTAGGAACTCGTTAGTGGGTGTAAAACTTTTTCTCTCCTTCATTAAATACACTGAAGTGACAATGGTAGGTAATCATGATAGATAATCTGAAAATGGCCGCCTAAATTGTGACACCCGGCCTCTCAGGCCGTACCAGAAAATCGTAATCTGTGTAGTAGACATGTAACATGACTAATTGTGACTGAATGTGATATTAATATATGATATTTGATGTGTTGGTAAAGTTAGATGTGTGTAGAAATTATGTTGGCAACGATAAAACTAACGCTTATCGCATAACGTTTAAGATACAAAACGAACGTTGGTGACCACCCGATCAGTTTTAAAATCCTAAAAATAGTCTGTTATGATTAGAATAATAATTTTAATCCTATCCGTGTGGAAAAATAATTTAAAACACTAAGAAACTCTATTTTTCGAGTTTGAGCGCATACCGCGCGATACTGCGCGAATTAAACAAAATATTGTCAACGCAGCCAGTCAAGGCAACTGGTAATTATTTCAATAATAACTTTAAGTGGTTATTTTTATAGAATAATAAAAATAATATAAAACGCACTAAAACGGGATTAAAACGCTAGATAAAATACCCGGTAATCAGTAAAATACCAGTTTTTAACTTAAATTTACATATATAAGTATATATATGCATATAGTGTGTGAGAGGGGACATAGGTGGCGGCACCTTGGCTGCCCAAATTGCTCTTGTTTCTTGCAATATATACACTTGTCATGCCTAGGAAACATAAATGATGATTAAGCATGAATACATGCAACCATACATACTCAATTCCAAGATCACACTCAAACTTCATTCTCTCTCTCTCTCTCTTTGAACATCTCGGCCGAATATCCCCCCATAAACACTTCCATTTCATTTTCAAAATCAAATCATGAAGAATCAAGGCCTTAACATGGTGATTTGAAGCTCATAAGGAGGTTTGGAGGTGATTTCAAGTTGATTCAAGCAAGAACAAGTCTCATATCACTATCTTTTCTCAAAAACCCACTTTGAAAACTTGAAGGTATAAAATATTTCTTTAAATATTGATCTTGATTCATATTGATAATAAGGTTAGTAAGAGGTTTCTCTTGATTCTTGAAATCCAAACATAAATTTGAAACTAACAAACAAATGAGTTTTGAATAAAATAAAAACGAGTGTGTGCATGTATGTATATATGGCCGAAAATGATGTTTCTGTATATGTATATTGCATTTTGAAATTTTGATGAAAAGACTTCTTGATTATTTGATTTCTTGAAAAATAAGATGATTAAAGTAAGTATTAGTTGTCATACAAGAATGTTTTAAAATGATATGTGTTACATTTTAAAAACATGATGTTAATATGTTCTAGAATAAGATTGGAACATAAATGATGATGATAAAATTTTAGAAGTGCATTAGATGCACAAATGTAAACATGCATGATGATATATGAACTTAAAAAGATGATTTGAACATGTAAAAATCTATTTTGATCAGAAAATAAACACTAAAGTAAAGTTATTTTGAAGTGTTTAATGGTATATAACATTTTTATAATGTTTGCTAGCTTTGCATGTGGTATTTGGTGCATAAAAAGTTGTAAAATACGTGAAATCGCATGATTTATGTGACTTATATAAAAACAGCACTAATCTGATTATAACCACTATTTTAATCAGTAAATAACATGTATTGTGTTAAAATATCAAGTCGTTTCGGGTTGGGATGGTTACGGTAACGTTTAACGCAAAACTATGCGTTAAAACGGTCAAAAATTGGCTTTTCGGGTGATTTCTATAAAACTGAGTTAGATCAGTAAGTAAACTGATATTTTTAGTTTAAAAATAAATATTTTAACTAATTTTATGTTTACTTGGTGTTTGGTTGGTCATACGTGATTTCCGACGCCCGAAAACGTTACCGAATCGCTAAAATACGCATTTTTCAATGAACATGAGTATGGGTGAATTTTGAGTGAATCTTATGTGATAAAATGTATTAAGTGATTTGAGCATGTAAATGTGATTAAATGTTAAGTGTTAACTCGATAATGGGAAAATTAGACTATGCATGTATGCATGTACATTTTGTGCGGTAGAAATGGTAAAATTGCGTTAAATGTGTAACTTGTTTGTTTAGCATGAAATTTGGTACATGTGAGATGTTTTATGTATGTTTGCTTTAAAAAAGGCAAAATAGTTAAGTTAGTAATGTTTCACGTGATTCGGTGTTAAATTATGTGAACATTTATATATATATATATATATATATATATATATATATATATATATATATATATATATATATATATATATATATTACGACGCGTAAATCATAGATATATTGCGTATAAACGGAAGAGTTAACGGATTTACACAATAATGGTCACCAATAAAATCGTTCAAAACGCAAAATCATAATATATATATATAAATATATATGGACTCATATATATATATTTTAACGTGCCAACATAATAAAAAATGACAACTTTTCGAGAAAATCTCAAAGTTATGTGATAATTCTAAGAAACTGAGAAACTTATTATTTTTGTGATTAAATGTTATTTTGATTTAGAATTGTTTTTTTAGGTAAAGGGTTACCCCGGTGATTCTATTATAGACAACCGCCAAATAAGTACAAGTAGTGGGGATGAGTTCCCCACTAGTTCATATACAGGACAGACCCCATATATGTAAGCAAAAAAACAAAAAACCAAGATACCACCTCAACCTAGCCTACTACAATCATGAAAATGACTAACTAGTAGACAAAAAACCAAGTTCCGCGGTCTTGGTATGTAACTGATTAATGGTGCTTATGGCACCCTATTCGTGACATGATCTAAAGTATCATTCCTTAGTTTTTGAAATCAACATACCATAACACATGTATTTTCCCCAAGTTTAGAAAACAAGTAAAAGTTTAAAAGTGGGGACATGAACTCACAACTTTGCGTTTCCTGCGTCGTAAACTTCACCGGTAGCGTCGTGACCTATACATGTTCTATTAACGTTAGTCACTAGACTTGTATCGCACAAGTACAAGTCACCATCTTTTATGTATATGTTCTTTGTAGTTAAAAATAATTTATATTTTTAACTATGTATGTTACTTATATTATTTTCCAAAATAAACACAAGTATTTTGTATTTTTCACCAAAAATCAATACTTTGATTTTTATTACTTACCGGAATTATATTTCTTAAAAAAATATTATATTTTTAAGACTTGTATGAACTATATATATTTTGTCATGCTATAAAATATATATGTGTTTATTCTTGTTATCCACCCGAGTTATATATTTTTGTCCAAAAATATATTTTAAGTTAATAACTTGTCCAAGTTAAATAATATGTTAAGAAATATATTTTTATAAATATATTTTCTTGTATTTGTCCATGTGCTTCTTATGTATCCTCATGCATTTTGTATGTGTATTTTTGTATTCTTACTCCTTAGGAGTATTTAGTGTATTTTCAAGTCCTAATACACTACTACATATAATACACAAAATATACACTTAGCACAAAATTTGGTGATTACTAAATATATATATTTTCCCAAAAGAAATAATCATTTCTTAATTTGTAATTTCTTACAAAAATTAGGAAAACCTTGGTAAATATTTTTAGGTGAATTTTTAGGGAATAAGTTTCACCAAAACTTATATTTTTCTAAGTGTCAAAATTTTATAAAAATTTTGACATAGTTTCCCCTAAAAATGGAGGTTTCCCATGTTTTCAAAACATGTGTTTATTTTCTTTTCAATCATCAAAACAATTTACAACAACAATCATCAACAACATATACTAATTTCTTCATATGAAGCATCATGGTGAACTTAATTCTTGTTAAACATGAGTAGTCTTTTAGATCTACACTTTACATAAGGTGATATTTCCAAAATAAGTGTTCTTGTACATTTTTAACCAATTTTTTATAAGACTTTATTTTACTAACCAACTCACCCATGAGTTTAATGGTTTCAAAGTTTGTAAATCATGTTTCTAAAATCACTTTTGTGTTTATTAGAAAGATCATAATTTTTAACATCATGTTTAACCTTGGATCTTTCAAGATCCATGCTTAATATCTTTAGATCTTTCAAAAACAAGCTTTATGTTATATTTTTAACAAAGTTTCCATGAGTTTCCAGGCTTCTTTTTAAGGATTGTAAAATTCTTATTGAGCGAATGGATAAGAAGATTGCTAACTGGATGACCAAGTCGTTATCGTTTGCTGGCCGATTGCAGCTTATAAACTCGGTTCTCTCATCTATGCATATATATTGGGCCTCTGTTGTCACACCCCGACCACGTGAGATAACGAAACGTGGCGGAAAACGTCGGGGAGTGTTGTAACAGAATTAATGTTTCACAACCATGGAAAATTAAAGTTTCATTTTATTAATCAAATAAGAGAGTTACATGGTTTTAAACAACAAACAAAGAGTACATAACAAAAATTAACTAGTTCTTGTCTCGTTTTAAGTCACTAAGGCACAGGGCCGCCTAAGTATGTCTTGATAAGTCCTATGCATCATCTCCTGAAAACACATGTGAAAATAGGTACGTCAGCATAAAAATGCCTGTGAGATACATAGGTTTTCTGAAAACAGAATTCATGACTTATGTTTGAGAAAATGTTTAGTCATGAACCTTGTAATTTGCTTTGTCTTGTAAATCATTTGAAAAACGACAAGATCAGATGATATGTATAAATAAGAGAATAATGTATGGTTAAATGAATAACCATGTAAGATGAGTTTGCATAAGATAAGTTGTTTGTAAATCAATGTCTTGTGAAAAGTATGTTTTTTGTATAAAATGTTATATGTCTCAAACTGAAATGATTCAAATAACGCTACGATATGTAATACCATACAAACACTTATATATAGGAAGTACCTGCGGCGTATCCACCATGCTTGTATCATATTACACACGCCTCGTTACTTAATCACTTACTCAAACCAAACTACCAAAGTAAAATGCTCATGTCTAATGTAAATCATGTAATATGTATCCAAAATGTAAGCATGTGATGAATAACAAATGTACTAAGTATGCAACAAATGGACATACATAGCATGTGAACTGTACTAAGTACGCACACAATGGGCATACATAGCATGTAATGTAAAACGATGTACTAAGTACGCACACAATGGGCATACATAGTGTAACATCTGTACTTGTTATCATTGTGAACAGTACGTTTATCAATAAAACAATGTTATTTGATCCCAATGTTTGTTTGGTTGTGTTTTACATTTTTCGTGTTTTGACTTTTGTCCAATTTCAAACTCTATATCACTTTCTGGAGAGTTATACGCAAACTGGTGCGTAAACGCAACCAGTTTAATGCGACAAATACTTTGGAACATCAAAACATACTTAACATACCTTAAATAACCTTTACATAACTTAGAAATAAGTTTTGAAGGCTTTGGTATGGCAAAAACAAGTTAATTCGCTTACAGGGACTAAACTTGACAAACTGCGAAAGTATGCTAATTTGAACTGTAACGAATATTCCGGAACATGACCATAAGTTAAACACACCTTAAATATCCTTTATATAGCTTAGAAATAGGCTTTGAGGGGTTCGGTGTGCTAAAATAAACTTTTGGGTCATTCAGGGACTAAAAGCGTCAAAAAGTGCACAAGTTTGCACTTTCGCGCATAACTTACGTTCTGAATACATCTGGACATCCAAAAATTTATGTAAGCACTAAAATATTTTATTTTAGTGTTTGGCATAAGAAAAATCCATTCGTTGCGTCATTTGGATCGTTTTTCGCGCTTATGCGCATTCCGTCGTAATTAAGCGATCATCGCAATCGTACGACCAAACGAACCAACATCTGACATATTTTTGAGCATGTTTCATGTCCACAATGTTTAGGCATCATTTTAGGGCCTTAAAGTTGGCTTTACGGGCTTTAGAAGTGTCGGAAATGGCCTTAAACACGTGCAGGGACCAAAACTGTCATTTCTGAAAGATGTTTGCTGATCAGGCAGGCCAGGCGGCCCGCGTAAGGTATGAGTGTATCTTTACGCGGCCCGCGTCAGTGTCCCAGAACAGATAAGATCGATTAGTCAGCAGATTTCAGCTGATTAACTCACAACCACACACTCACACTTGCCCCTTCAGCTCATGAGAGGCCATTTTTAGTCACCACAACTTTCCAACAAGTGTACGCACGAGATTCGATCACGTTATTCAAGAAACGATCTTAACGGTTTGGGAAATACTATAAATACCCCACCCCCATTTGCTTCAAACCCACATTTGATCTGAGTTTTTCTCTAAGTGGTTGTGATTTCTCACTTCCTACCTGAGATTACTTGGAATCAAATCTTGCGGGGACCCTTTGTAAGTGTTCCTTCGTTCTTTTATTGCTTTTCGAGTCCGAAAGTCAAACTTTGTTTGACTTTCTGCATTGACCAGTTTATGGTCGATGTGAAGTTCGTTTGAACTTCATAACGTGAGCGTAATCACGATGGTTATAGTCCCTAGTGACTATACCTACTGATTACCACGTTATCTAGGCTCAGTGACGAGCCATAGTTTCGGTCAAAATACGTATTCTTGCGTATTTTGTAACCAAACTACTCTTAGGTATCAAAACCGTTTGTTTTGATACCAAACATGTTTTCTAAACTTCGTTAAGCATGTTTTAACATGCTTAGCTCGTCACTTTTAGTTTAGTGCTTATATAGGGTCGTAAGGTAAGCGATCTAAACAATCGCTTATACTTTCGAACCCGACCCGTTTGGTCGATCATTAGGATCTGACCAAACACATTAGGTGACCATAGTATATAGGGAATAACCTTCCGAGGTTATGCCTTATGGTCACATCGTTTAAGTAGTTGTATGATAGGTAGTATATATGCCTTAGGTAAATTACCAAAATGCCCTTTTAACGCCAAAATTTATTTTAAGCATATGTAACATAACTTTTGGTATCTAAACTGATTTAGTAACAATATTAGACATGTTAAGGCATATTTTACTTGTCATAGGACTAGTTAGGCGTTCCGAACGCGTTTTACGCGAACGACGCGTTAAAGTAACATAAGCTACCTAAACGTGTTTTTTGAATGTTGCTATGCTTCTAAAGTGTGGGATAGTGTCAAAGGTAGAGCGGATATGGAAGCGATCCCTGACAGATGGAGTGCTATTTTTGATTTCGTAGTGGGAATAGCGGATTCGAAGAAGGCTAGGCATGTTATTGCTAAGCTGGTGGTTAGTGCGTCAGCTTACTTCATTTGGAATGAACGTAATAGGAGATTATTCTCGTCGCGCCGTAGGAGTCACGAGCAGCTGGTCGATGTTATTATTTCTACTATTCGGCTGAAGCTTCAATCAACGAAGTTCAAGCAATCAGTTCATACGGATAGCATCTTGCAAGAATGGGCGTTGCCGAGGGGTCTATTACTTGCTGATGATGATTGTGGCTAATTTTCATTTTGTTAGTGTTTTGTAGTTGTAGTTTGAGCTGACTGGTGTATTTGTTTTGCGTTGTTTGTCGCTTGTATACTCTCGTTAGGCATGTCTTTCGAGAGAACTGGGGTGTATTTCTGCTCCTCACTTGTTTTGGTTGGTATAATATTCACCGGGGTAACCCTTTACCCAAAAAAAAAGCTACCTAAACGGGTCGTAAGCACTTATGTTAGGTTTCATTTAGTATGTAGGCTTTGTTAAACCATACTACATGAGTTCCCATACTCATTTGGTTTACGAGCCTCATTCTATCCGATCTTCCGATTTAGGTCCGGTTTATTAATGTAGTTACCTATATTAGGTGCCGTTTGATATTCCGTGATCTCTAGCATTGTTTGGTTGTTACTCAAGGACTACTAAGCAATCTCAAGTGAGTACATAGACCCCTCTTTTACTGTTTTCCAAACATTTTGGGGTGGAACACATGTGCCTACTTGTTACTTTCATGCTTTCCTGCTTTCACATCATATACTTGCTATGTTCATTAGTACATTTTTAGTACATGATTTCATTGTTTTACATTACATTTTATGCTACGTGTGCCCATTGTGTGCATACTTAGTATATTGTTTTACATTACATTTTATGCTATGTGTGCCCATTGTGTGCATACTTAGTACATAGTTTTACATTACATTTTATGCTATGTATGTTCATCATACTTAGTACATTTTATTATTCATTCACATGCTATGTATGTTCATCATACTTAGTACATTTATTATTCATTCACATGCTTACATTTTGATATGATATTTGGTTTGTTTTGATAGATCAATATACATTCATTAACACCGATCACGTCGTTCGTTAGTAGGTAGTGGTACCATAGGAATTGACGACTCTCGTTCCGGACATCCTGGGTAGGTGGGGATGAAAGGAATGACCGAATTCAATATACATTTACAACAAGATAAACCTTTAATTTGTTTAAGGGTTTATCGCCACAGTCTCAAGGCTTGGATGTATGCATTCTCACAATACCGCATAGATATTTGTATCAGTATAGCATGCATTTCCACAGAACATAACTTTGATTTAAACCAAGTTTTACTTCAATACTTTGTTTTGTGCATTTCACCTATGGTTTAGTTGATGCATTTCACTAGCCATACATATCATTTTGGTTACACACTACATGATTTACATTTGACACATAAACATTTTTGACATTGGTTATACATTGCATGATTTACGTCTTGACATAAACATTTTGGCATATTATTCAATACATTTAGCAATTGGTTTAAAACATAGACATCTTACATTGGTGGTTTGTTTGGGTAAGTGATTTGAGTAACGAGGCGTGTGTAATATGATACAAGCATGGTGGATACGCCGCTGGTACTTCCTATATATAAGTGATTGTATGGTATTACATATCGTAGCGTTATTTGAATCATTTCAATTTGGACATATAACATTTTATACAAATAACATACTTTTCACAATACATTGTTTTACAAACAACTTAAATTATACAAACTCATTTCGCATGGTTATTCACTTAACCATGTATTATTCTTTTATACATATATAACATTTGGATTATTTATCACTTTTCAAATGATTTACAAGACAAAGCAAATTACAAGGTTCATGACTAAACATTTTCTTAAACATAAGTCATGAATTCTATTTTCATAAACCTATGTTTCTCACAGGAATTTTTATGCTGACGTACCTATTTTCACATGTGTTTCAGGATATGATGCATAGGATTTATCAAGATACACTTAGGCGGACTTGGGCCTTAGTGACAATAAAAGAAGCAAGACTAGTTATTTATGTTATGTTTCTTTGATTGTCAAGACATTGTAACTACTTTAATCAATAAAACAATATTTCAATTTCCATGTGTTATGAAACAATGATTCTGTTACAACACTCCCCGACATTTTCTGCCACGTTTTGTTGTTCTACGTGGTCGGGGTGTGACAGAAAAGTTGGTATCAGAGCTCATGGTTATAGGGAATTAGGTTATTAGTAATACTTTGACCTAGTCTATAACCTTTCTAGGACCCTAACGCGAGTTTACTTGCGTTTAGTCATAAAACAATACCGTCACCTATCCTTAGGCAACGATCGCGACAAGAACATAAAATTTCAAAACCGCTTTGAAAACCAATCATCTGTTGTATGATGATTGATTACTAGGTTTTGAACCCTCAGTTATAAGGTTTTGAACCCCTTTGAATTTTCAAAATCTCATCAAAGTTTGGGTCATATAATGTGAACACGTGCAAACTGGAAGAGTGAATGCCTGTACCCTGAGTTTTCTGTTGAAGGCTAGAGTGTTAATACAAATCCGCAGTATCGGACCAGTCACTCTTACCTGGGAACTCTTGGGGTGAGTGTTCACTTATAGGCGAGCATGTCTTCATTGATACATTAATATGATCCGCTTACTTTGATTTGTCACCGTCTCATTTGTTTGGCTTAGGTAACAAACAAATGATCGCCAATTCTTATGCATTGCCATTATGTTTTGTTTATCCGATAACCTTTCACTTGTTTCTTCCTATGTCTTTCATTTTCTTCTAGAATGTCTCTTCCTCTCAGCACTATCAAATGTCCAAGCAGACTGCCAAATTCGCTCAGCGAATAGGCGAAGTAGTCCTGAAGACTGTTGAATTAGCTACTGCCATGTATCGTCTCCAGGATGAAGCCACTCAAGAGTCACCAAGACAGGCAGGACCTAGTCAGGTGATAGCACCACCAGCCAAGAAACCAATCGAGGAATCAAGGACCATGGATGAACAATTCCCTAAGAAGTCAAAGAAGCAAAAGGCTTCTCAGAACTTCGCCGTGGTCGCTCACAATGGTAAAACCTTCCCCAACCAACCAGCTCAAACCCCTGCTAGGAAGCCATACAACGGAACTGCACCCTTGTGCAACCAATGTAGCCTTCATCATCAGGCTAGCGTGAAGTGCCGCAAATGCCAAATTTGTGGACTTATAGGTCATACGGCAAGGGTTTGCTGTAACAACTGTGCTTGTAATCACTATGAACAGTTCTGTTATCAATAAAACAATGTTATTTGATCACAATGTTTGTTTTGTTATGTTTTACATTTTTCATGTTTTGACTTTTATCCAATTCCAAACTCTATATCAATTTCTGGAGAGTTATACGCAAACTGGTGCGAAAACGTACTCAGTTTAAAGCGACAAATACTCCGGAACATCAACATATACTCAACATACCTTAAATAACCTTTACATAACTTAGAAATAAGTTTTGAAGGCTTTGGTATGGCAAAAACAAGTTAATTCGCTTACAGGGACTAAACTTGACAAACTGTGAAAGTATGACGATTCGTACTGGAACAGACATTCCGGAACATAACCATAAGTTAAACACACCTTAAATATCCTTTACATAGCTTAGAAATAGGCTTTGAGGGGTTCGGTGTGCTAAAATAAACTTTTGGGACATTCAGGGACTAAAAGTGTCAAAAAGTGCACAAGTTTGCATTTTCGCGCATAACTTACGTTCTGAATACATCTGGATATCCAAAAATTTATGTAAGCATGACTATATTATATTTTAGTGTTCGCCATAAGAAAAATCCATTCGTCGCGTCATTTGGATCGTTTTTCGCGCTTGTGCGCATTCCGTCGTAATTAAGCGAACATCGCGTTCGTACGACCAAACGAACCATCATCCGACATATTTTTGAACATGTTTCATGTCCACAATGTTTAGGCAACATTTTAGGGCCTTAAAGTTGGCTTTACGGGCCTTAGAAGTGTCGGGAATGGCCTTAAACACGTGCAGGGGCTGAAACTGTCATTTCTGAAACATATATGCAGATCAGAAGCTTCAGGCGGCCCGCATTGTGTTTGGCTGATCCTGAAGCGGGCCGCTTTAGCCCTTCAGATCACCCAAAGGTCAAGTTTCAGCTGATATAATCGTTTTTACCCCTTCCAAAGGTCAAATGACACTTGTTAAACTCCTATGGTGGCCAATAATCAGTACCACAACATTGTGACAAGTGTACGCACGAGATTCGATCACGTTATTCAAGAAACGATCCTAACGGTTACCCGAATACTATAAATACCCATGCCATCCAACCTCATTACTTACTAGAATCTGATCAAAATGCTCTAAGTTGATGCCATTGCTTCATACCTGAGCTCTTTGATCTAGATTAGCATTCGGGGACCCTTCGTAAGTCTTCTTTCGTTCTTTTATTGCTTTTCGAGTCCGAAAGTCAAACTTTGTTTGACTTTCTGCATTGACCAGTTTATGGTCGATGCGAAGTTCGTTTGAACTTCATAACGTGAGTGTGATCACGATGGTTATAGTCCCTAGTGACTATACCTACTGATTACCACGTTATCTAGGCTCAGTGACGAGCCGTAGTTTCGGTCAGAATACGTATTCTTGCGTATTTTGTAACCAAACTACTTATGGGTATCAAAACCGTTTGTTTTGATACCAAACCTGTTTTCTAAACTTAGTTAAGCATGTTTTAACATGCTTAGCTCATCACTTTTAGTTTAGTGCTTAGATAGGGTCGTAAGGTAAGCGATCTAAACAATCGCTTATACTTTCGAACCCGACCCGTTTGGTCGATCATTAGGATCCGACCAAGCACATTAGGTGACCATAGTATATAGGGAATAACCTTACGAGGTTATACCTTATGGTCGCTTCGTTTAAGTAGTTGTATGATAGGTAGTTTATATGCCTTAGGTAAATTGCCAAAATACCCCTTTGATGCCAAAATTCATTTTAAACATATGTAACACAACTTTTGACATCTAAACTGATTTGACAACCATATTAGACATGTTAAGGCATATATTACTTGTCATAGGACTAGTTAGGCGGTCCAAACGCGTTTCACGCGAACGACGCGTTAAAGTAGCATAAGCTACCTAAACGGGTCGTAATGGGTCACAAGCACTTAGGTTAGGTTTCATTTAGTATGTAGGCTTTAGTAAACCATACTACACGAGTTCCCATACTCGTATGGTTTACGAGCCCTCATCCTATCCGATCTTCCGATTCAGGTCCGGTTTATTAATGTAGTTACCTATATTAGGTGCCGTTTGATATTCCGTGATCTCTAGCATTGCTTGGTGGTTATCTTAGGACTTCTGAGCAATCTCAAGTGAGTACATAGACCCCTCTTTTACTGTTTTCCAAACGTTTTGGGGTGGAACACGTGTGCCTACTTGTTACTTTCATGCTTTCCTGTTTTCACATCATACACTGCTATGTTCGTTAGTACATTATAGTACATGATTTTATGACATTTCATGCTAGGTGTGCCCAATTTTGTGCATTACTTAGTACATTGTTTTACATGACATTTCATGCTAGGTGTGCCCATTTTGTGCATTACTTAGTACATCGTTTTACATGACATTTCACGCTATGTATGTTCATTTGATTACATACTTAGTGCATTGTTTTCACATGCTTACAATTCTGGTATGACATTTGGTTTGTTTACATGGGACAATACATTCATTAACATTAGCTACGCTGTTCGTTAGTAGGTAGTGGTACCATAGGAATTGACAACTCCCGTTCCGGACATCCCAGGGAAAGGGGACAGAAAGGAATGACCGAATTCGATGATATAAGACAGATAGACCTTTAATTTGTTTAAAGGGTTTATCACCACAGTCACAAGGCTTGGATGTATGCATTTTTACAATACCGCATAGATGTTCATATTAAATAGTTGCATGCATTTACACAAAACATAGCTTTGATTTGAACCAAGTTTTACTTCAATACTTTGTTTTTGTGCATATGGTTTAGTTGAGACATTTCACTTGCCATACATGACATTTTGACATAGACATTTGACATGGATATTTGACATAGACATTTGACATGGACATTTGACATAGACATTTTGACATGATTTACATCTTGACATAAACACTTTGACATATTATTCAATACATTTGACAATTGGTTTAAACATAGACTTCTTACATTGGTTGGTTTGGTTTGATTAAGTGATTAAGTAACGATGCGTGTGTAATATGATACAAGCATGGTGGATACGCCGCTGGTACTTCCTATATATAAGTGTTTGTATGGTATTACATGTCGTAACGTTATTTGAATCATTTCAATATTGAGACATAGAACATTTTATATAAATAACATATTTTTCACAAGACATTGATTTACAAACAACTTATCTTATACAAACACATTTTTACATGGTCATTTATTTAACCTGACATTTACTTATACATATCATCTGATCTTATTGTTTTCAAATGATTTACAAGACAAAGCAAATTACAAGGTTCATGACTAAACATTTTTCTTAAACATAAGTCATGAATCCTATTTTTACAAACCTATGTATCTCACAGGCATTTTTATGCTGACGTACCTATTTTCACATGTGTTTTCAGGAGCTTTTCCGTAGGATGTTGATCATGATACTAGGGCGGACCTGTGCCTTAGAGACTTTAAAAGAAGATAGACTATGTTTAATTATGTTCTGAACTCCTTAATTCCTGTTTAAGACAATGTAACACTCTTGTTTAATAAATAAATAAAACTTTGTATGCCATGGTTATGAGACAATTAATTCTGTTACAACACTCCCCGACGTTTCCGCCACGTTTTGTATGTTACACGTGGTCGGGGTGTGACAGAAGAGTTGGTATCAGAGCCAATGGTTATAGGGAATTAGGTTATTAGTAATGCTTTGACCTAGACTATAACTTTTCTAGGAACCTAACACAAGTTATCTTGTGTTTAGATCTTAAAACATGTACATCACCTATCCTTAGGTGATTAACAAAACAAGGAACCAAAATTTTTCCGAAACGATTTTTGAAAAACAACCATCTGTTTTTGAATAATTTATTACAAGGTTTTGAACCCTCTGTTATATGGTTTTGAACCCTTTTCAGTATTGGTTTTTGGCCTTGTGCCTTCAAATTTTCAAAATCCCGTCAAACGTTTTGGGTTTTAAATAATGTGAACATGTGCAAACTGGAAGGGTGAATGCCTGTATTCTGGGTTTTCTGTCTAGGCAAGCACTTCGTATACATCTCAACCAGACGCGAGACCAGTTGTGCTTACCTGGGAATTCTTGGAGTGAGTGTTCACTTATAGGCGAGCATGTCTTCGCTAATACATTATTTTAACCCATTTACTTTGATTAGTCACTGTGTGTCGTTTGTTTGCTTTGTGATACGGACGAATGACCACCATCTTTGCTCTTGTTGATTTTGTTTCATCTCATTCTTTTCATCCAATCATCTCACTCGTTTCTCTTCATGTTTTCCTCTTTTAGAATGCCTCCTCGACGCGAGAACCAGATTGCTACTGCCGAACTGGCAGAAATTATTGCGCAGCAGATGGCTGCTCAATTCCCAAATCTCTTTGCTCAATGGCAACAAGCCAACAACAACAACAATGGTCCGTGCAAATACAAGGATTTTAATTTGGCTAAACCACTCAAGTTTAGTGGTTCTGAGGGAGCGACTGGGCTTCTTCAGTGGTTCGAGAGCAGTGAGAATACTTTTCGACATGTGCAGTGTCCGGAAAATCGCAAAGTCGAGTTTGCTTCGAGCGTATTTCAGAAGAGGGCTTTGACATGGTGGAACGGGGTTATGAGAGACAGAGGTGCAGAAGTTGCTCTTGCACAGACCTGGGCTGAACTTAGAGCCCTTATGATGAGGGAATTCTGTCCTCGCCATGAGCAGCGAGCGTTGGAGAAAGAGTTTGATGTTTTGAAGCAAGATAGTGGTGAGCACACGGCATATACTGATCGGTTTGAAGAATTGAGTCTGCTTTGCCCAACAATGGTCACCCCACTCGACAAGGCTATCGAGAGATACATCGATGGTCTACCTGACTCGGTACAAGACATTCTTACTGGTAGTAACCCTGCCACACTTCGTCAGGCGATCGAGCTATCTGCGACATTGACTGAGTCGCAGATCCGGAAGAACAAGTTACACCGGAAGGGTGACAAGGGCACGAAACAATCGGCTGACAAGATGGATAGCAAGAAAAGTCAAAACGGGAATGGAAAGAACTCTGGTTCTTCGAAGAGGGCAAAGAAGCGTAAGGCTTCCCAAAACTATGCTGTCACTGCCCAAGCTAACCAGGCAGCTCCCAACCAACCCGCACAACTTCCAGCAAAGAAACCCTATTCAGGGAATGCACCTTTGTGCAATAGATGCAACAGTCACCACCAGCCGCAACTTCCATGCCGTTTCTGTACTAACTGTGGGAAATCAGGCCATCTTGCCAATGTTTGTCGGTCTGCTCAGAATCCCGCGGTTCAGAACCCGGCTCAACAAGTTGCTCAGCCTCCTGCTCCACAACAGGGTCAAGCTGCACGACCACAATACCCACCAGGTGCTTGTTACAATTGTGGGGATCTGACCCACTATAGGAATCGGTGCCCAAGACTGGCGAACCAGAACCAGAACCAGAATCAGGCTCCGGCTCGAGGCCGAGTTTTTAACATGAATGCCCAAGAGGCACAGGCTGACGATAATGTGGTGAACGGTACGTTCTTTATTAATAATCAGCCTGCATATGTTCTTTTCGATTCCGGTGCCGATAAGAGTTTCGTGTCTTTGTCTTTTGAGCCTATGCTTCGAGTGTCTAGAACGAAACTAGGAAAACCTTTGACAGTAGAAGTTGCTAGTGGTGAACCCATTATTCTTGATTCTGTTCTACGCAACTGCCAGTTGAACCTGAATGATCATCTTTTCCCTATCGATCTCACGCCTATGCAACTTGGAAGCTTCGACGTTATTGTGGGAATGGATTGGTTATCCAAGCATCACGCAGAGATAGTTTGTTCTGAGAAGATTGTTCGTGTGCCGCTTTCGTCAGGCGAGATTCTGCAGGTTCAAGGTGAGAAGCCTATCGGTGGTCTCAAACTCATGTCTTGTTTTAAAGCTCGGAAGTATTTGCGGAAGAACTATGTGGCTTTCTTAGCACATTTTACAGAAGATAAAGGCAAGGGTAAGTCTATTTCAGATATTCCTGTCGTTCGGGATTATTCTGAAGTATTCCCTGAAGATTTACCTGGTCTACCTCCAGCACGCCAAGTCGAGTTCCGCATTGATCTCGTACCTGGTGCAAATCCCATTGCCAGAGCTCCATATCGTCTTGCACCATCTGAGATGCAAGAGTTGTCCAAACAACTTCAGGAGCTCTCTGACAAAGGTTTTATCCGTCCCAGCTTTTCACCTTGGGGTGCTCCCGTTCTCTTTGTCAAGAAGAAGGATGGATCCTTTAGGATGTGTATCGATTATCGTGAGCTTAACAAGCTTACCATCAAGAATCGATATCCCCTACCTCGCATCGATGATCTCTTTGATCAGTTACAAGGCGCTTCTTATTTTTCGAAGATCGATCTGCGTTCCGGGTATCATCAACTTCGGGTGCATGAAGAAGACATTCCGAAGACAGCATTCCGTACTCGTTATGGGCATTATGAATTCACAGTCATGCCATTTGGTTTGACTAATGCTCCGGCTGTTTTCATGGACTTAATGAATAGGGTCTGCAAACCTTATTTGGATCAGTTCGTCATTGTTTTTATTGATGACATCTTGATATATTCTAAGACGCAAGCTGACCACGAGCAACATCTTCGTCTTACTCTGGAACTCCTAAAGAAAGAGCAACTTTCGCCAAATTCTCCAAGTGCGAATTTTGGCTTAAAGAAGTTCAATTTTTGGGGCATATTATCAACGAACAAGGTATTCATGTAGATCCCTCCAAGATCAGTGCGATTAAGGATTGGGATGCGCCTACTACTCCTACTGAAGTTCGTTCTTTTCTTGGTCTAGCGGGTTATTATCGCCGCTTCATAGAAAACTTCTCGAAGATTGCAGTTCCTCTAACTGCTCTAACCCAGAAGAAAATGCCCTTTTATTGGGGGTACAAACAAGAGGAAGCTTTTCAACACCTGAAGCAGAAGCTTTGCGATGCGCCTGTTCTACCATTGCCTGAGGGTGATGATGATTTTGTTGTGTATTGTGATGCATCGAAATTGGGACTTGGCTGTGTTCTTATGCAAAGGAACAAAGTCATAGCTTATGCATCGAGGCAGTTGAAGATTCATGAGAAGAACTACACCACTCATGATCTTGAGTTGGGTGCAGTTGTCTTTGCTCTCAAGATCTGGAGACATTATTTGTACGGTACAAAATGTGTGGTTTTCACTGACCACAAAAGTCTTCAGCATATCTTCAACCAGAAAGAACTCAACATGAGACAGCGACGTTGGGTTGAGCTTTTAAACGACTATGATTGCGAAATTCGCTACCATCCTGGTAAGGCGAATGTCGTAGCTGATGCATTGAGTCGTAAGGAACGTACTAAGCCTCATTGTGTACGTGTTCAATCTGTTATTCAAGCTCGATCCGATATTCAAGCACGCATTTCTCAAGCTCAGCAATCTTGTGTTTCACAAGGTTTGATGGATAAGGAATTTCCCTACCACATAACACCTGCTCTTGAACTGAAGGACAATGGGTCATATTACTTCATGGACCGTTTGTGGGTCCCAGGCCAGGATGATCTTCGTACCTTGCTTATGGATGAAGCCCATAAGTCTCGTTATTCTATTCATCCGGGCTCAGATAAAATGTATAAGGATCTTCGTATTCGCTATTGGTGGCCTGGTATGAAGAAAGACATTGCCTTATACGTGTCAAAATGCCTTACTTGTCTTAAGGTTAAGGCTGAACATCAACGTCCTTCTGGTTTATTGGTGCAACCAGAGATCCCAGTTTGGAAATGGGAGAACATTACTATGGATCTTGTTACCAAACTTCCACGCACAAAGAAGGGTCATGATGCCATCTGGGTAGTCGTTGATCGTCTTACAAAGTCAGCACATTTCTTGCCAATCCGTGAGGATTTTCCTGCTGACAGACTTGCACAAATCTATGTGGATGAAATTGTAGCTCGACATGGTGTTCCGTTGAACATCATTTCTGACAGAGATGCTCGTTTCACTTCTCATTTTTGGAGAACCATGCAATCTGCCATGGGGACCCAACTTAACCTGAGCACAGCTTATCATCCGCAAACGGATGGTCAATCTGAGAGAACAATCCAGACTCTGGAGGATATGCTAAGAGCTTGTGTGATCGATTTTGGTGGTAGCTGGGATTCACATCTTAAATTGATTGAATTCTCCTACAACAACAGTTATCACACCAGCATCAAAATGGCTCCTTTTGAGGCTCTCTATGGTCGAAAATGTCGTTCACCAGTCTGCTGGAATGAGATTGGCGAGGCTCAACTTACTGGACCTGCCCTCATTTTAGAGACAACTGACAAGGTCAAGAAAGTTCGTGATAACCTTCAGGCAGCTCAGAGCCGTCAGAAGATTTACGCGGATCCAAAACGCAAAGCCTTGGAATTTCAAGTCGGTGATCGAGTATTACTTAAGGTCTCACCTTGGAAAGGTGTGATCAGATTTGGAAAGAAAGGAAAACTTGCACCTAGGTACGTTGGACCATTCAAGATCGTCGAAAGAATCGGAAAGGTAGCCTACAGACTTGAGTTACCTCCTGAACTGGGAAATGTTCATCCAACTTGTCACACCCCGACCGCGTAAAACAACAAATCGCGGCGGAAACATCGGGGCGTGTTGCGACAGAATTAATTGTTTCATAACCATGGCATACAAAGTTGTATTTTATTTATAAACAAAGGTGTTACATTGTTTCAAACAGGAATTAAGGAGTTCAGAACATAATTAAACATAGTCTATCATCTTTTAAAGTCTCTAAGGCACAGGTCCGCCCTAGTATCATGATCAACATCCTATGGAAAAGCACCTGAAAACACATGTGAAAATAGGTACGTCAGCATAAAAATGCCTGTGAGATACATAGGTTTGTGAAAATAGGATTCATGACTTGTATTTGAGAAAATGTTTAGTCATGAACCTTGTAATTTGCTTTGTCTTGTAAATCCTTTGAATAACAATAAGATCAGATGATATGTATAAATAAATGTCAGGTTAAATAAATAACCATGTAAAAATGTGTTTGTATAAGATAAGTTGTTTGTAAATCAATGTCTTGTGAAAAGTATATTATTTGTATAAAATGTTCTATGTCTCAAACTGAAATGATTCAAATAACGTTACGACATGTAATACCATACAAACACTTATATATAGGAAGTACCAGCGGCGTATCCACCATGCTTGTATCATATTACACACGCATCGTTACTCAATCACTTAATCAAACCAAACCAACCAATGTAAGAAGTCTATGTTTAAATCAATTGTCAAAAGTGTTTGTGTCAAATGTAAATCATGTCAAAATGTCTATGTCAAATATCCATGTCAAATGTCTATGTCAAATATCCAGGTCAAATGTCCATGTCAAATATCCATGTCAAATGTCTATGTCAAATATCCAGGTCAAATGTCTATGTCAAAATATCCATGTCAAATGTCTATGTCAAATATCCAGGTCAAATGTCTATGTCAAAATGTCATGTATGGCAAGTGATATGTCTCAACTAAACCATATGCACAAAAACAAAGTATTGAAGTAAAACTTGGTTTAAATCAAAGTTATGTTTTGTGTAAATGCATGCAGATATTTAATATGAACATTTATGCGGTATTGTGAAAATGCATACATCCAAGCCTTGTGACTGTGGTGATAAACCCTTTAAACAAATTAAAGGTCTATCTGTCTTTATAACATCGAATTCGGTCATTCCTTTCTGTCCCCTTTCCCTGGGATGTCCGGAACGGGAGTTGTCAATTCCTATGGTACCACTACCTACTAACGAACGGCGTAGCTAATGTTAATGAATGTATTGTCCCATGTAAACAAACCAAATGTCATAACAAAATGTAAGCATGTGATGAAAACAATGCACTAAGTATGTAATCAAATGAACATACATAGCGTGAAATGTCATGTAAAACGATGTACTAAGTAATGCACAAAATGGGCACACCTAGCATGAAATGTCATGTAAAACAATGTACTAAGTAATGCACTCAATGGGCATACGTAGCATAAATTGTAATGAAATCATGTACTATAATGTACTAATGAACATAACCGATATATGATGTGAAAACAGGAAAGCATGAAAGTAACAAGTAGGCACATGTGTTTCACCCCAAAACAGTTTGGAAAACAGTAAAAGAGGGGTCTATGTACTCACTTGTGATTGCTCAGATGTCTAAAGATAATCACCAAGTAATGCTAGAGATCTCGGAATCAAACGGCACCTAGTATAGATAACTATGTTAATAAACCGGACCTATCTCGGAAGACTGGGTAGCATTAGGGTTTGTAAACCAAATGAGTGTCGGAACTCACGTGATATGGTTTAACAAAGCCTACATGCTAAATGAAACTTAACCTAAGTCTTATTGACCCATTATGATCCGTTTAGGTAGCTTATGCTACTTTAACGTATCGTGCGCGTGAAACGCGTTCGGACCGCCTAACTAGTCCTATGACAAGTATTATATGCCTAAACATGTTACATAATCAGTTACGTGACAAAAGTTTAGGTTACATATGCTAAATTACCAATTATGCATGAAAAGGGTATTCTGGTAATTTACCTAAGGCATATAAACTACCTATCATACAACTACTTAAACGTCGTGACCATAAGGTATAACCTCGGAAGGTTATTCCCTACACTATGGTCACCTAATGTATTTGGTCGGATCCTAATGATCGACCAAACTGGGTCGGGTTCGAAGGTATAGGCGATTTATTAGATCGCCTACCCTACGACCCTAGACAACGTGGTAATCAGTAGGCATAGTCCCAAGGGACTATGACCATCGTGATTACAATCACGTTGCGAAGTTCAACCGAACTTCGCATTGACCATTACTGGTCAACGCTGAAAGTCAAACAAAGTTTGACTTTCTGACTCGAAAAGCAGTAAAATAAGGAAAAGAACGAAAGAATACTTACAAAGGGTCCCCGAATGCTAAACTCGATTCGAAAATCTCAGGTATGAAACTAATGTTTCAACTTAGAGTTTCTCAAATCAAATTTCTAGTGATTATGAACAATGGGGGGTGGGGTATTTATAGTTTTCGGGTAACCGTTAGGATCGTTTCTTGGAAAAGGGGAAAAGATCTAGTCCGTACACTTGTCACAATGTTATGGAACCACATATGCTCCTTATCTTAGTGATTAAGCAACTTAAAACATGTGGTTAAGGATCAATTGGTTGCAACTTGTGTTTAGAAACATTGAATCTGATCAGTAAGTCAGTCGCGTAGCGCGACGGGTAAGGCCATAGGCCTCGCGCTACGCTAGCACCCCATCTGAATCAGAAAGTTTCAAACTTGGCAGCAATGGTCCCTGCACGTGTTTAAGGCCTTTTTCGATTCGTTTGAACCCCGTTAACCTCATTTCAAGGCTCTAAAATGACGTTAAAGTATAGGGAACTCAAAACATACTCAAAAATATGCCGGATGATGGTTCGTTTGGTCGTACGAACGCGATGTTCGCTTAATTACGACGGAATGCGCATAAGCGCGAAAAACGATCCAAATGACGCGACGAGTGGATTTTTCTTATGGCGAACACTAAAATATAATGTAGTCATGCTTACATAAATTTTTGGATGTCCGGATGTATTCAGAACGTAAGTTATGCGCGAAAATGCAAACTTGTGCACTTTTTGACCCTTTTAGTCCCTGAATGATCCAAAAGTTTATTTTAGCACACCAAACCCATCAAAGCCTATTTCTAAGCTATGTAAAGGATATTTAAGGTGTGTTTAACTTATGGTCATGTTCCGGAATGTTCGTTACAGTTCAAATTGACATACTTTCGCAGTTTGTCATATTTAGTCCCTGTAAGCGAAATAACTTGTTTTTGCCATACCAAAGCCTTCAAAACTTATTTCTGTCACACCCCGACCACGTAGAACATACGAAACGTGGCGGAAACATCGGGGAGTGTTGTAACAGAATTAATTGTTTCAAATCCATGGCAATTGAAGTTTCGTTTTATTGATTAAAAGTGTTACAATGTCTAATCAAACAAGGAAAAATAACATAATTAACTAGTCTTGCATCTTTTATTGTCACTAAAGCCCAAGTCTGCCTATATGTATCTTGATCATCTTATGCAACAGCTCCTGAAAAACACATGTGAAAATAGGTACGTCAGCATAAAAATGCCTGTGAGATACATAGGTTTTGTGAAAATAGGTTTCATGACTTATGTTTGAGAAAATGTTTAGTCATGAACCTTGTATTTACTTTGCTTTGTAAATCATTTGAAAAACAATGAGTTCAGATGATATGTATAAATAAGTAAATAATGTATGGTTAAATAAATAACCATGTATGATGAGTTTGTATAAGATAAGTTGTTTGTAAAACAATGTCTTGTGAAAAGTATGTTATTTGTATAAAATGTTATATGTATCAAACTGAAATGATTCAAATAACGCTACAATATGTAATACCATACAAACACTTATATATAGGAAGTACCAGCGGCGTATCCACCATGCTTGTATCATATTACACACGCATCGTTACTTAATCACTTAATCAAACCAAACCAATGTCAAAATGTCTATGTCAAATATCCATGTCAAATGTCTATGTCAAATATCCATGTCAAATGTCTATGTCAAAATATCATGTATGGCAAGTGAAATGTCTCAACTAAACCATATACACAAAAACAAAGTATTGAAGTAAAACTTGGTTTAAATCAAAGTTATGTTTTGTGGGAAATGCATGATCAAATGTCAATCATGTTAAAATGTCTATGCCGAAATGTCTATGTCAAATACGGTTCACACGGTTCACAGATACAAACGGTTCACAGATACAAACGGTTCACAGGTACAACAGTTTCCAGATACAAAAGCAGTAAAATAAGGAAAAGAACGAAAGAATACTTACGAAGGGTCCCCGAATGCTAACCCAGATCAAAATAGCTCAGGTATGAAACGAAGGTTCCAACTTAGAGTCTTTTCAATCAGATTTGTGGGTTTTTAAGCCAAAGGGGGGTGGGTATTTATAGTATTCGGTCCACCGTTAGGATCGTTTGTCGATTATCGTGCCTTAATCTCGTGCGTACACTTGTCACAAAGGTTATGGAGCCACATATGCTCCTTAACTTTGTGACACATCAACTTAAAACATGTGGTTAAGGATTAATCAGCTGCAACTTGTGTTTAAAACATTGAATCTGGTCTGGTTAGGCAGTCGCGTAGCGCTAGTGCAAAGGCACTATGCAGTCGCGCTACGCTAGCACTCCCCCTGAAACAGAAAGTTTCAAAATTGGCAGCAATGGTCCCTGCACGTGTTTAAGGCCTTTTTCGATGCGTTTGAACCCCGTTAACCTCATTTCAAGGCTCTAAAATGAAGTTAAAGTATAGGGAACTCAAAACATGTTCAAAAATATGCCGGATGATGGTTCGTTTGGTCGTACGAACGCGATGTTCGCTTAATTACGACGGAATGCGCATAAGCGCGAAAAACGAACCAAATGACGCGACGAATGGATTTTTCTTAAGGCGAACACTAAAATATAATATATTCATGCTCACATAAATTTTTGGATGTCCAGATGTATTCAGAACGTAAGTTATGCGCGAAAATGCAAACTTGTGCACTTTTTGACACTTTTAGTCCCTGAATGACACAAAAGTTTATTTTAGCACACCGAACCCCTCAAAGCCTATTTCTAAGCTATGTAAAGGATATTTATGGTATGTTTAACTTATGGTCATGTTTCGGAATGTCTGTTACAGTTCAAATTGGCATACTTTCGCAGTTTGTCAACTTTAGTCCCTGTAAGCGATTTAACTTTGATTTCACCACACCAAACCTTCCAAAACTTATATCTAAGTTATGTATAGGTTATTTAAGGTATGTTAAGCCTATTTCACTATTCCGGAGTGTTCGTTGCATTAAACTGGTTATATTTACGCATTAGTGCGCGTATAACCTTCCAGAAAGCGATATAGTGATTGAAATCGAACAAGAATTGATATGTGTAAACGATACACATATTTTTACAAATCCCAAGTATGAAACACAATATTTTACTGGTTGGGCATTTGTTTGATGGTTGAAATGACACAGGTGTTACAGTCTCCCCTACTTTAGGAAATTTCGTCCCGAAATTAATTCGTAGGAGTCTGTCTATGACTTTGTTTCAAATAGTCATCAAAGATATGTAAAGCATAATCTGATTATTTTCCTCAACGGATATTTTTCAGAAGCGAAAATGAACGAACAGAGTCATTTTCTTCAACGGGTTCTTCGGAAATGGAAAATAAAGGAATTAACTAAACGGATATACATTTCCCTCAACGGATATTCTTCAGAAGTGAAAATGAATGGATGATTCATTCTTTCTCAACGGATTCTTTGTCAGAAATGGGAATGAAGGAATAATCCACGGATATTCATTTCTCTCAACGGATATTCTTCAGAACGAAAATGAACAAACGGGGTCATTTTCCTCAACGGTTTGTTCTTCAGAATTTGAAATGAAAGAAAAATCAACGGATATTCATTTCTCTCAACGGATATTCTTCAGAACGAAAATGAACAAACGGGGTCATTTTCCTCAACGGTTTGTTCTTCAGAATTTGAAATGAAAGAAAAATCAACGGATATTCATTTCCTCAACGGATAAATCTTCAGAAACGAAAATGAACTAACGGAGTCATTTTCAACGGTTATTTCCTCAGAGTTGGAAATGAAGGATTACACAACGGATATTCATTTCCTCAACGGATAAATCTTCAAAAAAGAAAATGAACTAACGGAGTCATTTTCAACGGTTGCTTCCTCAGAGTTGGAAATGAAGGATTACACAACGGATATTCATTTCCTCAACGGATAAATCTTCAGAAACGAAAATGAACTAACGGAGTCATTTTCATCGGTTGCTTCCTCAGAGTTGGAAATGAAGGATTTCACAACGGATATTCATTTCCTCAACGGATATTCTTCAGAACGGAAATGAAAAGATAAACAACGGATATTCATTTCTCTCAACGGATATTCTTCAGAACGAAAATGAACAAACGGGGTCATTTTCCTCAACGGTTTGTTCTTCAGAATTTGAAATGAAAGAAAAATCAACGGATATTCATTTCTCTCAACGGATATTCTTCAGAACGAAAATGAACAAACGGGGTCATTTTCCTCAACGGTTTGTTCTTCAGAATTTGAAATGAAAGAAAAATCAACGGATATTCATTTCCTCAACGGATAAATCTTCAGAAACGAAAATGAACTAACGGAGTCATTTTCAACGGTTATTTCCTCAGAGTTGGAAATGAAGGATTACACAACGGATATTCATTTCCTCAACGGATAAATCTTCAGAAACGAAAATGAACTAACGGAGTCATTTTCAACGGTTGCTTCCTCAGAGTTGGAAATGAAGGATTTCACAACGGATATTCATTTCCTCAACGGATATTCTTCAGAACGGAAATGAAAAGATAAACAACGGATATTCATTTCCTCTACGGATATTCTTTAGAACGAAAATGAATGGATAATTCATTTTCCTCAACGGTTATTCTTCAGAATGGAAATGAAAAGATAAACAACGGATATTCATTTCCTCAACGGATATTCTTCAGAAGTGAAAAATGAATAGCTAGTTCATTTTTCCTCAACGGATGCTTCATCAGAATTGGAAATGAATAGGGTTAACTCTTGATACATGATAGAACTTGCTGTGATTTCTGTGCACTAAATTCCATAATTATGTATGCATCCATAATTACGTAATTCCTTGCACAGTCCGCACAGTTTGTTTTGAAATGTTGTGGGGAAAGATATCAAACCTGAGATGAGAGTGACTAGACTACCATAGGGTCCTTTTAATTAGATCAACAGAGGATCTTCTTAATTAGGCCACTAAGGAGTCCTTTCAGCTATATCATCACATGATATCCCTAACCAGATTTTTGGATCAATCTGTTTAACTAGACCACTAAAGGGTCTAATTATGAAGTAGTACATTATAATCCAAGGGACTTTAACTACAACGTAGAAGTCCATTAAGGATATAAGTAGTACCTTTGGGTATCCTATTATGAATCTCTTGCACAAAGATAAGATTTTACGAGGATTTGAATAACATAAATTGGATCACATGACACATAAAGGATAACACATAAGCACATAACCATATAATTGTTTAATTGTTATTTTCTTGTTATTGATTGCTATTAACTTGGCGCCTCGTACATCGTCTCTCTTGGAAGAAACGGGTACTTAGGATTTTCATGGAAACGCAAGAGATTATACAAGGGAAGAAATTTGGAAGTAGTCTGTTCTTCAAGGAATGCGGTTCCTTGATTGTCGGTATTGTATGGGATATGTTTATACATGCAACCACATAAACATATTGAAATGTAAATGAAAGATTTATTTATAAACAACAATAACAACAACTGTTTCATAGATTGATAAAAGAAAATAATACACAAGGCTCGATTATTTTCTAAACAGCGTTATCTTCTGTCGGTCAGATACTCATCCCTGCGCTGGATTTGCATCAGCAAGTCTTGGGCAATTTCTACTAAAATGGCCCATCTCGCCACAGTTGTAGCAAGATCCCAGTGGGAAACGAGCTTGAGCAGGATTGTTGTTAATCTGATTTGGTGCTGCTGCTGTTGGGCAAACCCTCGCTGTATGACCTATAAGTCCGCAAACTTGGCATGTGCGGCACTTCACACCAGCATGATGATGTAGGCCACATTGGTTGCACAAGGGTGCAGTTCCTTTGTAGGGTTTCCTGGCAGGGGGTTGAGCTGGTTGGTTGGGGACGACTTGATCATTGTGAGCGACCACGGCGAAGTTCTGAGAAGCTTTTCGCTTCTTTGACTTCTTAGAGGATCCAGTCTGTTCATCCATGGTCTTTGATTCCTCGATTGGTTTCGATTCCTCGACCAGTTTCTTGTCACCCTTTCGGAAAAGCTTACGTTTCCTGATCTGCGATTCAGTCAAGGTTGCAGATAACTCAATGGCCTGCCTAACGGTAGTAGGGTTGCTACCAGTCAAAATGTCTTGTATTGAGTCGGGAAGGCCATCAATGTACTTTTCGATCGCCTTATCCAAAGGCGTGACCATGTTTGGGCATAACAGACTTAACTCCTCATAACGGTCCGTGTAGGCTCGATGCTCACCGCTGTCTTGCTTAAGATCATCAAATTCCCTTTCCAAAGCCCTGATCTCGTGACGAGGACAAAACTCCTTCATCATGAGAGCCCTAAGTTCGGCCCATGTCTGTGCTAGAGCAACTTCTGCACCACGATCTCTCATAACCCCATTCCACCACGTAAGGGCTCTCTTCTGGAACACACTCGAAGCAAACTCGACCTTGCGATTGTCAGGACACTGCACATGGCGGAAAGTATTCTCAATGCTCTCGAACCATTGAAGAAGCCCAGTCGCTCCCTCAGAACCACTAAACTTGAGTGGTTTCGCCGAGTTAAAACTCTTGAAGTTGCACGGACCATTGTTGTTGTTGTTGGCTTGATTCCATAGAGCAAAGAGGTTTGGGAATTGAGCAGCCATTTGCTGTGCAATGATTTCTGCCAATTCGGCAGTCGCTATCTGGCTTTCGCGTCGAGGAGGCATTCTAAAAGAGGAAACATGAAATGAAACGAGTGAGAGGATTAGACGAAAAGAATGAGATGAAACAAATCTGATGAAAGCAAGGATAGTGGTCATTTGTTTGTTACTACAAAGCAACAAACGACCCGGTGAAAAGTAAATAGGTCAAAAATAATGTATTGCGAAGATATGCTCGCCTATAAGTGAACACTCATCCCAAGAATTCCCAGGTAAGCACGACTGGTCTCGCGTCTGATGAGATGTATACGAAGTGCTTGCCTAGACAGAAAACCCAGAATACAGGCATTCACCCTTCCAGTTTGCACGTGTTCACATTATTTAAAACCCAAAACCTTGACGAGATTTTTGAAAACTCAAAGGGGTTCAAAACCTTATAACAGAGGGTTCAAAACCTAGTAATTAATCATCCTAGAACAGATGATTAGTTTTTCAAAGCGGTTTTGAAATTTTATGTTCTTGTTGTGGTAGTCGCCTAAGGATAGGTGACGGTATTGTTTTATGACTAAACGCAAGTAAACTCGCGTTAGGGTCCTAAGAAAGTTATAGACTAGTTCAAAGCATTACTAATAACCTAATTCCCTATAACCATTGGCTCTGATACCATCTTTTCTGTCACACCCCGACCACGTAGAACATACGAAACGTGGCGGAAACATCGGGGAGTGTTGTAACAGAATTAATTGTTTCAAATCCATGGCAATTGAAGTTTCGTTTTATTGATTAAAAGTGTTACAATGTCTAATCAAACAAGGAAAAATAACATAATTAACTAGTCTTGCATCTTTTATTGTCACTAAAGCCCAAGTCTGCCTATATGTATCTTGATCATCTTATGCAACAGCTCCTGAAAAACACATGTGAAAATAGGTACGTCAGCATAAAAATGCCTGTGAGATACATAAGTTTTGTGAAAATAGGTTTCATGACTTATGTTTGAGAAAATGTTTAGTCATGAACCTTGTATTTACTTTGCTTTGTAAATCATTTGAAAAACAACGAGTTCAGATGATATGTATAAATAAGTAAATAATGTATGGTTAAATAAATAACCATGTATGATGAGTTTGTATAAGATAAGTTGTTTGTAAAACAATGTCTTGTGAAAAGTATGTTATTTGTATAAAATGTTATATGTATCAAACTGAAATGATTCAAATAACGCTACAATATGTAATACCATACAAACACTTATATATAGGAAGTACCAGCGGCGTATCCACCATGCTTGTATCATATTACACACGCATCGTTACTTAATCACTTAATCAAACCAAACCAATGTCAAAATGTCTATGTCAAATATCCATGTCAAATGTCTATGTCAAATATCCATGTCAAATGTCTATGTCAAAATATCATGTATGGCAAGTGAAATGTCTCAACTAAACCATATACACAAAAACAAAGTATTGAAGTAAAACTTGGTTTAAATCAAAGTTATGTTTTGTGGGAAATGCATGATCAAATGTCAATCATGTTAAAATGTCTATGCCGAAATGTCTATGTCAAATACGGTTCACACGGTTCACAGATACAAACGGTTCACAGATACAAACGGTTCACAGGTACAACGGTTTCCAGATACAAAAGCAGTAAAATAAGGAAAAGAACGAAAGAATACTTACGAAGGGTCCCCGAATGCTAACCCAGATCAAAATAGCTCAGGTATGAAACGAAGGTTCCAACTTAGAGTCTTTTCAATCAGATTTGTGGGTTTTTAAGCCAAAGGGGGGTGGGTATTTATAGTATTCGGTCCACCGTTAGGATCGTTTGTCGATTATCGTGCCTTAATCTCGTGCGTACACTTGTCACAAAGGTTATGGAGCCACATATGCTCCTTAACTTTGTGACACATCAACTTAAAACATGTGGTTAAGGATTAATCAGCTGCAACTTGTGTTTAAAACATTGAATCTGGTCTGGTTAGGCAGTCGCGTAGCGCTAGTGCAAAGGCACTATGCAGTCGCGCTACGCTAGCACTCCCCCTGAAACAGAAAGTTTCAAAATTGGCAGCAATGGTCCCTGCACGTGTTTAAGGCCTTTTTCGATGCGTTTGAACCCCGTTAACCTCATTTCAAGGCTCTAAAATGAAGTTAAAGTATAGGGAACTCAAAACATGTTCAAAAATATGCCGGATGATGGTTCGTTTGGTCGTACGAACGCGATGTTCGCTTAATTACGACGGAATGCGCATAAGCGCGAAAAACGAACCAAATGACGCGACGAATGGATTTTTCTTAAGGCGAACACTAAAATATAATATAGTCATGCTCACATAAATTTTTGGATGTCCAGATGTATTCAGAACGTAAGTTATGCGCGAAAATGCAAACTTGTGCACTTTTTGACACTTTTAGTCCCTGAATGACACAAAAGTTTATTTTAGCACACCGAACCCCTCAAAGCCTATTTCTAAGCTATGTAAAGGATATTTATGGTATGTTTAACTTATGGTCATGTTCCGGAATGTCTGTTACAGTTCAAATTGGCATACTTTCGCAGTTTGTCAACTTTAGTCCCTGTAAGCGATTTAACTTTGATTTCACCACACCAAACCTTCCAAAACTTATATCTAAGTTATGTATAGGTTATTTAAGGTATGTTAAGCCTATTTCACTATTCCGGAGTGTTCGTTGCATTAAACTGGTTATATTTACGCATTAGTGCGCGTATAACCTTCCAGAAAGCGATATAGTGATTGAAATCGAACAAGAATTGATATGTGTAAACGATACACATATTTTTACAAATCCCAAGTATGAAACACAATATTTCACTGGTTGGGCATTTGTTTGATGGTTGAAATGACACAGGTGTTACAATTTCTAAGTTATGTAAAGGTTATTTAAGGTATGTTGAGTATATGTTGATGTTCCGGAGTATTTCTCGCATTAAACTGAGTACGTTTACGCACTAGTGTCACACCCCGACCACGTGGAACATACAAAACGTGGCGGAAATGTCGGGGAGTGTTGTAACAGAATTAATTGTTTCATAACCATGGCAATTGAAGTTTCGTTTTATTAAGTAAAAGTGATACAATGTCTTAACAAACAAAGAAATACAACATAATTAACTAGTCTTGCATCTTTTATTGTTACTAAAGCCCAAGTCTGCCTATGTGTATCTTGATCATCTTATGCAACAGTTCCTGAAAAAACACATGTGAAAATAGGTACGTCAGCATAAAAATGCCTGTGAGATACATAGGTTTTGTGAAAATAGGTTCCATGACTTATGTTTGAGAAAATGTTTAGTCATGAACCTTGTAATTTGCTTTGTTTTGTAAATCATTTGAAATTCGATAAGATCAGATGATATGTATAAATAAATAAATAATGTATGGTTAAACAAATAACCATGTAAGATGAGTTTGTATAAGGTAAGTTGTTTGTAAAACAATGTCTTGTGAAAAGTATGTCATTTGTATAAAATGTTCTATGTCTCAAACTGAAATGATTCAAATAACGCTACAATATGTAATACCATACAAACACTTATATATAGGAAGTACCAGCGGCGTATCCACCATGCTTGTATCATATTACACACGCATCGTTACTTAATCACTTAATCAAACCAAACCAATGTCAAAATGTCTATGTCAAATATCCATGTCAAATGTCTATGTCAAATATCCATGTCAAATGTCTATGTCAAATATCCATGTCAAATGTCTATGTCAAAATATCATGTATGGCAAGTGAAATGTCTCAACTAAACCATGTACACAAAAACAAGGTATTGAGGTAAAACTTGGTTTAAATCAAAGTTATGTTTTGTGGGAAATGCATGATCAAATGTCAATCATGTTAAAAATGTCTATGCCGAAATGTCTATGTCGAATACGGTTCACACGGTTCACAGATACAAACGGTTCACAGATATCAACGGATCACAGTCAAATGATTACAACGGTTCAATATGTAGTATAATGTGTTCATATGCTGGATAAGCATATGCAACAGAAAAGCAACGTAAAACAATGTACTAAGTACGCACACAATGGGCATACATAGCATGAAATGTAATGTAGAACGATGTACTAAGTACGCACACAATGGGCATACATAGCATATAATGTAATGTAAAACAATGTACTAAGTACGCACACAATGGGCATACATAGCATGAAATGTAATGAAATCATGTACTATAATGTACTAATGAACATAGCAAGTATATGATGTCAAAACAGGAAAGCATGAAAGTAACAAGTAGGCACATGTGTTCCACCCCAAAACAGTTTGGAAAACAGTAAAAGAGGGGTCTATGTACTCACTTGAGATTGCTCGGTAGTCCTTGAGTAACAACCAAACAATACTAGAGATCGCGGATATCAAACGGCACCTAGTATAGGTAGCTACATTAATAAACCGGACCTAAATCGGAAGATCGGGTAGCATTAGGGTTTGTAAACCAAACGAGTGTAGAGACTCGTGTCTTTTGGTTTTAACAAAGCCTACATACTAAATGAAACTTAACCTAAGTGTCTACGACCCATTACGACCCGTTTAGGTAGCTTATGCTACTTTAACGCGTCGTTCGCGTGAAACGCGTTCGGACCGCCTAACTAGTCCTATGACAAGTAATATATGCCTTAACATGTTACATAATCAGTTATGTGACAAAGGTTTAAGTTACATATGCTTAATTACCATTTATACATGAAAAGGGTATTCTGGTAATTTACCTAAGGCATATAAACTACCTATCGTACAACTACTTAAACGATGTGACCATAGGGTATAACCTCGGAACGTTATTCCCTACATACTATGGTCACCTAATGTATTTGGTCGGATCCTAATGATCGACCAAAACTGGGTCGGGTTCGAAGGTATAGGCGATTTATTAGATCGCCTACCCTACGACCCTAGACAACGTGGTAGTCAGTGGGCATAGTCCCAAGGGACTATGACCAACGTGATTACACTCACGTTGCGAAGTTCAAACGAACTTCGCATTGACCATTACTGGTCAACGCTGAAAGTCAAACAAAGTTTGACTTTCTGACTCGAAAAGCAGTAAAATAAGGAAAAGAACGAAAGAATACTTACCCAGGGTCCCCGAATGCTAACCCAGATCAAAATAGCTCAGGTATGAAACGAAGGTTCCAACTTAGAGCCCAATGATCAGATTTGTGGGTTTTTAAGCCAAAGGGGGGTGGGTATTTATAGATAAAGTAGAGCCGCTAGGATCGTTTCTTGAATATCGTGCCACGATCCGAGCCGTACACTTGTCACAAAGGTTATGGAGCCACATATGCTCCTTATCTTAGTGATTAAGCAAGTTGCAAACATGTGGTTGTGGATTAATTGGTTGCAACTTGCATTTAAAACACTGAATCTGGTCCAGATGGGGGCTCGCGTGACGCTAAGGCCCGTCGCGTCACGCTAGGCCCCTGTTTTGGCAGATTTTGCAGAAATGGTCCCTGCACCTTGTTTAAGCGATTTTCGATGCGTTTGAACCCCGTTAACCTCATTTCAAGGCTCTAAAATGAAGTTAAAGTATAGGGAACTCAAAATATGCTCAAAAATATGTCGGATGTCGGTTCGTTTGGTCGTACTATCGCGATGTTCGCTTAATTACGACGGAAAGCGCATAAGCGCGAAAAACGATCCAAATGACGCGACGAATGGATTTTTCTTATGGCGAACACTAAAATATAATATAGTCATGCTTACATAAATTTTTGGATGTCCGGATGTATTCAGAACGTAAGTTATGCGTAAAAATGCAAACTTGTGCACTTTTTGACGCTTTTAGTCCCTGAATGACACAAAAGTTTATTTTAGCATACCGAACACCTCAAAGCCTATTTCTAAGCTATGTAAAGGATATTTATGGTATGTTTAACTTATGGTCATGTTCCGGAATGTCTGTTACAGTTCAAATTGGCATACTTTCGCAGTTTGTCAACTTTAGTCCCTGTAAACGAATTAACTTTGATTTCACCACACCAAACCTTCCAAAACTTATATCTAAGTTATGTAAAGGTTATTTAAGGTATGTTAAGCCCATTTCACTATTCCGGAGTGTTCGTTGCATTAAACTGGTTATATTTACGCATCAGTGCGTGTATAACCTTCCAGAAAGCGATTTAGAGCTTGAAATCGAACAAGAGTTGATATGTGTAAACGATACACATATTTTTTTTTTATCCCAAGTATGAAATACAATATTTCACTGGTTGGGCATTTGTTTGATGGTTGAAATGACACAGGTGTTACAGTCTCCCCTACTTTAGGAAATTTCGTCCCGAAATTAATTCGTAGGAGTCTGTCTATTACTTTGTTTCAAATAGTCATCAAAGATATGTAGCATAATCTGATTATTTTCCTCAACGGATATTTTTCAGAAGCGAAAATGAACGAACAGAGTCATTTTCTTCAACGGGTTCTTCGGAAATGGAAAATAAAGGAATTAACTAAACGGATATACATTTCCCTCAACGGATATTCTTCAGAAGTGAAAATGAATGGATGATTCATTCTTTCTCAACGGATTCTTTGTCAGAAATGGGAATGAAGGAATAATCCACGGATATTCATTTCTCTCAACGGATATTCTTCAGAACGAAAATGAACAAACGGGGTCATTTTCCTCAACGGTTTGTTCTTCAGAATTTGAAATGAAAGAAAAATCAACGGATATTCATCTCCTCAACGGATAAATCTTCAGAAACGAAAATGAACTAACGGAGTCATTTTCAACGGTTATTTCCTCAGAGTTGGAAATGAAGAATTACACAACGGATATTCATTTCCTCAACGGATAAATCTTCAGAAACGAAAATGAACTAACGGAGTCATTTTCAACGGTTGCTTCCTCAGAGTTGGAAATGAAGGATTACACAACGGATATTCATTTCCTCAACGGATAAATCTTCAGAAATGAAAATGAACTAACGGAGTCATTTTCAACGGTTGCTTCCTCAGAGTTGGAAATGAAGGATTACACAACGGATATTCATTTCCTCAACGGATATTCTTTAGAACGAAAATGAATGGATAATTCATTTTCCTCAACGGTTATTCTTCAGAATGGAAATGAAAAGATAAACAATGGATATTCATTTCTTCAACGGATATTCTTTAGAATGAAAATGAATGGATAATTCATTTTCCTCAACGGTTATTCTTCAGAATGGAAATGAAAAGATAAACAACGGATATTCATTTCTTCAACGGATATTCTTTAGAATGAAAATGAATGGATAATTCATTTTCCTCAACGGTTATTCTTCAGAATGGAAATGAAAAGATAAACAACGGATATTCATTTCCTCAACGGATATTCTTCAGAAGTGAAAAATGAATAGCTAGTTCATTTTTCCTCAACGGATGCTTCATCAGAATTGGAAATGAATAGGGTTAACTCTTGATACATGATAGAACTTGCTGTGATTTCTGTGCACTAAATTCCATAATTATGTATGCATCCATAATTACGTAATTCCTTGCACAGTCCGCACAGTTTGTTTTGAAATGTTGTGGGGAAAGATATCAAACCTGAGATGAGAGTGACTAGACTACCATAGGGTCCTTTTAATTAGATCAACAGAGGATCTTCTTAATTAGGCCACTAAGGAGTCCTTTCAGCTATATCATCACATGATATCCCTAATCAGATTTTTGGATCAATCTGTTTAACTAGACCACTAAAGGGTCTAATTATGAAGTAGTACATTATAATCCAAGGGACTTTAACTACAACGTAGAAGTCCATTAAGGATTTAAGTAGTACCTTTGGGTATCCTACTATGAATCTCTTGCACAAAGATATGTAAGATTTTACGAGGATTTGAATAACATAAATTGGATCACATGACACATAAAGGATAACACATAAGCACATAACCACATAATTGTTTAATTGTTATTTTTTCTTGTTATTGATTGCTATTAACTTGGCGCCTCGTACATCGTTTCTCTTGGAAGAAACGGGTACTTAGGATTTTCGTGGAAACGCAAGAAATTATACAAGGGAAGAAATTTGGAAGTAGTCTGTTCTTCAAGGAATGCGGTTCCTTGATTGTCGGTATTGTAGGGGATATGTTTATACATGCAACCACATAAACATATTGAAATGTAAATGAAAGATTTATTTATAAACAACAATAACAACAACTGTTTCATAGATTGTGATAAAAGAAAATAATACACAAGGCTCGATTATTTCCTAAACAGCGTTATCTTCTGTCGGTCAGATACTCATCCCTGCGCTGGATTTGCATCAGCAAGTCTTGGGCAATTTCTACTAAAATGGCCCATCTCGCCACAGTTGTAGCAAGATCCCAGTGGGAAACGAGCTTGAGCAGGATTGTTGTTAATCTGATTTGGTGCTGCTGCTGTTGGGCAAACCCTCGCTGTATGACCTATAAGTCCGCAAACTTGGCATGTGCGGCACTTCACACCAGCATGATGATGTAGGCCACAATGGTTGCACAAGGGTGCAGTTCCTTTGTAGGGTTTCCTGGCAGGGGGTTGAGCTGGTTGGTTGGGGACGGCTTGATCATTGTGAGCGACCACAGCGAAGTTCTGAGAAGCCTTTCGCTTCTTTGACTTCTTAGAGGATCCAGTCTGTTCATCCATGGTCTTTGATTCCTCGATTGGTTTCGATTCCTCGACCAGTTTCTTGTCACCCTTTCGGAAAAGCTTACGTTTCCTGATCTGCGATTCAGTCAAGGTTGCAGATAACTCAATGGCCTGCCTAACAGTAGTAGGGTTGCTACCAGTCAAAATGTCTTGTATTGAGTCGGGAAGGCCATCAATGTACTTTTCGATCGCCTTATCCAAAGGCGTGACCATGTTTGGGCATAACAGACTTAACTCCTCATAACGGTCCGTGTAGGCTCGATGCTCACCGCTGTCTTGCTTAAGATCATCAAATTCCCTTTCCAAAGCCCTGATCTCGTGACGAGGACAAAACTCCTTCATCATGAGAGCCCTAAGTTCGGCCCATGTCTGTGCTAGAGCAACTTCTGCACCACGATCTCTCATCACCCCGTTCCACCACGTAAGGGCTCTCTTCTGGAACACACTCGAAGCAAACTCGACCTTGCGATTGTTAGGACACTGCACATGGCAGAAAGTATTCTCAATGCTCTCGAACCATTGAAGAAGCCCAGTCGCTCCCTCAGAACCACTAAACTTGAGTGGTTTCGCCGAGTTAAAACTCTTGAAATTGCATGGACCATTGTTGTTGTTGTTGGCTTGATTCCATTGAGCAAAGAGGTTTGGGAATTGAGCAGCCATTTGCTGTGCAATGATTTCTGCCAGTTCGGCAGTCGCTATCTGGTTCTCGCGTCGAGGAGGCATTCTAAAAGAGGAAACATGAAAGGAAACGAGTGAGAGTATTAGACGAAAAGAATGAGATGAAACAAATCTGATGAAAGCAAGGATAGTGGTCATTTGTTTGTTACTACAAAGCAACAAACGACCCGGGTGAAAAGTAAATAGGTCAAAAATAATGTATTGCGAAGATATGCTCGCCTATAAGTGAACACTCATCCCAAGAATTCCCAGGTAAGCACAACTGGTCTCGCGTCTGATGAGATGTATACGAAGTGCTTGCCTAGACAGAAAACCCAGAATACAGGCATTCACCCATCCAGTTTGCACGTGTTCACATTATTTAAAACCCAAAACCTTGACGAGATTTTTGAAAACTCAAAGGGGTTCAAAACCTTATAACAGAGGGTTCAAAACCTAGTAATCAATCATCCTAGAACAGATGATTAGTTTTCAAAGCGGTTTTGAAATTTATGTTCTTGTTGTGGTCGTCGCCTAAGGATAGGTGACAGTATTGTTTTATGACTAAACGCAAGTAAACTCGCGTTAGGGTCCTAAGAAGGTTATAGACTAGGTCAAAGCATTGCTAATTACTAATAACCTAATTCCCTATAACCATTGGCTCTAATACCATCTTTTCTGTCACACCCCGACCACGTGGAACATACAAAATGTGGCGGAAATGTCGGGGAGTGTTGTAACAGAATTAATTGTTTCATAACCATGGCAATTGAAGTTTCGTTTTTTTAAGTAAAAGTGATACAATGTCTTAACAAACAAAGAAATACAACATAATTAACTAGTCTTGCATCTTTTATTGTTACTAAAGCCCAAGTCTGCCTATGTGTATCTTGATCATCTTATGCAACAGTTCCTGAAAAAACACATGTGAAAATAGGTACGTCAGCATAAAAATGCCTGTGAGATACATAGGTTTTGTGAAAATAGGTTCCATGACTTATGTTTGAGAAAATGTTTAGTCATGAACCTTGTAATTTGCTTTGTTTTGTAAATCATTTGAAATTCGATAAGATCAGATGATATGTATAAATAAATAAATAAATAATGTATGGTTAAACAAATAACCATGTAAGATGAGTTTGTATAAGGTAAGTTGTTTGTAAAACAATGTCTTGTGAAAAGTATGTCATTTGTATAAAATGTTCTATGTCTCAAACTGAAATGATTCAAATAACGCTACAATATGTAATACCATACAAACACTTATATATAGGAAGTACCAGCGGCGTATCCACCATGCTTGTATCATATTACACACGCATCGTTACTTAATCACTTAATCAAACCAAACCAATGTCAAAATGTCTATGTCAAATATCCATGTCAAATGTCTATGTCAAATATCCATGTCAAATGTCTATGTCAAATATCCATGTCAAATGTCTATATCAAAATATCATGTATGGCAAGTGAAATGTCTCAACTAAACCATATACACAAAAACAAGGTATTGAGGTAAAACTTGGTTTAAATCAAAGTTATGTTTTGTGGGAAATGCATGATCAAATGTCAATCATGTTAAAAATGTCTATGCCGAAATGTCTATGTCGAATACGGTTCACACGGTTCACAGATACAAACGGTTCACAGATATCAACGGATCACAGTCAAATGATCACAACGGTTCAATATGTAGTATAATGTGTTCATATGCTGGATAAGCATATGCAACAGAAAAGCAACGTAAAACAATGTACTAAGTACGCACACAATGGGCATACATAGCATGAAATGTAATGTAGAACGATGTACTAAGTACGCACACAATGGGCATACATAGCATATAATGTAATGTAAAACAATGTACTAAGTACGCACACAATGGGCATACATAGCATGAAATGTAATGAAATCATGTACTATAATGTACTAATGAACATAGCAAGTATATGATGTCAAAACAGGAAAGCATGAAAGTAACAAGTAGGCACATGTGTTCCACCCCAAAACAGTTTGGAAAACAGTAAAAGAGGGGTCTATGTACTCACTTGAGATTGCTCGGTAGTCCTTGAGTAACAACCAAACAATACTAGAGATCGCGGATATCAAACGGCACCTAGTATAGGTAGCTACATTAATAAACCGGACCTAAATCGGAAGATCGGGTAGCATTAGGGTTTGTAAACCAAACGAGTGTAGAGACTCATGTCTTTTGGTTTTAACAAAGCCTACATACTAAATGAAACTTAACCTAAGTGTCTACGACCCATTACGACCCGTTTAGGTAGCTTATGCTACTTTAACGCGTCGTTCGCGTGAAACGCGTTCGGACCGCCTAACTAGTCCTATGACAAGTAATATATGCCTTAACATGTTACATAATCAGTTATGTGACAAAGGTTTAAGTTACATATGCTTAATTACCATTTATACATGAAAAGGGTATTCTGGTAATTTACCTAAGGCATATAAACTACCTATCGTACAACTACTTAAACGATGTGACCATAGGGTATAACCTCGGAAGGTTATTCCCTACATACTATGGTCACCTAATGTATTTGGTCGGATCCTAATGATCGACCAAAACTGGGTCGGGTTCGAAGGTATAGGCGATTTATTAGATCGCCTACCCTACGACCCTAGACAACGTGGTAGTCAGTGGGCATAGTCCCAAGGGACTATGACCAACGTGATTACACTCACGTTGCGAAGTTCAAACGAACTTCGCATTGACCATTACTGGTCAACGCTGAAAGTCAAACAAAGTTTGACTTTCTGACTCGAAAAGCAGTAAAATAAGGAAAAGAACGAAAGAATACTTACCCAGGGTCCCCGAATGCTAACCCAGATCAAAATAGCTCAGGTATGAAACGAAGGTTCCAACTTAGAGCCCAATGATCAGATTTGTGGGTTTTTAAGCCAAAGGGGGGTGGGTATTTATAGATAAAGTAGAGCCGCTAGGATCGTTTCTTGAATATCGTGCCACGATCCGAGCCGTACACTTGTCACAAAGGTTATGGAGCCACATATGCTCCTTATCTTAGTGATTAAGCAAGTTGCAAACATGTGGTTGTGGATTAATTGGTTGCAACTTGCATTTAAAACACTGAATCTGGTCCAGATGGGGGCTCGCGTGACGCTAAGGCCCGTCGCGTCACGCTAGGCCCCTGTTTTGGCAGATTTTGCAGAAATGGTCCCTGCACCTTGTTTAAGCGATTTTCGATGCGTTTGAACCCCGTTAACCTCATTTCAAGGCTCTAAAATGAAGTTAAAGTATAGGGAACTCAAAATATGCTCAAAAATATGTCGGATGTCGGTTCGTTTGGTCGTACTATCGCGATGTTCGCTTAATTACGACGGAAAGCGCATAAGCGCGAAAAACGATCCAAATGACGCGACGAATGGATTTTTCTTATGGCGAACACTAAAATATAATATAGTCATGCTTACATAAATTTTTGGATGTCCGGATGTATTCAGAACGTAAGTTATGCGTAAAAATGCAAACTTGTGCACTTTTTGACGCTTTTAGTCCCTGAATGACACAAAAGTTTATTTTAGCATACCGAACACCTCAAAGCCTATTTCTAAGCTATGTAAAGGATATTTATGGTATGTTTAACTTATGGTCATGTTCCGGAATGTCTGTTACAGTTCAAATTGGCATACTTTCGCAGTTTGTCAACTTTAGTCCCTGTAAACGAATTAACTTTGATTTCACCACACCAAACCTTCCAAAACTTATATCTAAGTTATGTAAAGGTTATTTAAGGTATGTTAAGCCCATTTCACTATTCCGGAGTGTTCGTTGCATTAAACTGGTTATATTTACGCATCAGTGCGTGTATAACCTTCCAGAAAGCGATTTAGAGCTTGAAATCGAACAAGAGTTGATATGTGTAAACGATACACATATTTTTTTTTTATCCCAAGTATGAAATACAATATTTCACTGGTTGGGCATTTGTTTGATGGTTGAAATGACACAGGTGTTACAACTAGTTTGCGTATAACTCTCCAGAAAGTGATGTAGAGTTTGGAATTGAACAAAAGTCAAAACATGAAAAATGTATAACATAACAAAACAAACATTGGGATCAAATAGCATTGTTTTATTGATAACAGAACTGTTCATAGTGATTACAAGCACAGTTGTTACAGTCTCCCCTACTTGTGGAAATTTCGTCCCGAAATTTATTTAGAGGAAACTCGTGAGAAAAGATGTGGATATTTCGCCTTCATTTGATCTTCGCGTTCCCAAGTAAACTCAGGTCCACGCTTAGCTTCCCAGCGAACTTTGACCAAAGGAATGCGCTTGCGTTTAAGCCACTTGACTTCACGTTCCATGATTTCCACTGGTTTCTCAACAAATTTCAGTGTTTTGCCAACACGAATTTCGTCAAGCGGTATGGAGTAGTTCTCATCAGCTGTACACTTCTTGAGATTTGATATGTGAAAAGTTGGATGAACATTTCCAAGTTCAGGAGGTAACTCAAGTCTGTAGGCTACCTTTCCGATTCTTTCGACGATCTTGAATGGTCCAACGTATCTAGGTGCAAGTTTTCCTTTCTTTCCAAATCTGATCACACCTTTCCAAGGTGAGACCCTAAGTAATACTCGATCACCGACTTGAAATTCAAAGGCTTTGCGTTTTGGGTCCGCGTAAATCTTCTGACGGCTTCTAGCTGCCTGAAGGTTATCACGAACTTTCTTGACCTTGTCAGTTGTCTCTAAAATGAGGGCAGGTCCAGTAAGTTGAGCCTCGCCAATCTCATTCCAGCAGACTGGTGAACGACATTTTCGACCATAGAGAGCTTCGAAAGGAGCCATTTTGATGCTAGTGTGATAACTGTTGTTGTAGGAGAATTCAATCAATTTAAGATGTGAATCCCAGCTACCACCAAAATCGATCACACAAGCTCTTAGCATATCCTCCAGAGTCTGGATTGTTCTCTCAGATTGACCATCCGTTTGCGGATGATAAGCTGTGCTCAGATTAAGTTGGGTCCCCATAGCAGATTGCATGGTTCTCCAAAAATGAGAAGTGAAACGAGCATCTCTGTCAGAAATGATGTTCAAAGGAACACCATGTCGAGCCACAATTTCATCTACATAGATTTGAGCAAGTCTGTCAGTAGGAAAATCCTCGCGGATTGGCAAGAAATGTGCTGACTTTGTAAGACGATCAACGACTACCCAGATGGCATCATGACCTTTCTTTGTGCGCGGAAGTTTGGTAACAAGATCCATAGTAATGTTTTCCCATTTCCAAACTGGGATCTCTGGTTGCTCCAATAAACCAGATGGACGCTGATGTTCAGCCTTTACCTTAAGACAAGTAAGGCATTTTGACACGTATAAGGCAATGTCTTTCTTCATACCAGGCCACCAATAGTGAATACGAAGATCCTTATACATTTTATCTGAGCCCGGATGAATAGAATAACGAGACTTATGGGCTTCATCCATAAGCAAGGTACGAAGATCATCCTGGCTTGGGACCCACAAACGGTCCATGAAGTAATATGATCCATTGTCCTTTAGTTCCAGAGCAGGCGTTATGTGATAGGGAAATTCCTTATCCATCAATCCTTGTGAAACACAAGATTGTTGAGCTTGAGAAATGCGTGCTTGAATATCGGATCGAGCTTGAATAACAGATTGAACACGTACACAATGAATCTTAGTACGTTCCTTACGACTCAATGCATCGGCTACGACATTCGCCTTACCAGGATGGTAGCGAATTTCGCAATCATAGTCGTTTAAAAGCTCAACCCAACGTCGTTGTCTCATGTTTAGTTCTTTCTGGTTGAAGATATGTTGAAGACTTTTGTGGTCAGTGAAAACCACACATTTTGTACCGTACAAATAGTGTCTCCAGATCTTGAGAGCGAAAACAACTGCACCCAACTCAAGATCATGAGTGGTGTAGTTCTTCTCATGTATCTTCAATTGTCTTGATGCATAGGCTATGACTTTGTTCCTTTGCATAAGAACACAGCCAAGACCCAATTTCGATGCATCACAATATACGATAAAATCATCATCACCCTCAGGTAATGATAGAACAGGCGCATCGCAAAGCTTTTGCTTCAGGTGTTGAAAAGCTTCCTCTTGTTTGAATCCCCAGTAAAAGGGCATTTTCTTCTGAGTTAGAGCAGTTAGAGGAACTGCAATCTTCGAGAAGTTTTCTATGAAGCGGCGATAATAACCCGCTAGACCAAGAAAAGAACGAACTTCAGTAGGAGTAGTAGGTGTATCCCAATCCTTAATCGCACTGATCTTGGAGGGATCTACATGAATACCCCGTTCGTTGATAATGTGCTGTCACACCCCGACCACGTAGAACATACAAATCGTGGCGGAAACATCGGGGAGTGTTGTAACAGAATTAATTGTTTCAAATCCATGGCAATTGAAGTTTCGTTTTATTGATTAAAGGTGTAACAATGTCTTAACAATCAAAGAAATACAACATAATTAACTAGTCTTGCATCTTTTATTGTCACTAAGGCCCAAGTCTGCCTATATGTATCTTGATCATCTTATGCAACAGCTCCTGAAAAACACATGTGAAAATAGGTACGTCAGCATAAAAATGCCTGTGAGATACATAGGTTTTGTGAAAATAGGTTCCATGACTTATGTTTGAGAAAATGTTTAGTCATGAACCTTGTAATTTGCTTTGTTTTGTAAATCATTTGAAAAACAATGAGTTCAGATGATATGTATAAATAAGTGAATAATGTATGGTTAAATGAATAACCATGTAAACTGAGTTTGTATAAGATAAGTTGTTTGTAAAACAATGTCTTGCGAAAAGTATGTTATTTAAATAAAATGTTATATGTATCAAACTGAAATGATTCAAATAACGCTACGATATGTAATACCATACAAACACTTATATATAGGAAGTACCAGCGGCGTATCCACCATGCTTGTATCATATTACACACGCATCGTTACTTAATCACTTAATCAAACCAAAACACCAAAGTAATGTTTAACAGTTGTAGAAATGTTTATGTATGGTCAAAGACGGTTCACACGGTTCATAGATACAAACGGTTCACAGATACAAACGGTTCACAGATACAACGGTTCACAGATACAAACGGTTCACAGATACAAACGGTTCACAGATATCAACGGATCACAGTCAAATGATTACAACGGTTCAATATGTAGTATAATGTGTTCATATGCTGGATAAGCATATGCAACAGAAAAGCAATGAAAAACGATGTACTAAGTACGCACACAATGGGCATACATAGCATGAAATGTAATGAAATCATGTACTATAATGTACTAATGAACATAGTAAGTATATGATGTCAAAACAAGAAAACATGAAAGTATCAAGTAGGCACATGTGTTCCACCCCAAAACAGTTTGGAAAACAGTAAAAGAGGGGTCTATGTACTCACATGAGATTGCTCAGTAGTCCTTGAGTAACAACTAAACAATGCTAGAGATCGCGGATATCAAACGGCACCTAGTATAGGTAGCTACATTAATAAACCGGACCTAAATCGGAGGATCGGGTAGCATTAGGGTTTGTAAACCAAACGAGTGTAGAGACTCATGTCTTTTGGTTTAACAAAGCCTACATACTAAATGAAACTTAACCTAAGTGTCTACGACCCATTACGACCCGTTTAGGTAGCTTATGCTACTTTAACGCGTCGTTCGCGTGAAACGCGTTCGGACCGCCTAACTAGTCCTATGACAAGTAATATATGCCTTAACATGTTACGTAATCAGTTATGTGACAAAGGTTTAGGTTACATATGCTTAATTACCAATTATACATGAAAAGGGTATTCTGGTAATTTACCTAAGGCATATAAACTACCTATCATACAACTACTTAAACGATGTGACCATAGGGTATAACCTCGGAAGGTTATTCCCTACCTACTATGGTCACCTAATGTATTTGGTCGGATCCTAATGATCGACCAAACTGGGTCGGGTTCGAAGGTATAGGCGATTTATTAGATCGCCTACCCTACGACCCTAGACAACGTGGTAGTCAGTGGGCATAGTCCCAAGGGACTATGACCAACGTGATTACACTCACGTTGCGAAGTTCAAACGAACTTCGCATTGACCATTACTGGTCAACGCTGAAAGTCAAACAAAGTTTGACTTTCTGACTCGAAAAGCAGTAAAATAAGGAAAAGAACGAAAGAATACTTACCCAGGGTCCCCGAGTGCTAACCCAGATCAAAAATAGCTCAGGTATGAAACGAAGGTTCCAACTTAGAGTCTTTTCAATCAGATTTGTGGGTTTTTAAGCCAAAGGGGGGTGGGTATTTATAGATAAAGTAGAGCCGCTAGGATCGTTTCTTGAATATCGTGCCACGATCCGAGCCGTACACTTGTCACAAAGGTTATGGAGCCACATATGCTCCTAATCTTAGTGATTAAGCAAGTTGCAAACATGTGGTTGTGGTTAATCAGCTGAAATCTGATTGCAAATACACTTAATCTGGTCAGGTTAGGCAGTCGCGTAGCGCTAGTGCAAAGGCACTATGCAGTCGCGCTACGCTAGCACCTCCCTGTTTCAGAAATGTTTCAAAAGTGGCAGAAATGGTCCCTGCACGTGTTTAAGGCCTTTTTCGATGCGTTTGAACCCCGTTAACCTCATTTCAAGGCTCTAAAATGAAGTTAAAGTATAGGGAACTCAAAACATGCTCAAAAATATGTCGGATGTCGGTTCGTTTGGTCGTACGATCGCGATGTTCGCTTAATTACGACGGAATGCGCATAAGCGCGAAAAACGATCCAAATGACGCGACGAATGGATTTTTCTTATGGCGAACACTAAAATATAATATAGTCATGCTTACATAAATTTTTGGATGTCCAGATGTATTCAGAACGTAAGTTATGCGCGAAAATGCAAACTTGTGCACTTTTTGACACTTTTAGTCCCTGAATGACCCAAAAGTTTATTTTAGCACACCGAACCCCTCAAAGCCTATTTCTAAGCTATTTAAAGGATATTTAAGGTGTGTTTAACTTATGGTTATGTTCCGGAATGTTCGTTACAGTTCAAATTGACATACTTTCGCAGTTTGTCAAGTTTAGTCCCTGTAAACGAATTAACTTTGATTTCACCACACCAAACCTTCCAAAACTTATATCTAAGTTATGTAAAGGTTATTTAAGGTATGTTAAGCCCATTTCTCTATTCCGGAGTGTTCGTTGCATTAAACTGGTTATATTTACGCATCAGTGCGTGTATAACCTTCCAGAAAGCGATTTAGAGCTTGAAATCGAACAACAGTTGATATGTGTAAACGATACACATATTTTTACAAATCCCAAGTATGAAATACAATATTTCACTGGTTGGGCATTTGTTTGATGGTTGAAATGACACAGGTGTTACAGTCTCCCCTACTTTAGGAAATTTTGTCCCGAAATTAATTCGTAGGAGTCTGTCTATGACCTTGTTTCAAATAGTCATCAAAGATATGTAAAGCATAATCTGATTATTTTCCTCAACGGATATTTTTCAGAAGCGAAAATGAACGAACAGAGTCATTTTCTTCAACGGGTTCTTCGGAAATGGAAAATAAAGGAATTAACTAAACGGATATACATTTCCCTCAACGGATATTCTTCAGAAGTGAAAATGAATGGATGATTCATTCTTTCTCAACGGATTCTTTGTCAGAAATGGGAATGAAGGAATAATCCACGGATAATCCACGGATATTCTTTGATGACTATTTGATGGTTGAAATGACACAGGTGTTACAGTCTCCCCTACTTTTGGAAATTTCGTCCCGAAATTAATTCGTAGGAGTCTGTCTATGACCTTGTTTCAAATAGTCATCAAAGATATGTAAAGCATAATCTGATTATTTTCCTCAACGGATATTTTTCAGAAGCGAAAATGAACGAACAGAGTCATTTTCTTCAACGGGTTCTTCGGAAATGGAAAATAAAGGAATTAACTAAACGGATATACATTTCCCTCAACGGATATTCTTCAGAAGTGAAAATGAATGGATGATTCATTCTTTCTCAACGGATTCTTTGTCAGAAATGGGAATGAAGGAATAATCCACGGATATTCTTTTCTCTCAACGGATATTCTTCAGAACGAAAATGAACAAACGGGGTCATTTTCCTCAACGGTTTGTTCTTCAGAATTTGAAATGAAAGAAAAATCAACGGATATTCATTTCTCTCAACGGATATTCTTCAGAACGAAAATGAACAAACGGGGTCATTTTCCTCAACGGTTTGTTCTTCAGAATTTGAAATGAAAGAAAAATCAACGGATATTCATCTCCTCAACGGATAAATCTTCAGAAACGAAAATGAACTAACAGAGTCATTTTCAACGGTTATTTCCTCAGAGTTGGAAATGAAGAATTACACAACGGATATTCATTTCCTCAATGGATAAATCTTCAGAAACGAAAATGAACTAACGGAGTCATTTTCAACGGTTGCTTCCTCAGAGTTGGAAATGAAGGATTACACAACGGATATTCATTTCCTCAACGGATAAATCTTCAGAAACGAAAATGAACTAACGGAGTCATTTTCAACGGTTGCTTCCTCAGAGTTGGAAATGAAGGATTACACAACGGATATTCATTTCCTCAACGGATATTCTTTAGAACAAAAATGAATGGATAATTCATTTTCCTCAACGGTTATTCTTCAGAATGGAAATGAAAAGATAAACAACGGATATTCATTTCTTCAACGGATATTCTTTAGAACGAAAATGAATGGATAATTCATTTTCCTCAACGGTTATTCTTTAGAATGGAAATGAAAAGATAAACAACGGATATTCATTTCTTCAACGGATATTCTTTAGAACGAAAATGAATGGATAATTCATTTTCCTCAACGGTTATTCTTCAGAATGGAAATGAAAAGATAAACAACGGATATTCATTTCCTCAACGGATATTCTTCAGAAGTGAAAAATGAATAGCTAGTTCATTTTCCTCAACGGATGCTTCATCAGAATTGGAAATGAATAGGGTTAACTCTTGATACATGATAGAACTTGCTGTGATTTCTGTGCACTAAATTCCATAATTATGTATGCATCCATAATTACGTAATTCCTTGCACAGTCCGCACAGTTTGTTTTGAAATGTTGTGGGGAAAGATATCAAACCTGAGATGAGAGTGACTAGACTACCATAGGGTCCTTTTAATTAGATCAACAGAGGATCTTCTTAATTAGGCGACTAAGGAGTCCTTTCAGCTATATCATCACATGATATCCCTAATCAGATTTTTGGATCAATCTGTTTAACTAGACCACTAAAGGGTCTAATTATGAAGTAGTACATTATAATCCAAGGGACTTTAACTACAACGTAGAAGTCCATTAAGGATTTAAGTAGTACCTTTGGGTATCCTATTATGAATCTCTTGCACAAAGATATGTAAGATTTTACGAGGATTTGAATAACATAAATTGGATCACATGACACATAAAGGATAACACATAAGCACATAACCACATAATTGTTTAATTGTTATTTTTCTTGTTATTGATTGCTATTAACTTGGCGCCTCGTACATCGTTTCTCTTGGAAGAAACGGGTACTTAGGATTTTCGTGGAAACGCAAGAGATTATACAAGGGAAGAAATTTGGAAGTAGTCTGTTCTTCAAGGAATGCGGTTCCTTGATTGTCGGTATTGTAGGGGATATGTTTATACATGCAACCACATAAACATATTGAAATGTAAATAAAAGATTTATTTATAAACAACGATAACAACTGTTTCTTGGATCTTGACAACAAAAGAAAATAATACATAGGACGTGATTATTTCTAAACGATGTTGTCTTCTGGTTGATCATATGCTTATCCCTGCGTTGGATTTGCATTAGCAAGCCTTGGGCAATTCCTACGAAAATGGCCCATCTCGCCACAGTTGTAGCAAGATCCCTGTGGGAAACGAGCTTGAGCAGGATTGTTGCCAGCTTGATTTGGTGCAGCTGCGGTTGGGCAAACCCTAGTTGTATGACCTATAAGTCCGCAAACTTGGCATGTGCGGCACTTCACCCCAGCATGATGATGTAGGCCACATTGGTTGCACAAGGGTGCAGTTCCGTTGTAGGGTTTCCTGGCAGGGGGTTGAGCTGGTTGGTTGAGGACGGCTTGATCGTTGTGAGCGACCACAACGTAGTTCTGAGAAGCCTTTCGCTTCTTTGACCTCTTAGGGGATCCAGTCTGTTCATCCATGATCTTTGATTCCTCGATTGGTTTCGATTCTTCGACCGGCTTCTTGTCACCTTTTCGGAAAAGTTTACCTTTCCTGATCTTTGATTCAGTCAAGGTTGCAGATAGCTCAATGGCCTGTCTAACTGTAGTAGGGTTGCTACCAGTCAAAATGTCTTGTATTGAGTCAGGGAGGCCATCAATGTACTTTTCGATTGCCTTATCCAAAGGCGTGACCATGTTTGGGCATAACAGACTTAACTCTTCATAACGGTCCGTGTAGGCTCGATGCTCACCGCTGTCTTGCTTAAGATCATCAAATTCCCTTTCCAAAGCCCTGATCTCGTGACGAGGACAAAACTCCTTCATCATGAGAGCCCTAAGTTCGGCCCATGTCTGTGCTAGAGCAACTTCTGCACCACGATCTCTCATAACCCCATTCCACCACGTAAGGGCTCTCTTCTGGAACACACTCGAAGCAAACTCGACCTTGCGATTGTCAGGACACTGCACATGGCGGAAAGTATTCTCAATGCTCTCGAACCATTGAAGAAGCCCAGTCGCTCCCTCAGAACCACTAAACTTGAGTGGTTTCGCCGAGTTAAAACTCTTGAAGTTGCACGGACCATTGTTGTTGTTGTTGGCTTGATTCCATTGAGCAAAGAGGTTTGGGAATTGAGCAGCCATTTGCTGCGCAATGATTTCTGCCAATTCGGCAGTCGCTATCTGGCTTTCGCGTCGAGGAGGCATTCTAAAAGAGGAAACATGAAATGAAACGAGTGAGAGGATTAGACGAAAAGAATGAGATGAAACAAATCTGATGAAAACAAGGATAGTGGTCATTTGTTTGTTACTGTGACAACTCGTATTTCAGAACCTATCTTTGTGTTAAGTGTAGCATGTTTTGAACTTATATAACGTATGTGAACATTATGTGACTATATGAATTTGATGATGTGACACCTCGTATTTTCCAAGGCCATTTTATGCATCAGTTCCTTTGACGTTGATGATGGGCGAATTGTTTATATGATTGGTTTTATTGTATTTGATTAGTTTAATTATGGTGAGTAGATGGTTTGTGATTCGTAAATAGCCCAACTTCACACCCTTGTCTCACACACCATTCATTGGGCCGTTTCAACCATTAAGTAAACTCGGCCCATCCCCTCCTTCCCTTCATGTTTTCGTAAACTCAATGGTTATAAGATATAACTTATATGGCAAACCCTAGACTCACACCAAACAAGCAACGGCAGCCCTCTTCTTCGAGACCCCTCCCTCCGTTCCAAGCAGTGATTGCTTCACAACCTCTCGGTTAGTTGTCTTATGCCACTTCTTAATTGTGTCCCTTGTTATGTTTATGATGAGTCAATGTGTTCATTTGTTTTAGTATGATTGAGATGTAAGAACTATTTAGGGTTGTGCATGCATGAGTTCGAAATCTGATTGACAATTGAATGTTAATGTAGAAAAAAATCAGTAGTGCATGATATTATAATACATAGTTTAATGCAATTAAATTGTCCACTAAATTCACAAAATCCAAGCAACTGATTATGATATATCAATAGCTTTTAGGGGTCCAATGCATTTGAAAGTAAGTGTTCTGACAAAGTGATAACCTTGAATAAAAGTGGAGGCCCATGTGTGTAGTCATGATATAGTCAAACTATAATGAGTATTGAAGAATTCATATGACCTCGTTAACAGTGAACTAGTAGGAATATAATATTAATGCTTGTTGAATTCAGTTAGTGTGATACTTGCAAGTATGATTTCACGATTAAACAATTCACTGAAAGGATTGTGTGTTCATGTTTTAGAAGTTGTTGATGTTTTATTAGTGATCTCGGATTTCGTAATGATGATTAATAGTGAATGATTATGTCGATTTGATTTAAATTGATTATGAATTAACATAATAACTGCCATCGATAGATACTCGAAAATAGGGAACTGTTTGTATGATTATAACTGATTGCATGATATCCGGACATTTAAACTGATCGCACAAGTTATGATTAATGGATAACTCATGGGCCTCAAAGCCCAAAGGCAAGTCGCACAAGACACCCACAGTCGCACAAGACTGTGGGGTCGCACAAGTTGTTATGGTGGGCCGGGTATACATATTGGGCTGGGTTTGTCTTGATCGCACAAGTCGGTTGATTCACACAAACTCATCCGGATCGCACAAGACTGTTACATGTTATTGGATTGGGCCGTGTATCTTATGTTTAGGCCTATGACTATTCGGGCCGAGTGTTTATCTGAATCGCACAACATGATGTGGGTCGCACAAGGCTGTGCCGACCGCACAACATGTTGGGCCGCCTGTTATTGGGCTTTACCGTTGGATCGTACAAGTACCAGGTGTTATGGAATTGACTGCTAATATGTTTACGTGCATTGTGTGTTGCCATGATCTATATGTGTTAATCACCTGCTAGCTTACGTGATACTTATGTGCACTCTGTGAAACCAAAACCTGACTTGTATGATAACCATGTTAGGATGTGGTTGATCACTACCTGCTAGACTTGACCTTTCTGTGTAATCTGCCGAGCAAACCAAGGTGAGTTCACACTCTACAAAGCATGGGATTCCCAGGGGTTGGGAATGGGGTTAAGGAATATGGATTCCTCGTCCTTTCTTGGGTAGGACAGTAATGGTTCAGGAATATAATTCCTCGTCCTCACGGACAGATAACTCGTACTAGACCAAAACTCTATCACGAAGTCCCTCCTTTTTATATCGACTTAATCGCCGAGCCAATGGCGAGCGGGTCATTAGTTAGATAGCGCTATTTAGGTCTGACAAGCCTCACACCGTGCCGCAGAGGACGGGCGTGAACTAATGGATCTGGGGCACGTCAATGCTGATAGACATTGACAGTTTCAGGGCACTTAAACATGACTTCAGTCAGTAGTCGATATGGTAACGAGTCTAGTGTAACCATGGGGTAGCCCCCACGGCCGAAATGCCAGATAACTACCATGGGGTAGCCCCCACGGCAGGATTGCCAGAGTAAATGGGTTAAACAAATGGTTAAACATATTACGTTTTCAATTATGGGGTAACCCCCACGGCAGGAACGCCAGCTAAAGGAAAACTGTTTTTGGAACAACTTAAAACGAACACCCAACCGTGAACTCACTCAACTTGTTGTTGACTCGTTACTACATGCTTTGCAGGTCTATAGGTACTTAGCTGGAGCTTGCACAAGGGAGAGTCGTTGTGGGACATGGACAGCTGTGTGCCATGTTAAACATTTGGATAATTAAACTTTCGATTTGGTTTTGAACATTATGCTTCCGCTCATAACTTAACTATGCTTGTTTTGGATATTAATCGTGTTGGTTGAACTTTTACATTAAATATTTACTTGTTCAATATGATTAGTGGTTTGATCCTGGTCAGTCACGCCTCCAAGCGGTGATACTCCGCAGGTGGATTTTGGGGGTGTGACAGATTGGTATCAGAGCCATTGGTTATAGAGAACTTGGTTTTAATAAAGGAAAACGTTTTTGTTAAAACCAGACTATAACCTGTACAGTGCTCTACGATCCACAACGACGCTTCACTCCACGTGCAAGGCTCGACATTCTAGGTGATATGGTTTGTGTTTTATTGCCTACTTGCTAGATTGCATAGAACTTTGCTCATTGTATGCTTAGATAAGCGTAGCAACTATAGTTTGAAAACACATTTGTGCTTGCTCCCTACTGTCACTACACATTTACACACATTCGCGACACCTTTCCTATTTGTGTTTCCTTCGATGTGAGATCATGAGGGAACGTGTGAACCTAACTCAAGCCAGTTGACGGCTCTTATCAACGAACAAGTTACGGCAGCACTCGCAGCCGCCCAGGCAGGAGGTATAACCTGCTGTTACGAACCTATCCTAGGATGTTAGATCCTACTCTCATGACTCAACTCTCGCGCTTAACCCGGTCTTTCTTCCTCGCGTAACAAGGTTAGAACGCTCAGCCGCCTGTATGCACATTCAAGACGTACATGGACTGTCGTCCTAATACTTTCAGTGGCACTAAAGGAGCTGTTGGACTCCTCCATTGGTTTGAAAAGCTCGAGTTTGTCTTAGAGACGTGTGAATGCCTTGAGGCTCATAGGGTGAATTACGCCATTAGTACTCTCGAAGACACTACACTAACTTGGTGGAACGCGCAAGTCCAGATGCTGGGGCTGGCGGCTGCTAATGCCACCCCATGGAATGATTCTTAAGGAAACGATCCAAACATGAATATCGTAGTCGAGATGACATCCACCAGCTGGAAGTGGAGTTCTTAAACCTGAAGATGACAAGGTCAGAGATAGAAGCGTACACGAAATGATCCAACGAAACTGACAGTGTTATGTCCAACAATGGTGGATCCTCTCATCAAGCGCATTGAGCTGTACCTCAAAGGCTTAGTACCAGAGATCCAAAGTCATGTGACATAGGTCAACCTTGCAACCATTTAGGATATTACTCGTATTGCTCAACGTCTCTCAGATCAGGCGATAGGACAGAACAAACTGCCGAAGCGTACTAATGCTGCTACAACTACTACGGATGCTCCCAGTGACAACAAACGCAAGTGGAATGGAAATTCGAGCAAGGGCCCCACTTCGGTTCAGTCTCAGTAGCAGCACAGGAGCCTCAGTCAGCAGTCTTTTGGTAATCGAAGTCAGGGTGGATACAGGGGAAACCACCCTAAGTGCAATCGATGTAATTTGCACCACAGCGGGCAATGCAACAGAGATCGTTGTCAGAGATGCAACGAGCTTGGTCATGGAGTCAAAGATTTTAGAATCTCACATCCTACAAACAAGAACCGACAATAGCAGCCACAAGCTCCATAGAATCAGCAGCAACAGCAGGATAACAAGGGATGTTATCAGTGTGGTGCTAAAGCTCACTTCATGAGACGCTACCCACGACTGAACCAGAATCAGAATCAGAACCACAACCAAGGAAACGGAAATAATAATGGAGGCAGCAACGGGAGTAATGACGACGGCAATGGTGCCAGGGGTCGAGTGTTCGTCATTGGTCAGGGTAATGCTAGGAATGACCCCAACGTTGTGATGGTTTTGACATCGATATTGGTATGGATTGGCTACCTCAACATCGAGCAGAGATCCTTTGAAAAGAAAAGAACGCCCGCATTCCTCGTGCTGGTTAAGATCCTTTGATAATTCATAGTAACAAACTCCTGGAGCAGCGCCCATAACTCGTGCACCGTATCGCTTAGCTCCATCAGAGTTGAAAGAGCTATCTACGCAACTACAAGAACTCTTGGATAAGGGTTTTATCCGTTCTAACTCTCCGCCCTGGGGAGCTCCAGTGCTATTTGTGAAGAAGAAAGACGGTACGTTCAGGATGTGCACCGACTACCGGGAACTGAACAAGATAACTGTGAAAAATCGCTATCCACTTTCACGCATTGACGACTGGTTCGACCAGCTGCAAGGGTCGAGCTACTATTCAAAGATTGATTCGAGATCAGGATATCACCAGCTGAGAGGCCGAGAAGAGGACGTCTCTAAAACGGCTTTTAGGACCCGTTATGGGCATTATGAGTTTTTTTGGTCAGGCTTTTTGGGCTGACAAACGCACCTGCGGTCTTCATGGATTTGATGAATCGAGTGTGCAAGCCGTACCTAGACGAGTTCGTCATAGTTTTCATCGAGAACATCCTGATCTATTCGAAGAGTCAGGAGGAACACGAGCAACATTTACGACTTATTTTGGAACTCCTTCGAAAAGAACAGCTGTACGCCAAGTTTTCAAAATGTGACTTCTGGCTTCGTGAAGTCCATTTCTGAGGCCATGTAGTGAACAAGGATGGGATTCACGTTGATCCATCCAAGGTAGAGTCAATCAAGAGCTGGCCTGCGCCTCGTACGCCAACGGAAATTCGCCAATTCTTGGGATTGGCAGGTTATTACAGGAGATTTATTAAGGATTTTTCTAAGATTGCGCAGCCTCTTACTTCACTAACACAGAAGGGCGTTGTTTAGTGTTGGGGAAATGCACAGGAGTTAGTGTTCCAGAACTTAAAGGATAGACTTTGCAGTGCACATATCCTTTCATTGCCAGGGGGCACAGACGACTTTGTGGTTTATTGCGACGCATCCATTCAGGGTCTTGGTTGTGTACTGATGCAACGGGATAAGGTTATAGCCTACGCCTCATGCCAACTCAAGTTCATGAAAGGAACTACACTATACACGACTTAGAACTGGGAGCTATTGTTTTTGCACTTAAGATATGGCGACATTACCTGTACGGTACCAAGTGCGCCATTTACACCGATCACAGGAGTCTCGAGCATATCCTCAAACAGAAGGAACTGAATATGCGACAACGACGATGGATCGAGCTACTGAATGACTACGAATGCTTGATCAGGTATCAACCAGGCAAAGCCAACGCTGTGGCTGACGCCCTCAGTCGAAAGGACACTACGCCTAAGCGCGTACGAGCTTTACAACTCACTATCCAATCTAGTCTTCCTGCACAGATACGAGATGCTCAGGTAGAAGCATTGAAACTAGAAAACATCAGGGCTGAAGCCCTACGCGGCTCAAGGCAACGGTTAGAACAAAAGGAAGACGGTGCTTACGACGTAACAGGACGCATTTGGGTCCCACTTTATGGCAACCCCCGAGAGCTCGTGACGGATGCGGCACACAAGTCTCGCTAACTCAGTACATCCTGGTTCGGATAAGATGTACCACGACCTCAGAACTACCCTACTGGTGGCCTAGTGTGAAGGCCCACATAGCAACATACGTTAGCAAGTGCTTGACTTGTGCGAGAGTCAAGACGGAATACCAGAAACCTTCAGACCGACTCCGACAACCAGAGATACCACAATGGAAATGGGCGCAAATTTCCATGGATTTTGTTACTGGCCTGCCTAGATCTCAACGTGGTAACGATACTATTTGGGTGATCGTTGGTCGACTCACAAAGTCTGCTCACTTTTTGGCTATCAAGTAAACGGATAAGTTCTCCACACTAGCAGACGTATATCTTAAGGAAGTTGTCTCGAGGCACAGAGTGCCCACCTCTACTATCTCGGATCGAGATGCGCGTTTTACATCAGAACTGTGGCAAGCAATGCACAAGTCATTTGACTCACAATTAGATATGAGCACAGCCTATCACCCACAAACGGATGGACAGTCGGAATGTACCATCCAGACCCTCGAAGACATGCTTAGGGCATGTGTGATTGACTTTGGCAACGGCTGGGAAAAGCATCTGCCACTTGTGGAATTTTCGTACAACAATAGCTACCACACCAGCATTAAAGCTGCTCCGTTTGAGGCATTGTATGGGCGTAAATGCCGGTCACCTCTTTGTTGGGCAGAGGTGGGGGAATAGTCAGATTACTGGTCCAGAACATGTGGTTGACACAACAGAGAAAATTGTTCAGATACGACAACGAATGGCGGCAGCTCGTGACCGTCAGAAAGTCTACGCCGATAAGGGCAGAAAACCACTAGAGCTCCAGGTTGGGGAGCGTGTACTACTCAAAGTTTCACCCTGGAAGGGTGTGGTTCGTTTTGGCAAAGGGGCAAACTTAACCCACGATACGTTGAACCTTTCGAAGTCATTGAGAAAATAGGCAAGGTGGCCTACAGACTGAACTTACCAGCAGAACTCGGTGCAGTTCACGACGTTTTCCATGTGTCAAGTCTGAAGAAATGTCTGTCAGATGAGACCCACGTAGTTCCTTTGAAGGAGCTCACGATCGACGAGCAGTTACGATTCGTCGAGGAACCTGTTGAAATCACGGACCGGGATGTTAAGGTCCTCAAGCATACCAGAATACCTCTCGTTCGAGTTCGTTGGAACTCACGTCGCGGCCCAGAGTTCACCTGGGAACGCGAAGATCAGATGAAACAAAAGTATCCCCAACTGTTCGCAACCGATACAACCACCACTGAGGCTGAAGCTACGGAATTTCGGGACGAAATTCCAGATCAACGGGGGGAGGATGTGACACCCCAGGAAAACCAGGGAAACCACGCAACTTAACTAGCTTCCTCAGTGAGTACGTGCTAAATTTCGGGACGAAATTTCTTTCAACTTGGAGATAATGTGACAACTCGTATTTCAGAACCTATCTTTGTGTTAAGTGTAGCATGTTTTGAACTTATGTAACGTATGTGAACATTATGTGACTATATGAATTTGATGATGTGACACCTCGTATTTTCCAAGGCCATTTTATGCATCAGTTCCTTTGACGTTGATGATGGGCGAATTGTTTATATGATTGGTTTTATTGTATTTGATTAGTTTAATTATGGTGAGTAGATGGTTTGTGATTCGTAAATAGCCCAACTTCACACCCTTGTCTCACACACCATTCATTGGGCCGTTTCAACCATTAAGTAAACTCGGCCCATCCCCTCCTTCCCTTCATGTTTTCGTAAACTCAATGGTTATAAGATATAACTTATATGGCAAACCCTAGACTCACACCAAACAAGCAACGGCAGCCCTCTTCTTCGAGACCCCTCCCTCCGTTCCAAGCAGTGATTGCTTCACAACCTCTCGGTTAGTTGTCTTATGCCACTTCTTAATTGTGTCCCTTGTTATGTTTATGATGAGTCAATGTGTTCATTTGTTTTAGTATGATTGAGATGTAAGAACTATTTAGGGTTGTGCATGCATGAGTTCGAAATCTGATTGACAATTGAATGTTAATGTAGAAAAAAATCAGTAGTGCATGATATTATAATACATAGTTTAATGCAATTAAATTGTCCACTAAATTCACAAAATCCAAGCAACTGATTATGATATATCAATAGCTTTTAGGGGTCCAATGCATTTGAAAGTAAGTGTTCTGACAAAGTGATAACCTTGAATAAAAGTGGAGGCCCATGTGTGTAGTCATGATATAGTCAAACTATAATGAGTATTGAAGAATTCATATGACCTCGTTAACAGTGAACTAGTAGGAATATAATATTAATGCTTGTTGAATTCGGTTAGTGTGATACTTGCAAGTATGATTTCACGATTAAACAATTCACTGAAAGGATTGTGTGTTCATGTTTTAGAAGTTGTTGATGTTTTATTAGTGATCTCGGATTTCGTAATGATGATTAATAGTGAATGATTATGTCGATTTGATTTAAATTGATTATGAATTAACATAATAACTGCCATCGATAGATACTCGAAAATAGGGAACTGTTTGTATGATTATAACTGATTGCATGATATCCGGACATTTAAACTGATCGCACAAGTTATGATTAATGGATAACTCATGGGCCTCAAAGCCCAAAGGCAAGTCGCACAAGACACCCACAGTCGCACAAGACTGTGGGGTCGCACAAGTTGTTATGGTGGGCCGGGTATACATATTGGGCTGGGTTTGTCTTGATCGCACAAGTCGGTTGATTCACACAAACTCATCCGGATCGCACAAGACTGTTACATGTTATTGGATTGGGCCGTGTATCTTATGTTTAGGCCTATGACTATTCGGGCCGAGTGTTTATCTGAATCGCACAACATGATGTGGGTCGCACAAGGCTGTGCCGACCGCACAACATGTTGGGCCGCCTGTTATTGGGCTTTACCGTTGGATCGTACAAGTACCAGGTGTTATGGAATTGACTGCTAATATGTTTACGTGCATTGTGTGTTGCCATGATCTATATGTGTTAATCACCTGCTAGCTTACGTGATACTTATGTGCACTCTGTGAAACCAAAACCTGACTTGTATGATAACCATGTTAGGATGTGGTTGATCACTACCTGCTAGACTTGACCTTTCTGTGTAATCTGCCGAGCAAACCAAGGTGAGTTCACACTCTACAAAGCATGGGATTCCCAGGGGTTGGGAATGGGGTTAAGGAATATGGATTCCTCGTCCTTTCTTGGGTAGGACAGTAATGGTTCAGGAATATAATTCCTCGTCCTCACGGACAGATAACTCGTACTAGACCAAAACTCTATCACGAAGTCCCTCCTTTTTATATCGACTTAATCGCCGAGCCAATGGCGAGCGGGTCATTAGTTAGATAGCGCTATTTAGGTCTGACAAGCCTCACACCGTGCCGCAGAGGACGGGCGTGAACTAATGGATCTGGGGCACGTCAATGCTGATAGACATTGACAGTTTCAGGGCACTTAAACATGACTTCAGTCAGTAGTCGATATGGTAACGAGTCTAGTGTAACCATGGGGTAGCCCCCACGGCCGAAATGCCAGATAACTACCATGGGGTAGCCCCCACGGCAGGATTGCCAGAGTAAATGGGTTAAACAAATGGTTAAACATATTACGTTTTCAATTATGGGGTAACCCCCACGGCAGGAACGCCAGCTAAAGGAAAACTGTTTTTGGAACAACTTAAAACGAACACCCAACCGTGAACTCACTCAACTTGTTGTTGACTCGTTACTACATGCTTTGCAGGTCTATAGGTACTTAGCTGGAGCTTGCACAAGGGAGAGTCGTTGTGGGACATGGACAGCTGTGTGCCATGTTAAACATTTGGATAATTAAACTTTCGATTTGGTTTTGAACATTATGCTTCCGCTCATAACTTAACTATGCTTGTTTTGGATATTAATCGTGTTGGTTGAACTTTTACATTAAATATTTACTTGTTCAATATGATTAGTGGTTTGATCCTGGTCAGTCACGCCTCCAAGCGGTGATACTCCGCAGGTGGATTTTGGGGGTGTGACAGATTGGTATCAGAAAAACAAACGACACACAGTGAAAAGTAAATAGGTCAAAAATAATGTATTGCGAAGATATGCTCGCCTATAAGTGAACACTCATTCCAAGAATTCCCAGGTAAGCACAACTGGTCTCGCGTCTGATGAGATGTATACGAAGTGCTTGCCTAGACAGAAAACCCAGAATACAGGCATTCACCTGTAACACCTGTGCCTCCACGGCCATCAAACAAATACCAAACCAATGAAATATTATATTTCGTACTTGGGATTTGTAAAAATATGTGTATCATTTACACATATCAACTCTTGTTCGATTTCAAGCTCTAAATCGCTTTCTGGAAGGTTATACGCGCACTAATGCGTAAATATAACTAGTTTAATCCAACGAACACTCCGTAATAGTGAAATAAGCTTAAAATACCTTAAATAACCTTTACATAACTTAGATATAAGTTTTGGAAGGTTTGGTATGCCGAAATCAAGTTAATTCGCTTACAGGGACTAAAGTTAACAAACTGCGAAAGTATGCCAATTTGAACTGTAACAGACATTCCGGAACATGACCATAAGTTAAACATACCATAAATATCCTTTACATTGCTTAGAAATAGGCTTTGAGGTGTTCGGTATGCTAAAATAAACTTTTGTGTCATTCAGGGACTAAAAGCGTCAAAAAGTGCACAAGTTTGCATTTTCGCGCATAACTTACGTTCTGAATACATCCGGACATCTAAAAATTTATGTAAGCATGACTACATTATATTTTATGGTTCGCCTTAAGAAAAATCCATTCGTCGCGTCATTTGGATCGTTTTTCGCGCTTATGCGCATTCCGTCGTAATTAAGCGAACATCGCGTTCGTACGGCTAAACGAACCGACATCCGAGATATTTTTGAGCATGTTTTAAGTTCCCTATACTTTAACTTCATTTTAGAGCTTTGAAATGGGGTTAACGGGCCTTAAACGTGTCAAAAATGGCCTAAATACAGTTCAGGGACCAAAACTGTAATTCTGCCAAAGTTCACCCATACGATGCGTATGGTATATATACCATACGATGCGTATGGGGTCTCCAGAACAGGTTCAATGTTTAAACAGCCTGTTTTCAGCAGATTTAACCACAACCACATGTTCCTAATTGTCTAGTCATGTGATAAGGATGGAATTTTAGTTACCATAAGGTTCCGACAAGTGTACGGGTTGGATTCATGGCACGTTATCCAAGAAACGATCCCAACGGTGGACCATTTCCTATAAATACCCACCAACATCACACCCAAAAACTCACACCTTTGAATCTGAACTTGCTCTCTAAGTTGTTGTGTTTAACACTTCATACCTGAGAGTGTTCGGGTTCAAACCTTCCATTCTTGGACCCTTCGTAAGTATTCTTTCGTTCTTTTCCTTATTTTTACTGCTTTTCGAGTCAGAAAGTCAAACTTTGTTTGACTTTCAGCGTTGACCAGTAATGGTCAATGCGAAGTTCGTTTGAACTTCGCAACGTGATTGTAATCACGATGGTTATAGTCCCTTGGGACTATGCCTACTGATTACCACGTTGTCTAGGGTCGTAGGGTAAGCGATCTAATAAATCGCTTATACCTCGAACCCGACCCAGGTTGGTCGATCATTAGGATCCGACCAAACACAGTAGGTGACCATAGTAGGTAGGGAATAACCTTCCGAGGTTATACCCTATGGTCACATCGTTTAAGTAGTTGTATGATAGGTAGTTTATATGCCTTAGGTAAATTACCAGAATACCCTTTTCATGTATAATTGGTAATTAAGCATATGTAACCTAAACTTTTGTCACGTAACTGATTATGTAACATGTTTAGGCATATAACACTTGTCATAGGGCTAGTTAGGCGGTCCAAACGCGTTTCACGCGCACGACGCGTTAAAGTAGCATAAGCTACCTAAACGGGTCGTAATGGGTCGTAAACACTTAGGTTAAGTTTCATTTAGTATGTAGGCTTTGTTAAACCAAATGACACGAGTCTCTACACTCGTTTGGTTTACAAACCCTAATGCTACCCATAGTTACCTATATTAGGTGCCGTTTGATTCCGAGATCTCTAGCACTATTTGGTGGTTATCTTTAGACAACTGAGCAATCACAAGTGAGTACATAGACCCCTCTTTTACTGTTTTCCAAACTGTTTTGGGGTGAAACACATGTGCCTACTTGTTACTTTCATGCTTTCCTGTTTTCGCATCATATACTGCTATGTTCGTTAGTACATTATAGTACATGATTTCATTACATTTTATGCTATGTATGTCCATTGCGTTCATACTTAGTACATCGTTTTACATTTACATTTTATGCTATTTATGTCCATTGCGTGCATACTTAGTACATTGTTTTTCATCACATGCTTACATTTTGGTATGACATTTGGTTTGTTTACATGGGACAATACATTCATTAACACCGATCATGCCGTTCGTTAGTAGGTAGTGGTACCATAGGAATTGACAACTCCCGTTCCGGACGTCCCAGGGAAAGGGGATGAAAGGAATGACCGAATTCGTTGTTATAAAGACAGATAGACCTTTAATTTGTTTAAAGGGTTTATCACCACAGTCGCCAGGCTTGGATGTATGCATATTCACAATACCGCATAAATGTTCATATTAAATATTTGCATGCATTTACACAAAACATAGCTTTGATTTAAACCAAGTTTTACTTCAATACTTTGTTTTTGTGCATATGGTTTAGTTGAGACATTTCACTTGCCATACATGACATTTTGACATAGACATTTGACATGGATATTTGACATAGACATTTGACATGGATATTTGACATAGACATTTGACATGGATATTTGACATAGACATTTTGACATGATTTACATCTTGACATGAACATTTTACATTGTTTGGTTTGGTTTGATTAAGTGATTAAGTAACGATGCGTGTGTAATATGATACAAGCATGGTGGATACGACGCTGGTACTTCCTATATATAAGTGTTTGTATGGTATTACATGTCGTAACGTTATTTGAATCATTTCAGTTTGAGACATAGAACATTTCATACAAATAACATACTTTTCACAAGACATTGTTTTACAAACAACTTATCTTATACAAACCCATTTTACTATGGTTATTCATTTAACCATACATTATTCACTTATTTATACATATCATCTGAACTCATTGTTTTTCAAATGATTTACAAAAACAAAGCAAATAACAAGGTTCATGACTAAACATTTTTCTCAAACATAAGTCATGAATCTTATTTTCACAAAACCTATGTATCTCACAGGCATTTTTATGCTGACGTACCTATTTTCACATGTGTTTTTCAGGAGCTGTTGCATAAGATGTTCAAGATACACATAGACAGACTTGGGCTTTAGTGACAATAAAAGATGCAAGACTAGTTAATTATGTTGTATTTCTTTGTTTGTTAAGGCATAGTAACACTTTTAATCAATAAAACGAAACTTCAATATCCATGGTTGTGAAACATTAATTCTGTTACAACACTCCCCGATGTTTCCGCCACGTTTTGTATGTTCTACGTGGTCGGGGTGTGACAGAAAAGATGGTATCAGAGCCAATGGTTATAGGGAATTAGGTTATTAGTAATTAGTAATGCTTTGACCTAGTCTATAACCTTCTTAGGACCCTAACGCGAGTTTACTTGCGTTTAGTCATAAAACGATACTGTCGCCTATCCTTAGGCGACAACCGCAACAAAAACATAAATTTCAAAACCGCTTTGAAAACTAATCATCTGTTCTAGGATGATTGATTACTAGGTTTTGAACTCTCTATTATATGGTTTTGAACCCCTTTGAGTTTTCAAAATTTCGTCAAAGTTTTGGGTTTTAAATAATGTGAACACGTGCAAACTGGAAGGGTGAATGCCTGTATTCTGGGTTTTCTGTCTAGGCAAGCACTTCGTATACATCTCATCAGACGCGAGACCAGTTGTGTTTACCTGGGAATTCTTGGGATGAGTGTTCACTTATAGGCGAGCATGTCTTCGCGATACATTATTTTTGACCTATTTACTTTGATTTGTCACCATCTCATTTGTTTGCCTTAGGTAACAAACAAATGATCACAATTTTCATTCGTTATCATTCTGTATTGATTATCCAATAACCTTTCACTCATTTCTTCCTCTGTCTTTCATTTTCTCCTAGAATGTCTATTCCTCTTGGCACTGGTCAAATGCCCGAGCGAATAGCCAAATTTGTCCAGCAAATTGGCGAAGTGATTCAGAGGACTGTGGATTTAGGTATTGCCATGGCTCGTCTTAACAATGAAGCCTCTCGTCTCGACAATGAAGCCACTCAAGAGACACCAAAGGAAGCAGTAGTCAGGCTTGCAACAACATCAAGGAAGCGTAAGGCTTCAAGGAAACCCGCAGCGGTTACACCTAATCAAGCGGGACCTAGCCATGTGGCAAGGCCACCTGCTAGGAAGCCATACAACGGAACTGCACCCTTGTGCAACCAATGTAGCCTCCATCATCACCCTAGTGTGAGGTGCCGCAAATGCCAGATTTGTGGACTTATAGGTCATACAGCAAGGGTTTGCCCAACTGCAGCTGTACCAAATCAGCCTGCGCAACCACTAGCCAAGAAGCCTTATTTTGGCAATGCACCTTTGTGCAATAGGTGTAACGGCCATCATCAACCACACCTCCAGTGTCGTCAGTGCACCCACTGCGGAAGATCCGGTCATCTTGCTAACACCTGTCGCATCCCTGCTAATCCGAATCGCCCAGTTCAGAACCCGGCTCAACAAGTTGCTCAGCCTCTTGCTCAGCAACAGGGTCAAGCTGCACGACCACACTATCCACTTGGTGCCTGTTACAATTGTGGGGATCTAACCCACTACAGAAACCGATGCCCAAAGCTTGCTAATGCGAATCCGACCCACGGATGAGCATTCAGCTGAACAAAGGATGTTGCTGTCTTACGCTTTTGTTCTTTTGTTTCCTTGTAATGTGAAACAATCTGTTTTGTTTTTAAATAAATCGTTGTTCACAAATGCTGATATACAAGTATCGTTACATATGTGTATGATTTTCCTATGATACCTACATCAAGGAACTATGTTCCTTACAAACTACTCTTGTGATTCTCTCTTTCAAATGATTGCTCATGATTCCCTCAAAAATTTTAAGTACTCGTTTCATTCTAAGAAACAAAGTACAAAGAATAAAGTGACATTATGAGTGATCATGCTTCTGCACATCTGTACTTTTGAATCCTTGGTTAGATAACTAAGGATATTTTCAAATCTCTTACTCATTACGTTTTGATTTTTCAACATACACAGTACCAGTATTTCAAAACAATCTTCATGATCTCAAAACATTTCATATAGTTTGAAAACAATTTTTCTAGATGCATTGTCTGTGTTATTTCAAAAAAACATTGGCCATGTTATCAAAACCAACCTTTCTAATTTCAAAATATTTCATATAGTCTGAAGACAATATTAACACAATACATTTTCTAATCAAGTGCATGATTTCGAAAAGCATCATTCATGTCTTTCAAAAACCTTATACATAATTTCAAAATTCATCTCGCATGATTTTAAAAACATTTTTTTTTTGTAAATATATCTACCTAATACACCTACTTATGATTTCAAAAAGTATTATATATAAGGTTTAAAAAAAAAACGTTAAACACATTTTTCTTAAAAGAACCCCATGCATAGTTTTCAAAAACATTTCCTCATACATTGACTTAACCTTCAAAATTTTGCTTCATATGTCGCCTTGACATATCTAGCATCTCAACTTCATAAGCATTTTCTTCATGTTTTGACCTAAGCACATCCAGTGCAAGGTATCAAAACATCTTCAACTTCTAAAATCCATAAGGGATCTTTTTATCTCACAATTAGATCCTTGTGGATGATCATCATTCAAATCAGAGTCCTTAATTGGATTCCTTATGTACCTTAATTCGAACACTTCGGTTCTTAATAATCGATATCGAATTTTCTTTTTGAATCTTGCTATCTTTATAGTTGGATTCTTGATAACGTTTAAAGTACCAAATGAAATCCACGGAATGGATTCCTAGTGTGCTTTAAATGCATGTACGCAATTTACAAGACAAATTAACAAACAATTTTGTGGTTATGTGACTATGTGTTTACTCATCTTATGTTTTCTTTTATGCATTTTTGGTGTTTTTACTACTCTGGATATTCTTTATCCAAATCCTCGCAGGATCTTTCATATTTTCATATGAGAGATTCGTAACAGGATATTCAAAAGGTACTACCTTAAATCCTTAATGGGCTTCTATGTAATAGTTAAGACCCTTGGATTATATAGTACTGCTCCATGATCCATTAGAGACCCTTTAGTGGTCTAATCAAAAAGATTGATTCACAATTTGGTTAAAGAATGACATCTAGTGATGTAACTGAACAGACTCCTTGATAGTCTATTTAAATCATTTATTGATTTAGTCTAAAGGACTCTATGGCAGTCTAGTTACACTCATCACAGGATTATTCATTTGGTTTTACACTACACATTATAAAATAGACTGTGCGGACTGTACAAGGAACTACGTAATTATGGAGGCCTACATAATTATGGAATTCAATGCACAGAAACCCAGTAAGATTTATTATGTGTAAGAACCGATAGCGACAACAATAACAAAATGATAACGATGTAATGGAGGTACGGTGGACGCACCAATGACGCTTTATATACTTGTATATAAGTGTCCCTCTTACATTGCAAGCGTGATGTTATTAAAGTTACTAGAAGTTCAGAACCCTAACCAATGTTGTTCGATCTTTTCAACTTCATGTTTTAAATTCTTACAAGTTTCCTCTAAATAAATTTCGGGACGAAATTTCCTAAAGTAGGGGAGACTGTAACACCTGTGCCTCCACGGCCATCAAACAAATACCAAACCAATGAAATATTATATTTCGTACTTGGGATTTGTAAAAATATGTGTATCATTTACACATATCAACTCTTGTTCGATTTCAAGCTCTAAATCGCTTTCTGGAAGGTTATACGCGCACTAATGCGTAAATATAACCAGTTTAATCCAACGAACACTCCGGAATAGTGAAATAAGCTTAAAATACCTTAAATAACCTTTACATAACTTAGATATAAGTTTTGGAAGGTTTGGTATGCCGAAATCAAGTTAATTCGCTTACAGGGACTAAAGTTGACAAACTGCGAAAGTATGCCAATTTGAACTGTAACAGACATTCCGGAACATGACCATAAGTTAAACATACCATAAATATCCTTTACATTGCTTAGAAATAGGCTTTGGGGTGTTCGGTATGCTAAAATAAACTTTTGTGTCATTCAGGGACTAAAAGCGTCAAAAAGTGCACAAGTTTGCATTTTCGCGCATAACTTACGTTCTGAATACATCCGGACATCTAAAAATTTATGTAAGCATGACTACATTATATTTTATGGTTCGCCTTAAGAAAAATCCATTCGTCGCGTCATTTGGATCGTTTTTCGCGCTTATGCGCATTCCGTCGTAATTAAGCGAACATCGCGTTCGTACGGCTAAACGAACCGACATCCGAGATATTTTTGAGCATGTTTTAAGTTCCCTATACTTTAACTTCATTTTAGAGCTTTGAAATGGGGTTAACGGGCCTTAAACGTGTCAAAAATGGCCTAAATACAGTTCAGGGACCAAAACTGTAATTCTGCCAAAGTTCACCCATACGATGCGTATGGTATATATACCATACGATGCGTATGGGGTCTCCAGACCAGGTTCAATGTTTAAACAGCCTGTTTTCAGCAGATTTAACCACAACCACATGTTCCTAATTGTCTAGTCATGTGATAAGGATGGAATTTTAGTTACCATAAGGTTCCGACAAGTGTACGGGTTGGATTCATGGCACGTTATCCAAGAAACGATCCCAACGGTGGACCATTTCCTATAAATACCCACCAACATCACACCCAAAAACTCACACCTTTGAATCTGAACTTGCTCTCTAAGTTGTCGTGTTTAACACTTCATACCTGAGAGTGTTCGGGTTCAAACCTTCCATTCTTGGACCCTTCGTAAGTATTCTTTCGTTCTTTTCCTTATTTTTACTGCTTTTCGAGTCAGAAAGTCAAACTTTGTTTGACTTTCAGCGTTGACCAGTAATGGTCAATGCGAAGTTCGTTTGAACTTCGCAACGTGATTGTAATCACGATGGTTATAGTCCCTTGGGACTATGCCTACTGATTACCACGTTGTCTAGGGTCGTAGGGTAAGCGATCTAATAAATCGCTTATACCTCGAACCCGACCCAGGTTGGTCGATCATTAGGATCCGACCAAACACAGTAGGTGACCATAGTAGGTAGGGAATAACCTTCCGAGGTTATACCCTATGGTCACATCGTTTAAGTAGTTGTATGATAGGTAGTTTATATGCCTTAGGTAAATTACCAGAATACCCTTTTCATGTATAATTGGTAATTAAGCATATGTAACCTAAACTTTTGTCACGTAACTGATTATGTAACATGTTTAGGCATATAACACTTGTCATAGGGCTAGTTAGGCGGTCCAAACGCGTTTCACGCGCACGACGCGTTAAAGTAGCATAAGCTACCTAAACGGGTCGTAATGGGTCGTAAACACTTAGGTTAAGTTTCATTTAGTATGTAGGCTTTGTTAAACCAAATGACACGAGTCTCTACACTCGTTTGGTTTACAAACCCTAATGCTACCCATAGTTACCTATATTAGGTGCCGTTTGATTCCGAGATCTCTAGCACTATTTGGTGGTTATCTTTAGACAACTGAGCAATCACAAGTGAGTACATAGACCCCTCTTTTACTGTTTTCCAAACTGTTTTGGGGTGAAACACATGTGCCTACTTGTTACTTTCATGCTTTCCTGTTTTCGCATCATATACTGCTATGTTCGTTAGTACATTATAGTACATGATTTCATTACATTTTATGCTATGTATGTCCATTGCGTTCATACTTAGTACATCGTTTTACATTTACATTTTATGCTATTTATGTCCATTGCGTGCATACTTAGTACATTGTTTTTCATCACATGCTTACATTTTGGTATGACATTTGGTTTGTTTACATGGGACAATACATTCATTAACACCGATCATGCCGTTCGTTAGTAGGTAGTGGTACCATAGGAATTGACAACTCCCGTTCCGGACGTCCCAGGGAAAGGGGATGAAAGGAATGACCGAATTCGTTGTTATAAAGACAGATAGACCTTTAATTTGTTTAAAGGGTTTATCACCACAGTCGCCAGGCTTGGATGTATGCATATTCACAATACCGCATAAATGTTCATATTAAATATTTGCATGCATTTACACAAAACATAGCTTTGATTTAAACCAAGTTTTACTTCAATACTTTGTTTTTGTGCATATGGTTTAGTTGAGACATTTCACTTGCCATACATGACATTTTGACATAGACATTTGACATGGATATTTGACATAGACATTTGACATGGATATTTGACATAGACATTTGACATGGATATTTGACATAGACATTTTGACATGATTTACATCTTGACATGAACATTTTACATTGTTTGGTTTGGTTTGATTAAGTGATTAAGTAACGATGCGTGTGTAATATGATACAAGCATGGTGGATACGCCGCTGGTACTTCCTATATATAAGTGTTTGTATGGTATTACATGTCATAACGTTATTTGAATCATTTCAGTTTGAGACATAGAACATTTCATACAAATAACATACTTTTCACAAGACATTGTTTTACAAACAACTTATCTTATACAAACCCATTTTACTATGGTTATTCATTTAACCATACATTATTCACTTATTTATACATATCATCTGAACTCATTGTTTTTCAAATGATTTACAAAAACAAAGCAAATAACAAGGTTCATGACTAAACATTTTTCTCAAACATAAGTCATGAATCTTATTTTCACAAAACCTATGTATCTCACAGGCATTTTTATGCTGACGTACCTATTTTCACATGTGTTTTTCAGGAGCTGTTGCATAAGATGTTCAAGATACACATAGACAGACTTGGGCTTTAGTGACAATAAAAGATGCAAGACTAGTTAATTATGTTGTATTTCTTTGTTTGTTAAGGCATAGTAACACTTTTAATCAATAAAACGAAACTTCAATATCCATGGTTGTGAAACATTAATTCTGTTACAACACTCCCCGATGTTTCCGCCACGTTTTGTATGTTCTACGTGGTCGGGGTGTGACAGAAAAGATGGTATCAGAGCCAATGGTTATAGGGAATTGGGTTATTAGTAATTAGTAATGCTTTGACCTAGTCTATAACCTTCTTAGGACCCTAACGCGAGTTTACTTGCGTTTAGTCATAAAACGATACTGTCGCCTATCCTTAGGCGACAACCGCAACAAAAACATAAATTTCAAAACCGCTTTGAAAACTAATCATCTGTTCTAGGATGATTGATTACTAGGTTTTGAACTCTCTATTATATGGTTTTGAACCCCTTTGAGTTTTCAAAATTTCGTCAAAGTTTTGGGTTTTAAATAATGTGAACACGTGCAAACTGGAAGGGTGAATGCCTGTATTCTGGGTTTTCTGTCTAGGCAAGCACTTCGTATACATCTCATCAGACGCGAGACCAGTTGTGTTTACCTGGGAATTCTTGGGATGAGTGTTCACTTATAGGCGAGCATGTCTTCGCGATACATTATTTTTGACCTATTTACTTTGATTTGTCACCATCTCATTTGTTTGCCTTAGGTAACAAACAAATGATCACAATTTTCATTCGTTATCATTCTGTATTGATTATCCAATAACCTTTCACTCATTTCTTCCTCTGTCTTTCATTTTCTCCTAGAATGTCTATTCCTCTTGGCACTGGTCAAATGCCCGAGCGAATAGCCAAATTTGTCCAGCAAATTGGCGAAGTGATTCAGAGGACTGTGGATTTAGGTATTGCCATGGCTCGTCTTAACAATGAAGCCTCTCGTCTCGACAATGAAGCCACTCAAGAGACACCAAAGGAAGCAGTAGTCAGGCTTGCAACAACATCAAGGAAGCGTAAGGCTTCAAGGAAACCCGCAGCGGTTACACCTAATCAAGCGGGACCTAGCCATGTGGCAAATTCTTGACGAGATTTTTTGAAAACTCAAAGGGGTCCTAAGAAAGTTATAGACTAGGTCAAAGCATTACTAATTACTAATAACCTAATTCCCTATAACCATTGGCTCTGATACCATCTTTTCTGTCACACCCCGACCACGTAGAACATACAAATCGTGGCGGAAACATCGGGGAGTGTTGTAACAGAATTAATTGTTTCAAATCCATGGCAATTGAAGTTTCGTTTTATTGATTAAAGGTGTAACAATGTCTTAACAATCAAAGAAATACAACATAATTAACTAGTCTTGCATCTTTTATTGTCACTAAGGCCCAAGTCTGCCTATATGTATCTTGATCATCTTATGCAACAGCTCCTGAAAAACACATGTGAAAATAGGTACGTCAGCATAAAAATGCCTGTGAGATACATAGGTTTTGTGAAAATAGGTTCCATGACTTATGTTTGAGAAAATGTTTAGTCATGAACCTTGTAATTTGCTTTGTTTTGTAAATCATTTGAAAAACAATGAGTTCAGATGATATGTATAAATAAGTGAATAATGTATGGTTAAATGAATAACCATGTAAACTGAGTTTGTATAAGATAAGTTGTTTGTAAAACAATGTCTTGCGAAAAGTATGTTATTTAAATAAAATGTTATATGTATCAAACTGAAATGATTCAAATAACGCTACGATATGTAATACCATACAAACACTTATATATAGGAAGTACCAGCGGCGTATCCACCATGCTTGTATCATATTACACACGCATCGTTACTTAATCACTTAATCAAACCAAAACACCAAAGTAATGTTTAACAGTTGTAGAAATGTTTATGTATGGTCAAAGACGGTTCACACGGTTCATAGATACAAACGGTTCACAGATACAAACGGTTCACAGATACAACGGTTCACAGATACAAACGGTTCACAGATACAAACGGTTCACAGATATCAACGGATCACAGTCAAATGATTACAACGGTTCAATATGTAGTATAATGTGTTCATATGCTGGATAAGCATATGCAACAGAAAAGCAATGAAAAACGATGTACTAAGTACGCACACAATGGGCATACATAGCATGAAATGTAATGAAATCATGTACTATAATGTACTAATGAACATAGTAAGTATATGATGTCAAAACAGGAAAACATGAAAGTATCAAGTAGGCACATGTGTTCCACCCCAAAACAGTTTGGAAAACAGTAAAAGAGGGGTCTATGTACTCACATGAGATTGCTCAGTAGTCCTTGAGTAACAACTAAACAATGCTAGAGATCGCGGATATCAAACGGCACCTAGTATAGGTAGCTACATTAATAAACCGGACCTAAATCGGAGGATCGGGTAGCATTAGGGTTTGTAAACCAAACGAGTGTAGAGACTCGTGTCTTTTGGTTTAACAAAGCCTACATACTAAATGAAACTTAACCTAAGTGTCTACGACCCATTACGACCCGTTTAGGTAGCTTATGCTACTTTAACGCGTCGTTCGCGTGAAACGCGTTCGGACCGCCTAACTAGTCCTATGACAAGTAATATATGCCTTAACATGTTACGTAATCAGTTATGTGACAAAGGTTTAGGTTACATATGCTTAATTACCAATTATACATGAAAAGGGTATTCTGGTAATTTACCTAAGGCATATAAACTACCTATCATACAACTACTTAAACGATGTGACCATAGGGTATAACCTCGGAAGGTTATTCCCTACCTACTATGGTCACCTAATGTATTTGGTCGGATCCTAATGATCGACCAAACTGGGTCGGGTTCGAAGGTATAGGCGATTTATTAGATCGCCTACCCTACGACCCTAGACAACGTGGTAGTCAGTGGGCATAGTCCCAAGGGACTATGACCAACGTGATTACACTCACGTTGCGAAGTTCAAACGAACTTCGCATTGACCATTACTGGTCAACGCTGAAAGTCAAACAAAGTTTGACTTTCTGACTCGAAAAGCAGTAAAATAAGGAAAAGAACGAAAGAATACTTACCCAGGGTCCCCGAGTGCTAACCCAGATCAAAAATAGCTCAGGTATGAAACGAAGGTTCCAACTTAGAGTCTTTTCAATCAGATTTGTGGGTTTTTAAGCCAAAGGGGGGTGGGTATTTATAGATAAAGTAGAGCCGCTAGGATCGTTTCTTGAATATCGTGCCACGATCCGAGCCGTACACTTGTCACAAAGGTTATGGAGCCACATATGCTCCTAATCTTAGTGATTAAGCAAGTTGCAAACATGTGGTTGTGGTTAATCAGCTGAAATCTGATTGCAAATACACTTAATCTGGTCAGGTTAGGCAGTCGCGTAGCGCTAGTGCAAAGGCACTATGCAGTCGCGCTACGCTAGCACCTCCCTGTTTCAGAAATGTTTCAAAAGTGGCAGAAATGGTCCCTGCACGTGTTTAAGGCCTTTTTCGATGCGTTTGAACCCCGTTAACCTCATTTCAAGGCTCTAAAATGAAGTTAAAGTATAGGGAACTCAAAACATGCTCAAAAATATGTCGGATGTCGGTTCGTTTGGTCGTACGATCGCGATGTTCGCTTAATTACGACGGAATGCGCATAAGCGCGAAAAACGATCCAAATGACGCGACGAATGGATTTTTCTTATGGCGAACACTAAACTATAATATAGTCATGCTTACATAAATTTTTGGATGTCCAGATGTATTCAGAACGTAAGTTATGCGCGAAAATGCAAACTTGTGCACTTTTTGACACTTTTAGTCCCTGAATGACCCAAAAGTTTATTTTAGCACACCGAACCCCTCAAAGCCTATTTCTAAGCTATTTAAAGGATATTTAAGGTGTGTTTAACTTATGGTTATGTTCCGGAATGTTCGTTACAGTTCAAATTGACATACTTTCGCAGTTTGTCAAGTTTAGTCCCTGTAAACGAATTAACTTTGATTTCACCACACCAAACCTTCCAAAACTTATATCTAAGTTATGTAAAGGTTATTTAAGGTATGTTAAGCCCATTTCGCTATTCCGGAGTGTTCGTTGCATTAAACTGGTTATATTTACGCATCAGTGCGTGTATAACCTTCCAGAAAGCGATTTAGAGCTTGAAATCGAACAAGAGTTGATATGTGTAAACGATACACATATTTTTACAAATCCCAAGTATGAAATACAATATTTCACTGGTTGGGCATTTGTTTGATGGTTGAAATGGCACAAGTGTTACATGTGCCCCAAAAATTGAACTTCTTTAAGCCAAAATTCGCACTTGGAGAATTTGGCGAAAAGTTGCTCTTTCTTCAGGAGTTCCAGAGTAAGACGAAGATGCTGCTCGTGATCAGCTCGCGTCTTAGAGTAAATCAAGATGTCGTCAATAAAAACAATGACGAACTGATCCAAATAAGGTTTGCAGACCCTATTCATTAAGTCCATGAAAACAGCCGGAGCATTAGTCAAACCGAATGGCATGACTGTGAATTCATAATGCCCATAACGAGTACGGAACGCTGTCTTCGGAATGTCTTCTTCTTGCACACGAAGTTGATGATACCCGGAACGTAGATCAATCTTCGAAAAATAAGAAGCGCCTTGTAACTGATCAAAGAGGTCGTCTATGCGAGGTAAGGGATATCGATTCTTGATGGTAAGCTTGTTAAGCTCACGATAATCGATACACATCCTAAAGGATCCATCCTTCTTCTTTACAAAAAGAACGGGAGCACCCCAAGGTGAAAAACTAGGACGTATAAAACCTTTGTCAGAGAGCTCCTGAAGCTGTTTAGACAATTCTTGCATCTCAGATGGTGCAAGACGATATGGAGCTCTGGCAATGGGATTTGCACCAGGTACGAGATCAATGCGGAACTCAACTTGGCGTGCTGGAGGTAGACCAGGTAAATCTTCAGGGAACACTTCAGAATAATCCCGAACGACAGGAATATCTGAAATAGACTTACCCTTGCCTTTATCTTCTGTAACATGTGCTAAGAAAGCCACATAGTTCTTCCGCAAATACTTCCGAGCTTTAAAACAAGACATGAGTTTAAGACCACCGGTAGGCTTCTCACCTTGAACCTGCAGGATCTCGCCTGTTGAAAGCGGCATACGAACTATCTTCTCAGAACAAACTATCTCTGCGTGATACTTGGATAATCAATCCATTCCCACAATAACGTCGAAGCTTCCGAGTTGCATAGGCGTAAGGTCGATAGGAAAAAGATGGTCGTTAAGATTCAACTGGCAGTTGCGAAGAACAGAATCAAGAATAATGGGTTCACCACTAGCAACCTCTACTGTCAAAGATTTGCCTAGTTTCGTTCTAGACACGCGAAGCATTGGCTCAAAAGACAAAGACACGAAACTCTTATCGGCACCGGAATCGAAAAGAACAGATGCAGGCTGATTATTAATAAAGAACGTACCGTTCACCACATTAGCGTCAGCCTGTGCCTCTTGGGCATTCATGTTAAAGACTCGGCCTCGAGCCGGAGCCGGATTCTGGTTCTGGTTCTGGTTCTGGTTCTGGTTGGCTAGCCTTGGGCACCGGTTTCTATAGTGGGTCAGGTCCCCACAATTATAACAAGCACCCGGTGGGTATTGTGGTCTTGCAGCTTGACCCTGTTGCTGAGCAACTTGTTGAGCCGGGTTCTGAACCGCGGGATTCTGAGCAGCCCGACAAAAATTGGCAAGATGGCCTGACTTCCCACAGTTAGTACAGAAACGGCATGGAAGTTGCGGCTGGTGGTGACTGTTGCATCTATTGCACAAAGGTGCATTCCCTGTATAGGGTTTCTTTGCTGGTGGCTGTGCGGGTTGGTTGAGAGCTGCCTGGTTAGCTTGGGCAGTAACAGCATAGTTTTGGGAAGCCTTACGCTTCTTTGCCCTCTTCGAAGAACCAGAGTTCTTTCCATTCCCGTTTTGACCTTTCTTGCTATCTTCCTTGTCAGCCGACTGCTTCTTGCCCTTGTCACCATTCCTGTGTAGCTTTCACTTTCTAATCTGCGACTCAGTCAGCGTCGCTGATAACTCGATCGCCTGACGGGGTGTGGCAGGTTCACTACCAGTAAGAATGTCTTGTACCGAGTCAGGTAGACCATCGATGTATCTCTCGATAGCCTTGTCGAGTGGGGTGACCATTGTTGGGCAAAGCAGACTCAATTCTTCAAACCGATCAGTATAAGCCCTGTGCTCACCACTATCTTGCTTCAAAACATCAAACTCCTTCTCCAACGCTCGCTGCTCATGACGAGGACAGAATTCCCTCATCATAAGGGCTCTAAGTTCAGCCCATGTCTGTGCGAGAGCAACTTCTGCACCTTGGTCCCTCATAACCCCGTTCCACCATGTCAAAGCCCTCTTCTGAAATACGCTCGAAGCAAACTCGACTTTGCGATTTTCGAGACACTGCACGTGGCGAAAAGTATTCTCTATGCTCTCAAACCACTGAAGAAGCCCAGTCGCTCCTTCAGAACCACTAAACTTGAGTGGTTTAGCCTGATTAAAATCCTTGTATTTGCACGGACGTTGTTGGCTTGTTGCCATTGAGCAAAGAGATTTGGGAATTGAGCAGCCATCTGCTGCGCAATAATTTCTGCCAGTTCAGCAGTAGCTATCTGGTTCTCGCGTCGAGGAGGCATTCTAAAAGAGGAAGACATGAAAAGAAACGAATGAGATGATTGGATGAAAAGAATAAGATGATAAAAACAAGAATTGCAAACAACATGGATGGTGGTCATTCGTTCGTATCACAAAGCAAACAAACGACACACAGTGACTAATCAAAGTAAATGGGTCAAAAATAATGTATTAGCGAAGACATGCTCGCCTATAAGTGAACACTCACTCCAAGAATTCCCAGGTAAGCACAACTGGTCTCGCGTCTGGTTGAGATGTATACGAAGTGCTTGCCTAGACAGAAAACCCAGAATATAGGCATTCACCCTTCCAGTTTGCACATGTTCACATTATTTAAAACCCAAAACGTTTGACGGGATTTTGAAAATTTGAAGGCACAAGGCCAAAAACCAATACTGAAAAGGGTTCAAAACCATATGACAGAGGGTTCAAAACCTTACAATTGAGGGTTCAAAACCTTGTAAAAATTTATTCAAAAACAGATGATTGTTTTTCAAAAATCGTTTCGGAAAAATTTTTGTTTCCTTGTTTTGTTAATCACCTAAGGATAGGTGATGTACATGTTTTAAGATCTAAACACAAGATAACTTGTGTTAGGTTCCTAGAAAAGTTATAGTCTAGGTCAAAGCATTACTAATAACCTAATTCCCTATAACCATTGGCTCTGATACCAACTCTTCTGTCACACCCCGACCGCGTAAAACAACAAATCGCGGCGGAAACATCGGGGCGTGTTGCGACAGAATTAATTGTTTCATAACCATGGCATTCAAAGTTGTATTTTATTTATAAACAAAGGTGTTACATTGTTTCAAACAGGAATTAAGGAGTTCAGAACATAATTAAACATAGTCTATCATCTTTTAAAGTCTCTAAGGCACAGGTCCGCCCTAGTATCATGATCAACATCCTATGGAAAAGCACCTGAAAACACATGTGAAAATAGGTACGTCAGCATAAAAATGCCTGTGAGATACATAGGTTTGTGAAAATAGGATTCATGACTTGTATTTGAGAAAATGTTTAGTCATGAACCTTGTAATTTGCTTTGTCTTGTAAATCCTTTGAATAACAATAAGATCAGATGATATGTATAAATAAATGTCAGGTTAAATAAATAACCATGTAAAAATGTGTTTGTATAAGATAAGTTGTTTGTAAATCAATGTCTTGTGAAAAGTATATTATTTGTATAAAATGTTCTATGTCTCAAACTGAAATGATTCAAATAACGTTACGACATGTAATACCATACAAACACTTATATATAGGAAGTACCAGCGGCGTATCCACCATGCTTGTATCATATTACACACGCATCGTTACTCAATCACTTAATCAAACCAAACCAACCAATGTAAGAAGTCTATGTTTAAATCAATTGTCAAAAGTGTTTGTGTCAAATGTAAATCATGTCAAAATGTCTATGTCAAATATCCATGTCAAATGTCTATGTCAAATATCCAGGTCAAATGTCCATGTCAAATATCCATGTCAAATGTCTATGTCAAATATCCAGGTCAAATGTCTATGTCAAAATATCCATGTCAAATGTCTATGTCAAATATCCAGGTCAAATGTCTATGTCAAAATGTCATGTATGGCAAGTGATATGTCTCAACTAAACCATATGCACAAAAACAAAGTATTGAAGTAAAACTTGGTTTAAATCAAAGTTATGTTTTGTGTAAATGCATGCAGATATTTAATATGAACATTTATGCGGTATTGTGAAAATGCATACATCCAATCCTTGTGACTGTGGTGATAAACCCTTTAAACAAATTAAAGGTCTATCTGTCTTTATAACATCGAATTCGGTCATTCCTTTCTGTCCCCTTTCCCTGGGATGTCCGGAACGGGAGTTGTCAATTCCTATGGTACCACTACCTACTAACGAACGGCGTAGCTAATGTTAATGAATGTATTGTCCCATGTAAACAAACCAAATGTCATAACAAAATGTAAGCATGTGATGAAAACAATGCACTAAGTATGTAATCAAATGAACATACATAGCGTGAAATGTCATGTAAAACGATGTACTAAGTAATGCACAAAATGGGCACACCTAGCATGAAATGTCATGTAAAACAATGTACTAAGTAATGCACTCAATGGGCATACGTAGCATAAATTGTAATGAAATCATGTACTATAATGTACTAATGAACATAACCGATATATGATGTGAAAACAGGAAAGCATGAAAGTAACAAGTAGGCACATGTGTTTCACCCCAAAACAGTTTGGAAAACAGTAAAAGAGGGGTCTATGTACTCACTTGTGATTGCTCAGATGTCTAAAGATAATCACCAAGTAATGCTAGAGATCTCGGAATCAAACGGCACCTAGTATAGATAACTATGTTAATAAACCAGACCTATCTCGGAAGACTGGGTAGCATTAGGGTTTGTAAACCAAATGAGTGTCGGAACTCACGTGATATGGTTTAACAAAGCCTACATGCTAAATGAAACTTAACCTAAGTCTTATTGACCCATTATGATCCGTTTAGGTAGCTTATGCTACTTTAACGTATCGTGCGCGTGAAACGCGTTCGGACCGCCTAACTAGTCCTATGACAAGTATTATATGCCTAAACATGTTACATAATCAGTTACGTGACAAAAGTTTAGGTTACATATGCTAAATTACCAATTATGCATGAAAAGGGTATTCTGGTAATTTACCTAAGGCATATAAACTACCTATCATACAACTACTTAAACGTCGTGACCATAAGGTATAACCTCGGAAGGTTATTCCCTACACTATGGTCACCTAATGTATTTGGTCGGATCCTAATGATCGACCAAACTGGGTCGGGTTCGAAGGTATAGGCGATTTATTAGATCGCCTACCCTACGACCCTAGACAACGTGGTAATCAGTAGGCATAGTCCCAAGGGACTATGACCATCGTGATTACAATCACGTTGCGAAGTTCAACAGAACTTCGCATTGACCATTACTGGTCAACGCTGAAAGTCAAACAAAGTTTGACTTTCTGACTCGAAAAGCAGTAAAATAAGGAAAAGAACGAAAGAATACTTACAAAGGGTCCCCGAATGCTAAACTCGATTCGAAAATCTCAGGTATGAAACTAATGTTTCAACTTAGAGTTTCTCAAATCAAATTTCTAGTGATTATGAACAATGGGGGGTGGGGTATTTATAGTTTTCGGGTAACCGTTAGGATCGTTTCTTGGAAAAGGGGAAAAGATCTAGTCCATACACTTGTCACAATGTTATGGAACCACATATGCTCCTTATCATAGTGATTAAGCAACTTAAAACATGTGGTTAAGGATCAATTAGTTGCCACTTGTGTTTAGAAACATTGAATCTGATCAGTAAGTCAGTCGCGTAGCGCGACGGGTAAGGCCATAGGCCTCGCGCTACGCTAGCACCCCATCTGAATCAGAAAGTTTCAAACTTGACAGCAATGGTCCCTGCACGTGTTTAAGGCCTTTTTCGATGCGTTTGAACCCCGTTAACCTCATTTCAAGGCTCTAAAATGACGTTAAAGTATAGGGAACTCAAAACATACTCAAAAATATGCCGGATGATGGTTCGTTTGGTCGTACGAACGCGATGTTCGCTTAATTACGACGGAATGCGCATAAGCGTGAAAAACGATCCAAATGACGCGACGAGTGGATTTTTCTTATGGCGAACACTAAAATATAATGTAGTCATGCTTACATAAATTTTTGGATGTCCGGATGTTTTCAGAACGTAAGTTATGCGCGAAAATGCAAACTTGTGCACTTTTTGACACTTTTAGTCCCTGAATGATCCAAAAGTTTATTTTAGCACACCAAACCCCTCAAAGCCTATTTCTAAGCTATGTAAAGGATATTTAAGGTGTGTTTAACTTATGGTCATGTTCCGGAATATTCGTTACAGTTCAAATTGACATACTTTCGCAGTTTGTCATATTTAGTCCCTGTAAGCGAAATAACTTGTTTTTGCCATACCAAAGCCTTCAAAACTTATTTCTAAGTTATGTAAAGGTTATTTAAGGTATGTTGAGTATATGTTGATGTTCCGGAGTATTTCTCGCATTAAACTGAGTACGTTTACGCACTAGTTTGCGTATAACTCTCCAGAAAGTGATGTAGAGTTTGGAATTGAACAAAAGTCAAAACATGAAAAATGTATAACATAACAAAACAAACATTGGGATCAAATAACATTGTTTTATTGATAACAGAACTGTTCATAGTGATTACAAGCACAGTTGTTACACAACTTTTCACGTGTCCAATCTTAAGAAGTGTACAGCTGATGAAAATTTCTCCATACCGCTTGACGAAATTCGTGTTGGCACAACACTGAAATTTGTTGAGAAACCAGTGGAAATCATGGAACGTGAAGTCAAGTGGCTTAAACGCAAGCGCATTCCTTTGGTCAAAGTTCGCTGGGAAGCTAAACGTGGACCTGAGTTTACTTGGGAACGCGAAGATCAAATGAAGGCGAAATATCCACATCTTTTTCCACGAGTTTCCTCTAAATAAATTTCGGGACGAAATTTCCACAAGTAGGGAAGACTGTAACAACTGTGCTTGTAATCACTATGAACAGTTCTGTTATCAATAAAACAATGTTATTTGATCACAATGTTTGTTTTGTTATGTTTTACATTTTTCATGTTTTGACTTTTATCCAATTCCTGGTCTTCTTGAGAGATTGGGCTCTGGGCGATTTTGGAGACTTCTTGAGAGATGGGGCTCTGGGCGATTTTGGAGACTTCGTAAAACCCTAGAAGATTAAAGCAGTTCCTGGTCTTGATCGATCTTACTTAGCATCTAAGGGTTTTCATCCTTTAGATGTTAAACATTTGTAATCAGGTCAGGGATTCGGTTTTTAGGGTTCCGTTTTTTTCTTGTTTCGTTTTGATTCTGATTGAAGACGGGTCATCTGCGGAGTGACTAGGGTTTCGGCAGCCTTCATACTTTGTCGCTGATTGTTTTAGTCGGCTGATTGTTTAAGGTTGCTGAATTGCTGAGGGTTGCTGCTTAAGTTTTGTCGGCTGATTTAGGGTTGCTGGTTAAGTCTTGTCGGCTGATTCTAGTTAGGGGTCCAGCAACATCCATTCATTCGCTGCTTGTTTTTGTTTGCTGATTATTCAGCAACATCTCGTTAGGGTTCCAGCAACATCTCATTATGGATGGCCAAGATGCTGAAAAGTCTAATGTGTTTGTGACAAAGATTAAGAACATTGATGGTAAACCATTTGAGCCTAGACAAATCTCACTTATGCCGTCTAGGGTTGCTGAATTGCCGAATAAGAAGGTTTGTTTTATGATGCCGCTTAATGATTCTAAGCATGTTATTGGCAGCTCTGATTCTCCTAATCAGATTTATGCAAAGGTGTTTGACAAACGAAAGGTAGCATTTGTGCTACCGTTGAAGGATGTTAGTCCTCCTCGTGTTCAAGATCAGATACAAGATGATAATGCTCATGTCCAATCATATGCGGATGTGGTCCTAAATGAACAGGTCGAGCAGGGGGATAATAAGCGTGGTAGTGATTTAATTCAGAAACAGAATGATGATAAATGTGCTACGAAGGTCAATGATGCGGCTGAACAAGTTCATAAAGTCAAGTTTCGTTCTCTAAACTCAGATGTCTCTATGGATGGAGTGGATGTAGTGCTTCCGATTGATTCTGTTCGCCAGGTTAACAACAGGTTAGCTAACACTCTTTATGGTTATTTTCTCGGGGATAGAATTGCGTATCCAGTAGTTGAACACTTTGTGAGAACAAATTGGAAGAAACATGGTCTTCAGAAAACTATGATGAATTCGAATGGGTTCTTTTTCTTCAAGTTTGAAGACAGAAAGGGTATGGATGTTGTTCTTGAAGGGGGACCCTGGATGATCCGTAATAAACCTATGTTTCTCAACATTTGGTCCCCTACAAACACGCTTAAAAAAGAAGAAGTTAAAAAGGTTGCAGTTTGGGTTAAATTGCATGATGTCCCTCTAGTGGCATATTCTGATGATGGTTTAAGCATGCTGGCTTCAAAGATTGGGAATCCTGTGCGTCTTGATTCGTATACTATTGATATGTGTAATGAGGCTTGGGGAAGGAGTAGCTATGCTAGGGCTCTCATTGAAATATCGGCTGATCAGGATTTGAAAGAGACTCTTACCATGGCTATTCCTGAATTGGATGGGAATAAATATGTTACTGAGACTATTAGGGTGGAGTATGAATGGGAACCCCCGAGATGTGCCCATTGCTGTGTTTTTGGGCATGTTTATGAGGAGTGTCCTAAAGTCATTCGATCGGCAGTGAAACCTCCTATAAACAATCAGAAAGTAGATGAGGATGGTTATACGGAAGTCAAGAAAAAGAAGAATGTAAAGAAGAGTGGTTTTCAAGTTAACAATCAACAGCCTAAATTTGAATATAGACCTGTGGATAAGAAGAAAAAGGCAGTGACTAGCTCGTCCAAGGTTCAAACACACAATTCTTTTAGTGCTCTTGGGTTTGTTGGGGGGGACGGGGGTTCCTTCCAAGGGAGACCTAAAGGGGGACATGAGTTAAATGCGGAGTCTGACGATGATGAGGTAGAAAATGTATATGATGAAACGAAGGAGTTTATGACTTCGGGTACATATCATACGTCTTCCAGTACAGGGGCAAGCACCTCTCACATAAAGGTGTCCAATGGATAGGTGGCTTCTGTTTCTTGCAAAGGGGCTGCCGGTTGGTAGCAATTTCATTTTTGATGATGGTGGTTGACGTCGTTTGTTTGTTTTTTCGTTTGTCTACTAGTTAGTCATTATCATGATTGTAGTAGGCTAGATTGAGGTGGTAACTTGTTTGTTTTGTTTTTTTGTTTACATATACGGGGCATGTCCTGTATATGAACTAGTGGGGAACTCATCCTCACTACTTGTTCTTATTTGGCGGTTGTCTATAATAGAATCACCGGGGTAACCCTTTACCCAAAAAAGACTTTTATCCAATTCCAAACTCTATATCAATTTCTGGAGAGTTATACGCAAACTGGTGCGAAAACGTACTCAGTTTAAAGCGACAAATACTCCGGAACATCAACATATACTCAACATACCTTAAATAACCTTTACATAACTTAGAAATAAGTTTTGAAGGCTTTGGTATGGCAAAAACAAGTTAATTCGCTTACAGGGACTAAACTTGACAAACTGCGAAAGTATGACGATTCGTACTGGAACAGACATTCCGGAACATAACCATAAGTTAAACACACCTTAAATATCCTTTACATAGCTTAGAAATAGGCTTTGAGGGGTTTGGTGTGCTAAAATAAACTTTTGGGACATTCAGGGACTAAAAGTGTCAAAAAGTGCACAAGTTTGCATTTTCGCGCATAACTTACGTTCTGAATACATCTGGACATCCAAAAATTTATGTAAGCATGACTATATTATATTTTAGTGTTCGCCATAAGAAAAATCCATTCGTCGCGTCATTTGGATCGTTTTTCGCGCTTGTGCGCATTCCGTCGTAATTAAGCGAACATCGCGTTCGTACGACCAAACGAACCATCATCCGACATATTTTTGAACATGTTTCATGTCCACAATGTTTAGGCAACATTTTAGGGCCTTAAAGTTGGCTTTACGGGCCTTAGAAGTGTCGGGAATGGCCTTAAACACGTGCAGGGGCTGAAACTGTCATTTCTGAAACATATATGCAGATCAGAAGCTTCAGGCGGCCCGCATTGTGTTTGGCTGATCCTGAAGCGGGCCGCTTTAGCCCTTCAGATCACCCAAAGGTCAAGTTTCAGCTGATATAATCGTTTTTACCCCTTCCAAAGGTCAAATGACACTTGTTAAACTCCTATGGTGGCCAATAATCAGTACCACAACATTGTGACAAGTGTACGCACGAGATTCGATCACGTTATTCAAGAAACGATCCTAACGGTTACCCGAATACTATAAATACCCATGCCATCCAACCTCATTACTTACTAGAATCTGATCAAAATGCTCTAAGTTGATGCCATTGCTTCATACCTGAGCTCTTTGATCTAGATTAGCATTCGGGGACCCTTCGTAAGTCTTCTTTCGTTCTTTTATTGCTTTTCGAGTCCGAAAGTCAAACTTTGTTTGACTTTCTACATTGACCAGTTTATGGTCGATGCGAAGTTCGTTTGAACTTCATAACGTGAGCGTGATCATGATGGTTATAGTCCCTAGTGACTATACCTACTGATTACCACGTTATCTAGGCTCAGTGACGAGCCGTAGTTTCGGTCAGAATACGTATTCTTGCGTATTTTGTAACCAAACTACTTATGGGTATCAAAACCGTTTGTTTTGATACCAAACCTGTTTTCTAAACTTAGTTAAGAATGTTTTAACATGCTTAGCTCGTCACTTTTAGTTTAGTGCTTAGATAGGGTCGTAAGGTAAGCGATCTAAACAATCGCTTATACTTTCGAACCCGACCCGTTTGGTCGATCATTAGGATCCGACCAAGCACATTAGGTGACCATAGTATATAGGGAATAACCTTACGAGGTTATACCTTATGGTCGCTTCGTTTAAGTAGTTGTATGATAGGTAGTTTATATGCCTTAGGTAAATTGCCAAAATACCCCTTTGATGCCAAAATTCATTTTAAACATATGTAACACAACTTTTGACATCTAAACTGATTTGACAACCATATTAGACATGTTAAGGCATATATTACTTGTCATAGGACTAGTTAGGCGGTCCAAACGCGTTTCACGCGAACGACGCGTTAAAGTAGCATAAGCTACCTAAACGGGTCGTAATGGGTCACAAGCACTTAGATTAGGTTTCATTTAGTATGTAGGCTTTAGTAAACCATACTACACGAGTTCCCATACTCGTATGGTTTACGAGCCCTCATCCTATCCGATCTTCCGATTCAGGTCCGGTTTATTAATGTAGTTACCTATATTAGGTGCCGTTTGATATTCCGTGATCTCTAGCATTGCTTGGTGGTTATCTTAGGACTTCTGAGCAATCTCAAGTGAGTACATAGACCCCTCTTTTACTGTTTTCCAAACGTTTTGGGGTGGAACACATGTGCCTACTTGTTACTTTCATGCTTTCCTGTTTTCACATCATACACTGCTATGTTCGTTAGTACATTATAGTACATGATTTTATGACATTTCATGCTAGGTGTGCCCAATTTTGTGCATTACTTAGTACATTGTTTTACATGACATTTCATGCTAGGTGTGCCCATTTTGTGCATTACTTAGTACCTCGTTTTACATGACATTTCACGCTATGTATGTTCATTTGATTACATACTTAGTGCATTGTTTTCACATGCTTACAATTCTAGTATGACATTTGGTTTGTTTACATGGGACAATACATTCATTAACATTAGCTACGCCGTTCGTTAGTAGGTAGTGGTACCATAGGAATTGACAACTCCCGTTCCGGACATCCCAGGGAAAGGGGACAGAAAGGAATGACCGAATTCGATGATATAAGACAGATAGACCTTTAATTTGTTTAAAGGGTTTATCACCACAGTCACAAGGCTTGGATGTATGCATTTTTACAATACCGCATAGATGTTCATATTAAATAGTTGCATGCATTTACACAAAACATAGCTTTGATTTGAACCAAGTTTTACTTCAATACTTTGTTTTTGTGCATATGGTTTAGTTGAGACATTTCACTTGCCATACATGACATTTTGACATAGACATTTGACATGGATATTTGACATAGACATTTGACATGGACATTTGACATAGACATTTTGACATGATTTACATCTTGACATAAACACTTTGACATATTATTCAATACATTTGACAATTGGTTTAAACATAGACTTCTTACATTGGTTGGTTTGGTTTGATTAAGTGATTAAGTAACGATGCGTGTGTAATATGATACAAGCATGGTGGATACGCCGCTGGTACTTCCTATATATAAGTATTTGTATGGTATTACATGTCGTAACGTTATTTGAATCATTTCAATATTGAGACATAGAACATTTTATATAAATAACATATTTTTCACAAGACATTGATTTACAAACAACTTATCTTATACAAACACATTTTTACATGGTCATTTATTTAACATGACATTTACTTATACATATCATCTGATCTTATTGTTTTCAAATGATTTACAAGACAAAGCAAATTACAAGGTTCATGACTAAACATTTTTCTTAAACATAAGTCATGAATCCTATTTTTACAAACCTATGTATCTCACAGGCATTTTTATGCTGACGTACCTATTTTCACATGTGTTTTCAGGAGCTTTTCCGTAGGATGTTGATCATGATACTAGGGCGGACCTGTGCCTTAGAGACTTTAAAAGAAGATAGACTATGTTTAATTATGTTCTGAACTCCTTAATTCCTGTTTAAGACAATGTAACACTCTTGTTTAATAAATAAATAAAACTTTGTATGCCATGGTTATGAGACAATTAATTCTGTTACAACACTCCCTGTAACACCTGTGCCTCCACGGCCATCAAACAAATACCAAACCAATGAAATATTATATTTCATACTTGGGGATTTGTAAAAATGTGTGTATCATTTGCACATATCAATTTTTGTTCAATTCCAAACTCTAAATCGCTTTCTGGAAGGTTATACGCGCACCGATGCGTAAATATAACCAGTTTAATGCAACAAACACGCCGGAATAGTGACATAGGCTTAACATACCTTAAATAGCCCTTACATAACTTAGAAATAAGTTTTGAAGGCTTTGGTATGGCAAAAACAAGCTAATTCGCTTACAGGGACTAAATTTGACAAACTGCGAAAGTATGCCAATTTGAACTGTAACAGACATTCCGGAACATGACCATAAGTTAAACATACCATAAATATCCTTTACATAGCTTAGAAATAGGCTTTGAGGGGTTCGGTGTGCTAAAATAAACTTTTGTGTCATTCAGGGACTAAAAGTGTCAAAAAGTGCACAAGTTTGCATTTTCGCGCATAACCTACGTTCTGAATACATCTGGACATCCAAAAATTTATGTAAGCATGACTACATTATATTTTAGTGTTCGCTATAAGAAAAATCCATTCGTCGCGTCATTTGGATCGTTTTTCGCGCTTATGCGCATTCCGTCGTAATTAAGCGAACATCGCGATCGTACGGCCAAACGAACCGACATCGGAGATATTTTTGAGCATGTTTTGAGTTCCCTATACTTTAACTTCATTTTAGAGCCTTGAAATGAGGTTAACGGGGTTCAAACGCATCAAAAATCGCTTAAACAAGGTGCAGGGACCATTTCTGCAAAATCTGCCAAAACAGGAGCCTAGCGTGACGCGACGGGCCTTAGCGTCACGCGAGCCCCCTTCTGGACCAGATTCCATGTTTTTAACAGCGGGTCCCAGCTGTTCGATTCTCAACCACACATTCCCATGAGTCTAGTCAGATGATAAGGATGGATTTTTAGCCACCATAAGGTCCCGACAAGTGTACGGTTCCGATTAAGGCACGTTATTCAAGAAACGATCTTAACGGTTACCCGAAATCTATAAATACCCCACCCCCCTTTACTTCATTTCTCACAAATCTGATCATTTGGGCTCTAAGTTGGAACCTTCGTTTCATACCTGAGCTATTTTGATCTGGGTTAGCATTCGGGGACCCTTCGTAAGTATTCTTTCGTTCTTTTCCTTATTTTATTGCTTTTCGAGTCAGAAAGTCAAACTTTGTTTGACTTTCAGCATTGACCAGTAATGGTCAATGCGAAGTTCGTTTGAACTTCGCAACGTGAGTGTAATCACGTTGGTCATAGTCCCTTGGGACTATGCCACTGATTACCACGTTGTCTAGGGTCGTAGGGTAGGCGATCTGATAAACCGCCTATACCTTCGAACTCGACCCATTTGGTCGATCATTAGGATCCGACCAAATACATTAGGTGACCATAGTAGGTAGGGAATAACCTTCCGAGGTTATACCCTATGGTCACATCGTTTAAGTAGTTGTATGATAGGTAGTTTATATGCCTTAGGTAAATTACCAGAATACCCTTTTCATGTATAATTGGTAATTAAGCATATGTAACCTAAACTTTTGTCACATAACTGATTATGTAACATGTCTAGGCATATAACACTTGTCATAGGACTAGTTAGACGGTCCGAACGTGTTTCACGCACACGACGCGTTAAAGTAGCATAAGTTACCTTAATGGGTCGCGATGGGTCGATAATACTTAGGTTAAGTTTCATTTAGTATGTAGGCTTTGTTAAACCATATCATATGAGTTCCTACACTCATGTGGTTTACAAACCCTCCTGCTACCCAGTCTTCCGATTTAGGTCCGGGTTATTTATGTAATTACCTATATTAGGTACCGTTTGATTTCCGGGACTCCTCTAAGCTTTCTTAGTAGTTGTTCAAGACTCCTAAGCACTCCCAGGCGAGTACATTATTCCCCTATTTTACTGCTTTCAATTGTTTTGGGGTGACTCATATGTGCTAAATGTTTTCGATGTTATAACGATGGTTTCAAAAACGATTAAGACGATTTATACAAAACTAATAACGATTTCATAAAGTGAACAAACTTGTTGGTTGTAGTTACATAACAAATGACATTCATTAGCAATGATCAAGCCGACCAGTATTAGGTTATGGTACCATAGGATCTGACAAATCCCGTTATTTACTACACCCGTGGTTATGTGTGGGTATGGTAGGTAGCGACTGAATCTGTAATTGTTAACTTACCCTATGGAGGTTTGTTAATACGAAAACGAGAAGCGACGAGTGATGAGTCACGAAGGTTTGAATGTTATTAGCGAGACGACCTTATAAGTGGTTTCACGACCTAAAACGAATTAAACGATTTACGATTGGTTTTCACCCGATGTTTTAACGATTGGGTAACGATTGGGTTTCATACGATGTTTTAACGATTGGGTAAACGATTGGCTTCAAAGCGATATACGATATTATTTTGGTTATACATATTACATGATTTACATTTGGGCATGAACATTACTTTGGTGGTTTGGTTTGGATTAAGTGATTAAGTAACAATGCGTGTGGAATATGATACAAGCATGGTGGATACGCCGCTGGTACTTCCTATATATAAGTGTTTGTATGGTATTACATATTGTAGCGTTATTTGAATCATTTCAGTTTGAGACATAGAACATTTTATACAAGTAACATACTTTTCACAAGACATTTATTTACAAACAACTTATCTTATACAAACTCATTTTACATGGTTATTCATTTAATCATGCATTATTCTCTTATTTATACATATCACCTGAACTTATCATTGTTTTTCAAATAATTTACTAAAACAAATGTTTTTGGGTTAAGAGTCATGGCTACGAGGTTTTTACAAATTATAACTCGCTTGATTTGAGTTGGTTAATTTAGTTGCAATATTATACTCTTTTCAAAACAAAGTTTTTAAATAAAGTATTGCAACGTCTAAACTAGCCATGATTTCGACACTCCTACAAAACCTATGTACTCGCCAGCATTTCTTTGCTGACCTCGTTTTCACATATGTTTCAGGTATTGTTGAATGATATCGATTGATAAGATGCATGCTCACATAGGACTGGACAAGGCCTTAGTGACTCAATAACAATGATAGACTATGTTTAAATAGTGTATTTAGATTTCAAGACGATGTAATTATTCAATGTTTAATAAAACGAAACACTTTTTGGTATCCATGGTTATGAAACATTAATTCTGTTGCAACACGCCCCGATGTTTCCGCCGCGATTTGTTGTTTTACGCGGTCGGGGTGTGACAGAAAAGATGGTATCAGAGCCAATGGTTATAGGGAATTAGGTTATTAGTAATTAGTAATGCTTTGACCTAGTCTATAACCTTTCTAGGACCCTAACGCGAGTTTACTTGCGTCTAGTCATAAAACAATACCGTCACCTATCCTTAGGCGACGACCACAACAAGAACATAAATTTCAAAACCGCTTTGAAAACTAATCATCTGTTCTAGGATGATTGATTACAAGGTTTTGAACCCTCTATTGTAAGGTTTTGAACTCCCTATTATATGGTTTTGAACCCCTTTGAGTTTTCAAAATCTCGTCAAGGTTTTGGGTCTTAGATAATGTGAACACGTGCAAACTGGAAGGGTGAATGCCTGTATTCTGGGTTTTCTGTCTAGGCAAGCACTTCGTATACATCTCATCAGACGCGAGACCAGTTGTGCTTACCTAGGAATTCTTGGGATGAGTGTTCACTTATAGGCGAGCATGTCTTCGCGATACATTATTTTTGACCTATTTACTTTGATTAAATCACCGAGGTCGTTTGTTGCTTTGTAGTAACAAACAAATGACCACTATCCTTGCTTTCATCAGATTTGTTTCATCTCATTCTTTTCGTCTAACTCTCTCACTCGTTTCCTTGTCAGACAATGCCTCCTCGACGCGATACCCGAACCGATACTCGGACTTTTACTATTGAAGAACTAGCAGCCCTGATCTCTCAACAGGTGGCTGCTGTGGTTCCCGGTGTTGTAACCCAAGTCCACGAGATGTACAACAACGGCAACAACAACAACAATAATGCACCGTGTAATTTCAAGAACTTCAATTCTGCGAAGCCACTTAAGTTTTCTGGGACTCAAGGAGCAACTGCGCTCCTGCAGTGGTTTGAGAGTATCGAGAGCACATTCAGACATGTGCAGTGTCAGGATGCGCGTAAGGTGGAATTTGCTTCGAGTGTGTTTGAAAAGCGAGCGCTTACTTGGTGGAATGGTGTTATGCGAGATAGGGGTGCCGAAGTGGCGTTGGCACAAACATGGGCAGAGCTTCGGGCTCTCATGATGAAGGAGTTTTGTCCCCGTCACGAGATTCGAGTTTTGGAACGAGAATTTGACGACTTAAAGCAAGATGGGGCTGAACACCGTGCGTACACGGATCGTTTTGAAGAACTCAGTCTATTGTGTCCCACCATGGTTACCCCTCTGGAAAAAGCGATCGAGAGATACATAGATGGTTTACCCGATTCTATTATGGATATTTTGATCGGTGTTAATCCTACCACCCTTCGTCAAGCAATCGAGTTGTCAGCTACCCTGACTGAGTCTCAAGTCAGAAAGGGTAAACTCACCCGCAAGGGTGATAAAAAGAAGGCAACCGATTCTGGAAAGGACAAGAAGAAGAATAAGGGGAAGGGTAAGGAAGGTGAGACGTCGAAGAAATCGAAGAAGCGGAAGGGTGCCCAAAATTTTGCTGTTACAACACAGACTGCTCAGAACCTGCAGAATCCACCGGCTCAGCCACATGCAAAGAAGGCATATGCTGGTACCGCACCACATTGTGCCCGTTGCAACGGTCATCACGTTGCACAACAAGATTGCAAGAAATGCACAACGTGTGGTAGACTTGGGCATTTAGCCAATACTTGTCGTCTGAGACAAAATCAGGCTGCTCAGGTTCAAGCTCCGGTTCAAGGGAATGCTGCGAGATTCCCACTGGGTTCATGTTTCAACTGCGGAGAGTTTGGTCATTTCCGCCCCAACTGTCCGAGACTGGTGAATGCAAATGCTCACGCAAACCCGAATGCGAACGTTCACGTCAATGTGAATCCAGCACGTGGTCGAGTGTTTAACATCAATGAGGCAATCGATGATGAAGAAGTGAACTTTTAGTATTTTGTATTTCCTCTGGTTGTTATCTTATAACATTTAAAGACAATGCGGTTGCTATATAAATAAAAAAAAATTTGTGGTTTTTATTTTTAACTAATGCAATTGTATGAATGTTTGATCCAACCTTATGATGTTAACACAAAGACAAAACTACTCGTGTGGTTCTGTCATTTTTATGATCACTTGTGATCTCCCTAAGAACCTCAAACACTCGTTTCTTTTAAATCTAAGAGTATCTTATCGTCTTGTACCGTTCGAGATGCAAGAATTATCAAAACAGCTTCAAGAGTTGTCTGATAAAGGATTCATCCGTCCGAACTTTTCACCTTGGAGAAACTCCTGTTCTCTTTGTGAAAAGAAAAAAATGGATCTTTTCAAATATATATCGATTAACATAAGCCTAGTAAGCTTACCATCAAGAATCGATATTCCCTACCTTAAATCAATGATCCGATCATCTGCAGGGTACTTCATGTTTTTCCAAGATCGATTTGCGTTCTTGGTATCATCAACTTCGTATTCTCGAAGAAGATGTTCCCAAAACGGTTTTCTGCACGAAGTATGGCCATTACGAGTTTACAGTCATACCTTTTGGTTTGACAAATGCTCCAGCCATCTTCATGGACTTAATAAATAGGGTCTGCAAGCCTTATTTGGATCAGTTCGTCATTGTTTTTATTGATGACATCTTGATCTATTCAAAGTCCCGAGCCGACCACGATCAACACCTTCGTTGATTTCGGAGCCTGATTGGATTCCTTGTACACCTTAATATGTACATTACAACTCAATTAGGACAAGCCGAATTCCTTTTTAGATCTTCCTATTTTCATAGTTAAATTCTTGAAAATATTTAAAGTGTCAAGTGAAATCCACAGATTGGATTCCTAGTATGCTTTAAATACCCATGTCCAAAGATAACAAATTAAACGATTTTGCGATTAAACGATTTTGCGATTAAACGATTATACAATTATGTGACTATGTGTTTATTCATCTCATGTTTTCTTGTCTGCATTTTTGTGCTTTTAATACTCTGGATATTCGTTATCCAAATCCTCGCAGGATCTTTCATATCTTCATATGAGAGATTCGTAGCAGGATATTCAAAAGGTACTACCTTCAATCCTTAATGGGCTTCTATGTAATAGTTAAGACCCTTGGATTAGATAGTACTGCTCAATGATTCATAAGAGACCCTTTAGTGGTCTAATCAAAAAGATTGATTCACAATTTGGTTAAAGAAGGACATCTAGTGATGTAGCTGGACAGACTCCTTGATAGTCTATTTAAATCATTTATTGATTTAGTCTAAAGGACTCTATGGCGGTCTAAGTCACGCTCATCACAGGATTGTTCATTTGGTTTTACCCTACACATTATAAAATAGACAGTGTGGACTATGCAAGGAATTGTCTAATTATGGACGCGTACATAATTATGAAATTTAGTGCACAGAAACCCAGTAAGGTTTATTATGTGTAAGAACCGACAGTGACAACAATAACGAAATGAGAACGATGTAATGGAGGTACGATGGACGCACCAATGACGCTTCATATACTTGTATATAAGTGTCCCTCTTACATTGCAAACATAATGTTATTAAGGTTACTAGAAGTTCAAGAACCCTAACCAATGTTGTTCGATCTTTTCAATTTCATGTTCTCAAGCTCCCACAAGTTTCCCCTAAATAAATTTCGGGACGAAATTTCCTAAAGTAGGGGAGACTGTAACACCTGTGCCTCCACGGCCATCAAACAAATACCGAACCAATGAAATATTATATTTCATACTTGGGGATTTGTAAAAATGTGTGTATCATTTGCACATATCAATTTTTGTTCAATTCCAAACTCTAAATCGCTTTCTGGAAGGTTATACGCGCACCGATGCGTAAATATAACCAGTTTAATGCAACAAACACGCCGGAATAGTGACATAGGCTTAACATACCTTAAATAGCCCTTACATAACTTAGAAATAAGTTTTGAAGGCTTTGGTATGGCAAAAACAAGCTAATTCGCTTACAGGGACTAAATTTGACAAACTGCGAAAGTATGCCAATTTGAACTGTAACAGACATTCCGGAACATGACCATAAGTTAAACATACCATAAATATCCTTTACATAGCTTAGAAATAGGCTTTGAGGGGTTCGGTGTGCTAAAATAAACTTTTGTGTCATTCAGGGACTAAAAGTGTCAAAAAGTGCACAAGTTTGCATTTTCGCGCATAACCTACGTTCTGAATACATCTGGACATCCAAAAATTTATGTAAGCATGACTACATTATATTTTTGTGTTCGCTATAAGAAAAATCCATTCGTCGCGTCATTTGGATCGTTTTTCGCGCTTATGCGCATTCCGTCGTAATTAAGCGAACATCGCGATCGTACGGCCAAACGAACCGACATCGGAGATATTTTTGAGCATGTTTTGAGTTCCCTATACTTTAACTTCATTTTAGAGCCTTGAAATGAGGTTAACGGGGTTCAAACGCATCAAAAATCGCTTAAACAAGGTGCAGGGACCATTTCTGCAAAATCTGCCAAAACAGGGGCCTAGCGTGACGCGACGGGCCTTAGCGTCACGCGAGCCCCCTTCTGGACCAGATTCCATGTTTTTAACAGCGGGTCCCAGCTGTTCGATTCTCAACCACACATTCCCATGAGTCTAGTCAGATGATAAGGATGGATTTTTAGCCACCATAAGGTCCCGACAAGTGTACGGTTCCGATTAAGGCACGTTATTCAAGAAACGATCTTAACGGTTACCCGAAATCTATAAATACCCCACCCCCCTTTACTTCATTTCTCACAAATCTGATCATTTGGGCTCTAAGTTGGAACCTTCGTTTCATACCTGAGCTATTTTGATCTGGGTTAGCATTCGGGGACCCTTCGTAAGTATTCTTTCGTTCTTTTCCTTATTTTATTGCTTTTCGAGTCAGAAAGTCAAACTTTGTTTGACTTTCAGCATTGACCAGTAATGGTCAATGCGAAGTTCGTTTGAACTTCGCAACGTGAGTGTAATCACGTTGGTCATAGTCCCTTGGGACTATGCCACTGATTACCACGTTGTCTAGGGTCGTAGGGTAGGCGATCTGATAAATCGCCTATACCTTCGAACTCGACCCATTTGGTCGATCATTAGGATCCGACCAAATACATTAGGTGACCATAGTAGGTAGGGAATAACCTTCCGAGGTTATACCCTATGGTCACATCGTTTAAGTAGTTGTATGATAGGTAGTTTATATGCCTTAGGTAAATTACCAGAATACCCTTTTCATGTATAATTGGTAATTAAGCATATGTAACCTAAACTTTTGTCACATAACTGATTATGTAACATGTCTAGGCATATAACACTTGTCATAGGACTAGTTAGACGGTCCGAACGCGTTTCACGCACACGACGCGTTAAAGTAGCATAAGTTACCTTAATGGGTCGCGATGGGTCGATAATACTTAGGTTAAGTTTCATTTAGTATGTAGGCTTTGTTAAACCATATCATATGAGTTCCTACACTCTTGTGGTTTACAAACCCTCCTGCTACCCAGTCTTCCGATTTAGGTCCGGGTTATTTATGTAATTACCTATATTAGGTACCGTTTGATTTCCGGGACTCCTCTAAGCTTTCTTAGTAGTTGTTCAAGACTCCTAAGCACTCCCAGGCGAGTACATTATTCCCCTATTTTACTGCTTTCAATTGTTTTGGGGTGACTCATATGTGCTAAATGTTTTCGATGTTATAACGATGGTTTCAAAAACGATTAAGACGATTTATACAAAACTAATAACGATTTCATAAAGTGAACAAACTTGTTGGTTGTAGTTACATAACAAATGACATTCATTAGCAATGATCAAGCCGACCAGTATTAGGTTATGGTACCATAGGATCTGACAAATCCCGTTATTTACTACACCCGTGGTTATGTGTGGGTATGGTAGGTAGCGACTGAATCTGTAATTGTTAACTTACCCTATGGAGGTTTGTTAATACGAAAACGAGAAGCGACGAGTGATGAGTCACGAAGGTTTGAATGTTATTAGCGAGACGACCTTATAAGTGGTTTCACGACCTAAAACGAATTAAACGATTTACGATTGGTTTTCACCCGATGTTTTAACGATTGGGTAACGATTGGGTTTCATACGATGTTTTAACGAATGGGTAAACGATTGGCTTCAAAGCGATATACGATATTATTTTGGTTATACATATTACATGATTTACATTTGGGCATGAACATTACTTTGGTGGTTTGGTTTGGATTAAGTGATTAAGTAACAATGCGTGTGGAATATGATACAAGCATGGTGGATACGCCGCTGGTACTTCCTATATATAAGTGTTTGTATGGTATTACATATTGTAGCGTTATTTGAATCATTTCAGTTTGAGACATAGAACATTTTATACAAGTAACATACTTTTCACAAGACATTTATTTACAAACAACTTATCTTATACAAACTCATTTTACATGGTTATTCATTTAATCATGCATTATTCTCTTATTTATACATATCACCTGAACTTATCATTGTTTTTCAAATAATTTACTAAAACAAATGTTTTTGGGTTAAGAGTCATGGCTACGAGGTTTTTACAAATTATAACTCGCTTGATTTGAGTTGGTTAATTTAGTTGCAATATTATACTCTTTTCAAAACAAAGTTTTTAAATAAAGTATTGCAACGTCTAAACTAGCCATGATTTCGACACTCCTACAAAACCTATGTACTCGCCAGCATTTCTTTGCTGACCTCGTTTTCACATATGTTTCAGGTATTGTTGAATGATATCGATTGATAAGATGCATGCTCACATAGGACTGGACAAGGCCTTAGTGACTCAATAACAATGATAGACTATGTTTAAATAGTGTATTTAGATTTCAAGACGATGTAATTATTCAATGTTTAATAAAACGAAACACTTTTTGGTATCCATGGTTATGAAACATTAATTCTGTTGCAACACGCCCCGATGTTTCCGCCGCGATTTGTTGTTTTACGCGGTCGGGGTGTGACAGAAAAGATGGTATCAGAGCCAATGGTTATAGGGAATTAGGTTATTAGTAATTAGTAATGCTTTGACCTAGTCTATAACCTTTCTAGGACCCTAACGCGAGTTTACTTGCGTCTAGTCATAAAACAATACCGTCACCTATCCTTAGGCGACGACCACAACAAGAACATAAATTTCAAAACCGCTTTGAAAACTAATCATCTGTTCTAGGATGATTGATTACAAGGTTTTGAACCCTCTATTGTAAGGTTTTGAACTCCCTATTATATGGTTTTGAACCCCTTTGAGTTTTCAAAATCTCGTCAAGGTTTTGGGTCTTAGATAATGTGAACACGTGCAAACTGGAAGGGTGAATGCCTGTATTCTGGGTTTTCTGTCTAGGCAAGCACTTCGTATACATCTCATCAGACGCGAGACCAGTTGTGCTTACCTGGGAATTCTTGGGATGAGTGTTCACTTATAGGCGAGCATGTCTTCGCGATACATTATTTTTGACCTATTTACTTTGATTAAATCACCGAGGTCGTTTGTTGCTTTGTAGTAACAAACAAATGACCACTATCCTTGCTTTCATCAGATTTGTTTCATCTCATTCTTTTCGTCTAACTCTCTCACTCGTTTCCTTGTCAGACAATGCCTCCTCGACGCGATACCCGAACCGATACTCGGACTTTTACTATTGAAGAACTAGCAGCCCTGATCTCTCAACAGGTGGCTGCTGTGGTTCCCGGTGTTGTAACCCAAGTCCACGAGATGTACAACAACGGCAACAACAACAACAATAATGCACCGTGTAATTTCAAGAACTTCAATTCTGCGAAGCCACTTAAGTTTTCTGGGACTCAAGGAGCAACTGCGCTCCTGCAGTGGTTTGAGAGTATCGAGAGCACATTCAGACATGTGCAGTGTCAGGATGCGCGTAAGGTGGAATTTGCTTCGAGTGTGTTTGAAAAGCGAGCGCTTACTTGGTGGAATGGTGTTATGCGAGATAGGGGTGCCGAAGTGGCGTTGGCACAAACATGGGCAGAGCTTCGGGCTCTCATGATGAAGGAGTTTTGTCCCCGTCACGAGATTCGAGTTTTGGAACGAGAATTTGACGACTTAAAGCAAGATGGGGCTGAACACCGTGCGTACACGGATCGTTTTGAAGAACTCAGTCTATTGTGTCCCACCATGGTTACCCCTCTGGAAAAAGCGATCGAGAGATACATAGATGGTTTACCCGATTCTATTATGGATATTTTGATCGGTGTTAATCCTACCACCCTTCGTCAAGCAATCGAGTTGTCAGCTACCCTGACTGAGTCTCAAGTCAGAAAGGGTAAACTCACCCGCAAGGGTGATAAAAAGAAGGCAACCGATTCTGGAAAGGACAAGAAGAAGAATAAGGGGAAGGGTAAGGAAGGTGAGACGTCGAAGAAATCGAAGAAGCGGAAGGGTGCCCAAAATTTTGCTGTTACAGCACAGACTGCTCAGAACCTGCAGAATCCACCGGCTCAGCCACATGCAAAGAAGGCATATGCTGGTACCGCACCACATTGTGCCCGTTGCAACGGTCATCACGTTGCACAACAAGATTGCAAGAAATGCACAACGTGTGGTAGACTTGGGCATTTAGCCAATACTTGTCGTCTGAGACAAAATCAGGCTGCTCAGGTTCAAGCTCCGGTTCAAGGGAATGCTGCGAGATTCCCACTGGGTTCATGTTTCAACTGCGGAGAGTTTGGTCATTTCCGCCCCAACTGTCCGAGACTGGTGAATGCAAATGCTCACGCAAACCCGAATGCGAACGTTCACGTCAATGTGAATCCAGCACGTGGTCGAGTGTTTAACATCAATGAGGCAATCGATGATGAAGAAGTGAACTTTTAGTATTTTGTATTTCCTCTGGTTGTTATCTTATAACATTTAAAGACAATGCGGTTGCTATATAAATAAAAAAAAATTGTGGTTTTTATTTTTAACTAATGCAATTGTATGAATGTTTGATCCAACCTTATGATGTTAACACAAAGACAAAACTACTCGTGTGGTTCTGTCATTTTTATGATCACTTGTGATCTCCCTAAGAACCTCAAACACTCGTTTCTTTTAAATCTAAGAGTATCTTATCGTCTTGTACCGTTCGAGATGCAAGAATTATCAAAACAGCTTCAAGAGTTGTCTGATAAAGGATTCATCCGTCCGAACTTTTCACCTTGGAGAAACTCCTGTTCTCTTTGTGAAAAGAAAAAAATGGATCTTTTCAAATATATATCGATTAACATAAGCCTAGTAAGCTTACCATCAAGAATCGATATTCCCTACCTTAAATCAATGATCCGATCATCTGCAGGGTACTTCATGTTTTTCCAAGATCGATTTGCGTTCTTGGTATCATCAACTTCGTATTCTCGAAGAAGATGTTCCCAAAACGGTTTTCTGCACGAAGTATGGCCATTACGAGTTTACAGTCATACCTTTTGGTTTGACAAATGCTCCAGCCATCTTCATGGACTTAATAAATAGGGTCTGCAAGCCTTATTTGGATCAGTTCGTCATTGTTTTTATTGATGACATCTTGATCTATTCAAAGTCCCGAGCCGACCACGATCAACACCTTCGTTGATTTCGGAGCCTGATTGGATTCCTTGTACACCTTAATATGTACATTACAACTCAATTAGGACAAGCCGAATTCCTTTTTAGATCTTCCTATTTTCATAGTTAAATTCTTGAAAATATTTAAAGTGTCAAGTGAAATCCACAGATTGGATTCCTAGTATGCTTTAAATACCCATGTCCAAAGATAACAAATTAAACGATTTTGCGATTAAACGATTTTGCGATTAAACGATTATACAATTATGTGACTATGTGTTTATTCATCTCATGTTTTCTTGTCTGCATTTTTGTGCTTTTAATACTCTGGATATTCGTTATCCAAATCCTCGCAGGATCTTTCATATCTTCATATGAGAGATTCGTAGCAGGATATTCAAAAGGTACTACCTTCAATCCTTAATGGGCTTCTATGTAATAGTTAAGACCCTTGGATTAGATAGTACTGCTCAATGATTCATAAGAGACCCTTTAGTGGTCTAATCAAAAAGATTGATTCACAATTTGGTTAAAGAACGACATCTAGTGATGTAGCTGGACAGACTCCTTGATAGTCTATTTAAATCATTTATTGATTTAGTCTAAAGGACTCTATGGCGGTCTAAGTCACGCTCATCACAGGATTGTTCATTTGGTTTTACCCTACACATTATAAAATAGACTGTGTGGACTATGCAAGGAATTGTCTAATTATGGACGCGTACATAATTATGAAATTTAGTGCACAGAAACCCAGTAAGGTTTATTATGTGTAAGAACCGACAGTGACAACAATAACGAAATGAGAACGATGTAATGGAGGTACGATGGACGCACCAATGACGCTTCATATACTTGTATATAAGTGTCCCTCTTACATTGCAAACATAATGTTATTAAGGTTACTAGAAGTTCAAGAACCCTAACCAATGTTGTTCGATCTTTTCAATTTCATGTTCTCAAGCTCCCACAAGTTTCCCCTAAATAAATTTCGGGACGAAATTTCCTAAAGTAGGGGAGACTGTAACACCTGTGCCTCCACGGCCATCAAACAAATACCGAACCAATGAAATATTATATTTCATACTTGGGGATTTGTAAAAATGTGTGTATCATTTGCACATATCAATTTTTGTTCAATTCCAAACTCTAAATCGCTTTCTGGAAGGTTATACGCGCACCGATGCGTAAATATAACCAGTTTAATGCAACAAACACGCCGGAATAGTGACATAGGCTTAACATACCTTAAATAGCCCTTACATAACTTAGAAATAAGTTTTGAAGGCTTTGGTATGGCAAAAACAAGCTAATTCGCTTACAGGGACTAAATTTGACAAACTGCGAAAGTATGCCAATTTGAACTGTAACAGACATTCCGGAACATGACCATAAGTTAAACATACCATAAATATCCTTTACATAGCTTAGAAATAGGCTTTGAGGGGTTCGGTGTGCTAAAATAAACTTTTGTGTCATTCAGGGACTAAAAGTGTCAAAAAGTGCACAAGTTTGCATTTTCGCGCATAACCTACGTTCTGAATACATCTGGACATCCAAAAATTTATGTAAGCATGACTACATTATATTTTTGTGTTCGCTATAAGAAAAATCCATTCGTCGCGTCATTTGGATCGTTTTTCGCGCTTATGCGCATTCCGTCGTAATTAAGCGAACATCGCGATCGTACGGCCAAACGAACCGACATCGGAGATATTTTTGAGCATGTTTTGAGTTCCCTATACTTTAACTTCATTTTAGAGCCTTGAAATGAGGTTAACGGGGTTCAAACGCATCAAAAATCGCTTAAACAAGGTGCAGGGACCATTTCTGCAAAATCTGCCAAAACAGGGGCCTAGCGTGACGCGACGGGCCTTAGCGTCACGCGAGCCCCCTTCTGGACCAGATTCCATGTTTTTAACAGCGGGTCCCAGCTGTTCGATTCTCAACCACACATTCCCATGAGTCTAGTCAGATGATAAGGATGGATTTTTAGCCACCATAAGGTCCCGACAAGTGTACGGTTCCGATTAAGGCACGTTATTCAAGAAACGATCTTAACGGTTACCCGAAATCTATAAATACCCCACCCCCCCTTTACTTCATTTCTCACAAATCTGATCATTTGGGCTCTAAGTTGGAACCTTCGTTTCATACCTGAGCTATTTTGATCTGGGTTAGCATTCGGGGACCCTTCGTAAGTATTCTTTCGTTCTTTTCCTTATTTTATTGCTTTTCGAGTCAGAAAGTCAAACTTTGTTTGACTTTCAGCATTGACCAGTAATGGTCAATGCGAAGTTCGTTTGAACTTCGCAACGTGAGTGTAATCACGTTGGTCATAGTCCCTTGGGACTATGCCACTGATTACCACGTTGTCTAGGGTCGTAGGGTAGGCGATCTGATAAATCGCCTATACCTTCGAACTCGACCCATTTGGTCGATCATTAGGATCCGACCAAATACATTAGGTGACCATAGTAGGTAGGGAATAACCTTCCGAGGTTATACCCTATGGTCACATCGTTTAAGTAGTTGTATGATAGGTAGTTTATATGCCTTAGGTAAATTACCAGAATACCCTTTTCATGTATAATTGGTAATTAAGCATATGTAACCTAAACTTTTGTCACATAACTGATTATGTAACATGTCTAGGCATATAACACTTGTCATAGGACTAGTTAGACGGTCCGAACGCGTTTCACGCACACGACGCGTTAAAGTAGCATAAGTTACCTTAATGGGTCGCGATGGGTCGATAATACTTAGGTTAAGTTTCATTTAGTATGTAGGCTTTGTTAAACCATATCATATGAGTTCCTACACTCATGTGGTTTACAAACCCTCCTGCTACCCAGTCTTCCGATTTAGGTCCGGGTTATTTATGTAATTACCTATATTAGGTACCGTTTGATTTCCGGGACTCCTCTAAGCTTTCTTAGTAGTTGTTCAAGACTCCTAAGCACTCCCAGGCGAGTACATTATTCCCCTATTTTACTGCTTTCAATTGTTTTGGGGTGACTCATATGTGCTAAATGTTTTCGATGTTATAACGATGGTTTCAAAAACGATTAAGACGATTTATACAAAACTAATAACGATTTCATAAAGTGAACAAACTTGTTGGTTGTAGTTACATAACAAATGACATTCATTAGCAATGATCAAGCCGACCAGTATTAGGTTATGGTACCATAGGATCTGACAAATCCCGTTATTTACTACACCCGTGGTTATGTGTGGGTATGGTAGGTAGCGACTGAATCTGTAATTGTTAACTTACCCTATGGAGGTTTGTTAATACGAAAACGAGAAGCGACGAGTGATGAGTCACGAAGGTTTGAATGTTATTAGCGAGACGACCTTATAAGTGGTTTCACGACCTAAAACGAATTAAACGATTTACGATTGGTTTTCACCCGATGTTTTAACGATTGGGTAACGATTGGGTTTCATACGATGTTTTAACGATTGGGTAAACGATTGGCTTCAAAGCGATATACGATATTATTTTGGTTATACATATTACATGATTTACATTTGGGCATGAACATTACTTTGGTGGTTTGGTTTGGATTAAGTGATTAAGTAACAATGCGTGTGGAATATGATACAAGCATGGTGGATACGCCGCTGGTACTTCCTATATATAAGTGTTTGTATGGTATTACATATTGTAGCGTTATTTGAATCATTTCAGTTTGAGACATAGAACATTTTATACAAGTAACATACTTTTCACAAGACATTTATTTACAAACAACTTATCTTATACAAACTCATTTTACATGGTTATTCATTTAATCATGCATTATTCTCTTATTTATACATATCACCTGAACTTATCATTGTTTTTCAAATAATTTACTAAAACAAATGTTTTTGGGTTAAGAGTCATGGCTACGAGGTTTTTACAAATTATAACTCGCTTGATTTGAGTTGGTTAATTTAGTTGCAATATTATACTCTTTTCAAAACAAAGTTTTTAAATAAAGTATTGCAACGTCTAAACTAGCCATGATTTCGACACTCCTACAAAACCTATGTACTCGCCAGCATTTCTTTGCTGACCTCGTTTTCACATATGTTTCAGGTATTGTTGAATGATATCGATTGATAAGATGCATGCTCACATAGGACTGGACAAGGCCTTAGTGACTCAATAACAATGATAGACTATGTTTAAATAGTGTATTTAGATTTCAAGACGATGTAATTATTCAATGTTTAATAAAACGAAACACTTTTTGGTATCCATGGTTATGAAACATTAATTCTGTTGCAACACGCCCCGATGTTTCCGCCGCGATTTGTTGTTTTACGCGGTCGGGGTGTGACACTCCCCGACGTTTCCGCCACGTTTTGTATGTTACACGTGGTCGGGGTGTGACATTTGCCCAACTACAGCAGTACCAAATCAAAAAAGACCCGTCCGGGTGGCAACACCACCTGTTAAGAAGCAATACAAGGGAACAGCACCAATATGCGACAAATGTAATGCACACCACTTAGCTCACCTACAGTGTCGTTTGTGTGCATCATGTGGGCGACTCGATCACCTGGCAAATGCTTGTCGATTTACCCCAAACCAAAGTGGTCCAAACCGACCACAAGCCAATCCTGCTCAAACTCGCTTTCCGCCTGGATCGTGCTACAACTGTGGCGATACGAGCCATTTCAGGAACAAATGCCCAAAGCTTGCTAATGCAAATCCAACCCATGGATGAGCAGTTGGCTGACTAGAAGACGTTGCTGTCTTATGCTTTTGTTCTTCTATTTTCTTGTGATGTGAAACAATCTGTTTTGTTTATAAATAAATTGTTGTTCACAATTCTGATATACAAGTGTAGTTACATGAGTGTATGGAAATTCTCTATAATACCTACATCAAGGAACTGCATTCCTTACAAACTACTCTTGCAAATTTTCCCATTCTTGCGGTTGCTCATGATTCCTTAAATAAATTCTAAGTACTCATTTTATTCTAAGAAACGAAGTACAGGAAATAAAGTGACATTATGAGTAATCCTGCTTTTTGCACATCTATTCCATTAAATCCTTGGTTAGATAACTAAGGATATTTTCAATCTCATACCCATTATGTTCCGATTTTTTTTCAACATGCATAACATAAGTTTTCCAAGACAAACCTCCATGATTTCAAAAACATCGTCTACGATTCAAAAATAACCTACATGACTTCAAAATGTTATTAATACAGTATATATCAAATGCATGACTTCAAAAGCATCATTCATGTTTTTCAAAAACCTTATACATAATTTCAAAATTCATCTCGCATGATTTTAAAACATTTTTATAAATATACTTACCTAGTACACCTACTTTATGATTTCAAAAGTATTATATATAAGGTTTCAAAAACATTGAACACATTTTTTTAGAACCCCATGCATAGTTTTCCAAAAATATTTTCCACATACATTGACTTAACTTTCAAATTCCGCTTCATATGTCGCCTTGACATATCTGGCATCTCAACTTCATAAGCATTTTACTTCATGTTTTGACCTAAGCACATCAAGTGCAAGGTTTCAAAACATCTTCAACTTCTAAAATCCATATGGGATCTTTTTATCTTCACATTTAGACCCTTGTGGATAATTATCATTCAAATCAGAGTCCTTGATTGGATTCCTTATGTACCTAAATTCGAACATTTCGGTTCCTTATAATCGAAATCGAATTTTTCTTTTAAAAATCTTTCTATCTTTATAGTTAGATTCTTGATAATGTTTAAAGTACCAAATGAAATCCACGAGATGGATTCCTAGTGTGCTTTAAATACATGTGCTCGGTTAGCAAAACCAATTAACAAATAAACAATCTTTGTGGTTATATGACTATGTGTTTATGCATATTGTGTTTTCTTTTATGCATTTTGTGTTTTTATACTCTGGATATTCGTTATCCAAATCCTCGTAGAATCTTTCATATCTTCATATGAGGGGTTCGTAGTAGGATATTCAAAAAGGTACTACCTAAAATCCTAAATGGGCTTCTATTTAATAGTTAAGACCCTTGGATTATATAGTACTATTCCATAATTCATAAGAGACCCTTTTAGTGGTCTAGTAAAAAAGAGATTGATTCACGATCTGGTTAAAGAACGACATCTAGTGATGCAGCTGAACAAACTCCTTGATAGTCTATTTAGATCACTTATTGATTTAATTAAAAGGACTCTATGGCGGTCTAGTCACATTCATCACAGGTTTGTTCATTTGGTTTTACCCTACACATTATAAAATAGACTGTGTGAACTATGCAAGGAATTGTCTAATTATGGACGCGTACATAATTATGAAATTTAGTGCACAGAAACCCTGTAGGATTTATTATGTGTAAGAACCGATAGTGACAACAATAACAAAATGAGAACGATGTAATGGAGGTACGGTGGACGCACCAATGACGCTTCATGTACTAGTATATAAGTATCCCTCTTACATTGCAATCATGATGTTATTAAAGTTACTAGAAGTTCAGAACCCTAACCAATGTTGTTTGATCTTTTCAACTTCATGTTTTAAACTCCCACGAGTTTCCTCTAAATAAATTTCGGGACGAAATTTCCACAAGTAGGGGAGACTGTAACATCTGTACTTGTTATCATTGTGAACAGTACGTTTATCAATAAAACAATGTTATTTGATCCCAATGTTTGTTTGGTTGTGTTTTACATTTTTTGTGTTTTGACTTTTGTCCAATTTCAAACTCTATATCACTTTCTAGAGAGTTATACGCAAACTGGTGCGTAAACGTAACCAGTTTAATGCGACAAATACTCTGGAACATCAACATATACTTAACATACCTTAAATAACCTTTACATAACTTAGAAATAAGTTTTGAAGGCTTTGGTATGGCAAAAACAAGTTAATTCGCTTACAGGGACTAAACTTGACAAACTGCGAAAGTATGCTAATTTGAACTGTAACGAACATTCCGAAACATGACCATAAGTTAAACACATCTTAAATATCCTTTATATAGCTTAGAAATAGGCTTTGAGGGGTTCGGTGTGCTAAAATAAACTTTTGGGTCATTCAGGGACTAAAAGCGTCAAAAAGTGCACAAGTTTGCACTTTCGCGCATAACTTACGTTCTGAATACATCTGGACATCCAAAAATTTATGTAAGCACTAAAATATTTTATTTTAGTGTTTGGCATAAGAAAAATCCATTCGTTGCGTCATTTGGATCGTTTTTCGCGCTTATGCGCATTCCGTCGTAATTAAGTGATCATCGCAAGCGTACGACCAAACGAACCAACATCCGACATATTTTTGAGCATGTTTCATGTCCACAATGTTTAGGCATCATTTTAGGACCTTAAAGTTGGCTTTACGGGCCTTAGAAGTGTCGGAAATGGCCTTAAACACGTGCAGGGACCAAAACTGTCATTTCTGAAAGATGTTTGCTGATCAGGCAGGCCAGGCGGCCCGCGTAAGGTATGAGTGTATCTTTACGCGGCCCGCGTCAGTGTCCCAGAACAGATAAGATCGATTAGTCAGCAGATTTCAGCTGATTAACTCACAACCACACACTCACACTTGCCCCTTCAGCTCATGAGAGGCCATTTTTAGTCACCACAACTTTCCAACAAGTGTACGCACGAGATTCGATCACGTTATTCAAGAAACGATCTTAACGGTTCGGGAAATACTATAAATACCCCACCCCCATTTGCTTCAAACCCACATTTGATCTGAGTTTTTCTCTAAGTGGTTGTGATTTCTCACATCCTACCTGAGATTACTTGGAATCAAATCTTGCGGGGACCCTTTGTAAGTGTTCCTTCGTTCTTTTATCGCTTTTCAACTCTGAAAGTCAAACTTTGTTTGACTTTCTGCATTGACCAGTTTATGGTCGATGCGAAGTTCGTTTGAACTTCATAACGTGAGCGTAATCACGATGGTTATAGTCCCTAGTGACTATACCTACTGATTACCACGTTATCTAGGCTCAGTAACGAGCCGTAGTTTCGGGCAGAATACGTATTCTTGCGTATTTTGTAACCAAACTACTCTTAGGTATCAAAACCGTTTGTTTTGATACCAAACATGTTTTCTAAACTTAGTTAAGCATGTTTTAACATGCTTAGCTCGTCACTTTTAGTTTAGTGCTTATATAGGGTCATAAGGTAAGCGATCTAAACAATCGCTTATACTTTCGAACCCGACCCGTTTGGTCGATCATTAGGATCCGACCAAACACATTAGGTGACCATAGTATATAGGGAACAACCTTCCGAGGTAGTATATATGCCTTAGGTAAATTACCAAAATGCCCTTTTAACGCCAAAATTTATTTTAAGCATATGTAACATAACTTTTGGTATCTAAACTGATTTAGTAACAATATTAGACATGTTAAGGCATATTTTATTTGTCATAGGACTAGTTAGGCGTTTCGAACGCGTTTCACGCGAACGACGCGTTAAAGTAACATAAGCTACCTAAACGGGTCGTAATGGGTCGTAAGCACTTATGTTAGGTTTCATTTAGTATGTAGGCTTTGTTAAACCATACTACATGAGTTCCCATACTCATTTGGTTTACGAGCCTCATTCTATCCGATCTTCCGATTTAGGTCCGGTTTATTAATGTAGTTACCTATATTAGGTGTCGTTTGATATTCCGTGATCTCTAGCATTGTTTGGTTGTTACTCAAGGACTACTAAGCAATCTCAAGTGAGTACATAGACCCCTCTTTTACTGTTTTCCAAACATTTTGGGGTGGAACACATGTGCCTACTTGTTACTTTCATGCTTTCCTGCTTTCACATCATATACTTGCTATGTTCATTAGTACATTTATAGTACATGATTTCATTGTTTTACATTACATTTTATGCTACGTGTGCCCATTGTGTGCATACTTAGTACATTGTTTTACATTACATTTTATGCTATGTGTAACCATTGTGTGCATACTTAGTACATCGTTTTACATTACATTTTATGCTATGTATGTTCATCATACTTGGTACATTTTATTATTCATTCACATGCTATGTATGTTCATCATACTTAGTACATTTATTATTCATTCACATGCTTACATTTTGATATGATATTTGGTTTGTTTTGATGGATCAATATACATTCATTAACACCGATCACGCCGTTCGTTAGTAGGTAGTGGTACCATAGGAATTGACAACTCCCGTTCCGGGCATCCTGGGTAGGTGGGGATGAAAGGAATGACCGAATTCGATATACATTTACAACAAGATAAACCTTTAATTTGTTTAAGGGTTTATCGCCACAGTCTCAAGGCTTGGATGTATGCATTCTCACAATACCTCATAGATATTTGTATCAGTATAGCATGCATTTCCACAGAACATAACTTTGATTTAAACCAAGTTTTACTTCAATACTTTGTTTTGTGCATTTCACCTATGGTTTAGTTGATGCATTTCACTAGCCATACATATCATTTTGGTTACACATTACATGATTTACATTTGACACATAAACATTTCCGACATTGGTTACACATTACATGATTTACATTTGACACATAAACATTTTCGACATTGGTTATACATTGCATGATTTACGTCTTGACATAAACATTTTGGCATATTATTCAATACATTTAGCAATTGGTTTAAAACATAGACATCTTACATTGGTGGTTTGTTTGGGTAAGTGATTTGAGTAACGAGGCGTGTGTAATATGATACAAGCATGGTGGATACGCCGCTGGTACTTCCTATATATAAGTGATTGTATGGTATTACATATCGTAGCGTTATTTGAATCATTTCAATTTGGACATATAACATTTTATACAAATAACATATTTTTCACAATACATTGTTTTACAAACAACTTAAATTATACAAACTCATTTCGCATGGTTATTCACTTAACCATGTATTATTCTTTTATACATATATAACATTTGGATTATTTATCACTTTTCAAATGATTTACAAGACAAAGCAAATTACAAGGTTCATGACTAAACATTTACTTAAACATAAGTCATGAATTCTATTTTCATAAACCTATGTATCTCACAGGAATTTTTATGCTGACGTACCTATTTTCACATGTGTTTCAGGATATGATGCATATGATTTATCAAGATACACTTAGGCGGACTTGGGCCTTAGTGACAATAAAAGAAGCAAGACTAGTTATTTATGTTATGTTTCTTTGATTGTCAAGACATTGTAACTACTTTAATCAATAAAACAATATTTCAATTTCCATGTGTTATGAAACAATGATTCTGTTACAACACTCCCCGACGTTTTCCGCCACGTTTTGTTGGTCTACGTGGTCGGGGTGTGACACATAGCATGAAATGTAATGAAATCATGTACTATAATGTACTAACGAACATAGCAGGTATATGATGTGAAAACTTGGAAAGCATGAAAGTAACAAGTAGGCACATGTGTTTCACCCCAAAACAGTTTGGAAAACAGTAAAAGAGGGGTCTATGTACTCACTTGAGATTGCTCAGACGTCCTAAGATAACCACCAAGCAATGCTAGAGATCACGGATATCAAACGGCACCTAATATAGGTACTATGTTAATATACCGGTCCTAAATCGAAGGATCGGATAGGATGAGGATTCGTAAACCAAACGAGTATGGAGACTCGTGTAATATGGTTTAACAAAGCCTACATACTAAATGAGACCTAACATAAGTGCTTACGACCCATTACGACCCGTTTAGGTACCTTATGCTACTTTAACGCGTCGTTCGCGTGAAACGCGTTCGGACCGCCTAACTAGTCCTATGACAAGTAACATATGCCTTAACATGTCTAATATTGTTGTCAAATCAGTTTAGATGTCAAAAGTTGTGACAACCCTCGAATTTACATGTAACCGTACAATTTATTAATAATAATTAATGTTCTTGACGACTGTGCGGAATCACTTAACTGCTTTCTGATATCTGTGTTATGCTTACACGTACTTGTTAATATACTAATAGTGTACAGAAAGGTCACTAAATAGTCCGTTATATTTTCCTATGTGTTAGAAAGTAAAAACGTTACAAAAATATATACATAGGACACGTTACGAATTAATTAAGCAGTTTAGCGGAACATTGTCAAACCGAACAACCGGACTTAACCCGGGACATAAAAATATTGTCATTAACATTGTTTTCTTTTTCTGAGCCAGTTAGGGTCCCCGAACACCCTAACACCCTTTATATTTAATGACACACTAAAGCTACTAACTAGAACCATTTGATTTCAACTAGTTTATAACTAACCATTACACCACCCAACCCCACCCAACCCCCCCCCCCCCATACTCACGGTCACCCCTAGGGTGACACACCCTTGTCCTTCTTGATTTTTATATAAATCTTGTCTAATATCTTAGTGACACTTTACATATTGGACAATCACCAAAGTTGGACCATAAATAAGCATGATGGATCACCATTATCTCACTTGAACACAACACAAAAATTGCTCTCATCCCTCTCCCTTTCCTTACAATCGGCTGCTACCACCTCACCATACAACCACCATCATCAACCTTCTTTCAAGCCATTCTCATACACACAAAGGTGCAAGGGTTCATACAACGAAGCTCGGTGCTCTCGGAAGTGGAAGGACCGCTCTCGTTTTCTTTTATCCACCACTTTTACGCCTTTGATCGTCCCTAGACTTGTGCTAGTTGTAAGTGACTCTAAACGCTTTCTTGATCTTGTCTAGAGTGGTTAATAAGAGATTTGTCGGTTAAAAATTATGAGCATACAAGATCAAAGTCTAAAAGTCTACTAAAGTGATGAACAAGGTGGTTAATGGATGAATATTAGTGTAAAGCATGTAGATCTTGTGTGATTATGATTATTGGTTGATTATCTGATGTGTTGCTGGATTATATTGATGTTTGATGTTGTTACGATCACTAAACATAATTAACGGGATCAACCGAACACAAACTAGTAAGCTAGGGACTAAAAACAGCAATCTGTCCATACTTTACAGCCAACTTCAGTTGGCTGTAAACAGGTCTTAAACTCAACTAAAAATCGATATTTTAAATCTAAAATATGTTATTATGAAATACGGTTCTAATGGCACCGGAATCATAATTTTTGGACTCCGTTTACTATTTTTAAAGTGTTAATGTGTAACAGCAACTTAAGCTGAATTTTGACAGCAATAAATGGGTGTTGTACTTTCAGTCATAACCTGAGTTTTGTGATGAATCGGACCATGAAATTTGTACAGTAGATAACAACCTATGTATTTGTAATTTCCCCACTGGAATTTCGTAAATCGGACACTCGATGAATTTTTAATAAAATTTTCGGTGGACTGTGGTCAGAAATACATAAATCTGAGTTCAGTCCGGAATATGAATTTTTATAAAATATTAGTAATGAACCGGACCCCGAAATTTTTACACAATAAAATATGGAACGTTTAAGACATCCTGTAAAAATTTGGGAATTTTTGGAATAGTTTAACTATTTTATTTAAATGTCCGAAAACAGCCGGTTTTGAGTATTAATGCTAAAATGACATAAGTTGTGATTTGCGCGTCTAAATGTCGAGTATGCTATCTGTGAATGATCTAACATGTTATATGTGTTATATGCATTATTGTATGTTTACTTATGAGTGGGGAATGGATGGGAAGTATATATGGGCGTAAATCGTTAAAGTGTGTGCCTGTTAAGTGGTAGAAGTAATGTGCAAATAAACCGTACGTAGGATACGTGTTATGCATGAGAAACTGATTGTTATCCGTACCTTATTAGGACGTGATTGACCGACCTAGACTGTTAGATATATTGAGAATCTAACCGAGCAAACCGAGGTGAGTTCACACACTTTCTAAGGCATGGGATTCCCGGTGGTTTGGGAATGGGTTAAAGAATTAAAACTAAATCTACATATCCTCCTTGGGTAGGATATGTACGGCCATCCTCCATAGATTGGATGCCATTATTAATCCTACGAATTCTCCTAGTGCAGAATACGTACGTTGTGGTCCTCCTGGTGCAGGACAACAACCTTAAAACTAGCTAGACAAAACTCTATCATGAAGTCCCTCAATTTATATCGACTTAATCGCCGAGGCCAATGGCGAGCGGGTCATTAGTTAATAGCGCTATTAGGTTTAACAAACCTCACACCGTGCCAGTCGGACGGGCGTGTACTAATGGACTATGGCAGTTTGTCAGTGATGATAGACACTGAGATAGGGCACAACTTATTTGCGTAGCAGTCGATATCATTCCGTCTAGTAGTTCAAACGGGGAAAACCCCCACTGATCATGGTTATGGATTGGGTAAAGAAAAAGGATATGGATAAACATACTTTCAACTACGGGGTAACCCCCACGGCAAATAAGCCAACGAAAGTCAAACCACGTTTTTCAGAAACAACTTAAAACTAAACAACCAAACGTGAACTCACTCAACTTTGTTGTTGACTAGTTGTTACATGCCTTACAGGTCGCAAAATGCTTGGAGCTTGCACGGGGAAGGAGTCGTTATGGTGTACGGACTGTTATGTTCCGTGCTTAATATTTAAATCCTTATGAACTCACTAAACTTGCGTTTTGAAACTTTAACTTGTGAACTATGGACTTATGCTTTTGGACTCACGTTTATGCTTCCGCTGTTTAAACTAAACAAACCTAACTAGCTTTGGTCACCAATCGTATTATGTTTGGTTTTATTTACTTAATAGAGTTGTTCAATATGATTGGTGGCTCGATCCTGGTCACGTCACGCCTCCAAGCGGTGATACCCCGCATGGTGGATTTTGGGGGTGTGACAGATTGGTATCAGAGCCATTGGTTATAGTGAACTTGGTTTTAATAAGGGAAAAAGTTTTTGTTAAAACCAGACTATAACCTGTATAGTGCTCAACGATCCACAACGACGCTTCGCTCCACGTGCAAGACTCAACACACTAGGTGGTATGATTTAAGTTTATATTTCTTACTTGCTAGATTACTTTTGTCCGGTGTGGTGTTTATGGTGTGTTTATTTAGGGTAGTAGCATGTTGTCTATTAGCCCTACTGCATTCTTTATGATATGCAATTGTTTACTTGAAATTTGACAAATGGTGGTCAAATTCTATTCTAATTTCTCGTCACCCCTCTACGACAACTGTTTATGCATTCTATCTATTTACACGCTTAACTCGACATGACGTCACCATCTGACCCTCCGTGCATTCGGCTTGTACGTCAACATTCACGAAGACCAGACCTGGCTCAAACGAACTTGGGTTTTGGAGAACTATACCCACGCATCCCCGTTGACGGACCTCATCATCTCCACTGGTCGTCGTTACGAGAAACGAAGCAGCCACAGTTACGCGCGTTCGTCGCTTTGCAACTCGCAACTCTACCAACCAAACTCTATTTTGGACAAGTGATATACTTCCATGAATCGTGATGCAACGAACTTCCCTTTTTGTGTCATGCCGCCACACCTCACTACTAGAATTGCTTCTAAGCGACATATTACTTGGTTGAATTCTTCTGTTATTGGTGGACCCCTGTTTTCGCTCGATTCTTCGCATGAACCTCATTAACTCCCTGTTTCTTCGATTGGCAATTGATTTAACGAAACGCCAACAACCACACCACTATTCCCACCGACCACAAGATTTCCCCCATTACCTTATTGGATGGTTAATGCTTCTTCTACTTGATTTACCCCCTTCGTAAACCCAACCTAGCGAATGGATGCCCTTACTGATGAGATAGTCTTCAGAACGTTCGAGAGCGGAGATATGGATCACTCAACCTACAGGCGAACACGATAATCTATAAGCTTACCTGATCCACCTTACACTATAAGAAATCGTATTATTCCATGACAGTCTTCTTAAATACGCGGAATCTTTATACTAGCTTTTGTACCGACGCATGATTATTGGTTTATGTTATGTCTAATTTCTACCATTTGCTTAGACCAAACCGTCATTCTCTTACCATAGTGACATTTCGCTCTCGCTCCACCATGCAAAGACACTGAAATGAACACCCTCTAGCATAGAAAGTTTGGAAGGCTCGACTCTCAATCCTCGGTGATCACTCCTTGAAATATTCAGAGTGATGCAAAGAATGATCCCAACGCAGTAATGGGTAAGTTCCTTCTGGACGACTTCTTTGTTACTGTTTAGTTTGATTCGGGTGCCGATACTAGTTACGTATCCTTAAAAGTTAGTCAATTGCTTAAGCGCACTCCAACACTTTTGAACACCAAACACACGGTAGAACTAGCTAACGGTAAAAGTCTTGAAGCCACACACATAGTTAAAGGTTGTAACCTCGTCTTAGCTGGTCAGACTTTCTCTATCGATCTTATTCCTATCACACTGGGTAGTTTCGACGTTGTTATTGGGATGGATTGGCTATCTCATCATCAAGCGGAGATTGTTTGCAAGGAGAAAATCGTCCGCATTCCTCGTTCTGGTGAAGAACCTCTCATGATTCGTGGCGACAAGAGTGGTGCTGTCGAAGGCATCATCTCTTTCCTTAAGGCCCAGAAGTGTTTGTGAAAGGGCCACACTGCCATTTTAGCACTCGTTACTGACACATCAACGGAAGAGAAGAGAATTGAAGACATCCCTATTGTGCGCGATTTTCCTGAGGTATTTCCTGAGGAATTACCCGGTCTTCCGCCTCATCGCCAAGTTGAGTTTCAAATCGAGCTAGCTCCTGGAGCAGCGCCAGTAGCTCGAGCACCATATCGTCTAGCTCCATCAGAACTCGAAGAACTGTCCACACAACTACAAGAACTCTTGGAAAAGGGTTTTATACGTCCTAGCTCTTCGCCCTGGGGAGCTCCAGTCTTGTTCGTAAAGAAGAAAGATGGTACTTTCAGAATGTGTATTGACTATCGCGAGCTCAACAAGGTGACTGTGAAGAATCATTATCCTCTTCCACGTATTGACGACTTATTCGACCAGCTGCAAGGGTCGAGCTATTACTCTAAGATTGATTTGAGATCGGGATACCATCAGCTGAGAGTCCGAGATGAGGACGTCCCCAAAACAGCATTCAGAACTCGTTACGGCCATTACGAGTTCCTAGTTATGCCATTCGGGTTGACGAATGCACCAGCGGTTTTCATGGATCTCATGAGCCGAGTATGCAAACCTTACCTGGATAAACTCGTTATTGTGTTCATCGACGATATCCCGATCTATTCTATGAGTCAGGAGGAACACGAGCAGCATCTACGACTTATGCTGGAACTTCTTCGAAAAGAGCAGTTGTATGCCAAGTTTTCGAAATGTGACATCTGGCTTCGCGAAGTCCACTTCCTAGGCCATGTGGTGAACAAGGATGGAATCCATGTGGATCCATCTAAGGTTGAATCGATCAAGAACAGGCCTGCACCCCGCACACCAACAGAAATCCGCCAATTCTTGGGTTTGGCAGGATATTACAGAAGGTTTATAAAAGACTTCTCCAAGATTGCGCAACCTCTCACTTCGCTAACTCAGAAGGGTGTCATCTATCGTTGGGGTGATGCACAGGAGTCCGCATTTCAACACCTAAAGGATAGACTTTGTAGCGCACCTATCCTCTCATTGCCTGAGGGCACAGATGATTTTGTGGTTTACTGCGATGCTTCCATCCAAGGACTTGGTTGCGTGTTGATGCAACGTGACAAGGTCATTGCCTACGCATCACGCCAACTCAAGGTTCACGAAAGAAATTACACTACTCACGATCTGGAGCTGGGAGCAGTTGTTTTCGCGCTTAAGATATGGAGACATTACCTGTATGGTACTAAGTGCACCATTTACACCGATCACAGGAGTCTCGAGCATATCTTCAAGCAAAAGGACTTAAATATGCGACAACGCCGATGGGTTGAGCTCTTGAATGACTATGAATGTGCAATCAAGTATCACCCGGGCAAAGCCAATGTTGTGGCCGACGCCCTCAGTCGAAAGGACACTATACCTAGGCGTGTACGTGCATTACAGCTTACCATCCAATCCAACATTCCCACTCAAATTGGCGATGCTCAGGTTGAAGCATTGAAAGCGGAGAACATCAGGGCTGAATCCCTACGAGGATCGAGGCAACGGCTAGAACAAAAGGAAGACGGTGCTTACTATGTAAACGGACGCATCTGGGTTCCACTTTATGGAAACTTACGCGAGCTTGTGATGGACGAAGCGCACAAGTCTCGTTATTCGGTACATCCTGGTTCGGATAAAATGTACCACGACTTAAGGGCCACATACTGGTGGCCTGGCATGAAAGCCCACATAGCAACCTACGTCAGCAAGTGCTTGACTTGTGCGAGAGTCAAGTCTGAATATCAGAAACCATCAGGCCCACTTCAACAACCGGAGATCCCGAAATGGAAATGGGAGCAAATTTCCATGGATTTCGTTACTGGTCTGCCGAGATCTCAACGCGGAAACGATACTATTTGGGTGATCGTAGATCGATTAACCAAGTCTGCACATTTTCTGGCTATCAGAGAAACGGATAAGTTTTCTACTCTTGCAGACATTTACCTAAAGGAAGTGGTATCAAGGCACGGAGTGCCAACCTCTATTATATCTGATCGTGACGCACGTTTTACTTCTGAACTGTGGCAAGCAATGCACAAGTCCTTTGGCTCACGTTTAGATATGAGCACCGCTTATCACCCGCAGACGGATGGGCAATTTGAACGTACCATCCAAACCCTTGAAGACATGCTTAGGGCATGTGTAATCGATTTTGGTAATGGCTGGGAAAGGCACCTCCCGCTAGTGGAGTTTTCGTACAACAACAACTACCACACCAGCATCCAAGCCGCTCCGTTTGAGGCATTGTATGGACGCAAATGCCGATTACCTCTCTGTTGGGCAGAAGTTGGCGACAGCCAAATCCCTGGCCCAGAACTTGTGGTAGATACCACCGAGAAAATTGCTCAGATACGACAGCGAATGGCGGCAGCTCGTGACCGTCAGAAAAGCTACGCTGATAAGGGAAGAAAACCACTCGAGCTCCAGGTTGGGGATCGAGTGCTACTCAAAGTCTCACCTTGGAAAGGTGTAGTCCGCTTTGGCAAACGAGGTAAACTCAATCCGCGTTATGTCGGACCATTCGAAGTCATTGAGAAAATTGGCAAGGTAGCCTACAGGTTGAATCTACCCGAAAAACTCAACGGAGTTCACAACGTATTCCACATGTCAAATCTAAAGAAGTGTCTGTCAGACGAGACCCTCATAGTTCCCCTCAAGGAACTCACAATCGACGACCTGCTGCGATTCGTCGAGGAGCCAGTAGAGATTACTGATCGAGATGTTAAGATTCTCAAGCACACAAGAATAGCTCTTGTTCGAGTTCGTTGGAATGCACGTCGTGGCCCAGAGTATACCTGGGAACGAGAAGACCAAATGAAACTCAAGTATCCCCAGCTGTTTAAGAAAAACGCAACCACTACTGAGGCTGAAGCTATTGCAGAATTTCGGGACGAAATTCCAAATCAACGGGGGGATGATGTGACATCCCAGGAAAATCTGGAAAACAACGCAACTTAACTAGCTTCCTCAGTAACCACGCGCTAAATTTCGGGACGAAATTCTCTTAACAGGGGGAGAATGTGACAACCCTCGAATTTACATGTAACCGTACAATTTATTAATAATAATTAATGTTCTTGACGACTGTGCGGAATCACTTAACTGTTTTCTGATATCTGTGTTATGCTTACACGTACTTGTTAATATACTAATAGTGTACAGAAAGGTCACTAAATAGTCCGTTATATTTTCCTATGTGTTAGAAAGTAAAAACGTTACAAAAATATATACATAGGACACGTTACGAATTAATTAAGCAGTTTAGCGGAACATTGTCAAACCGAACAACCGGACTTAACCCGGGACATAAAAATATTGTCATTAACATTGTTTTCTTTTTCTGAGCCAGTTAGGGTCCCCGAACACCCTAACACCCTTTATATTTAATGACACACTAAAGCTACTAACTAGAACCATTTGATTTCAACTAGTTTATAACTAACCATTACACCACCCAACCCCACCCAACCCCCCCCCCCCCCATACTCACGGTCACCCCTAGGGTGACACACCCTTGTCCTTCTTGATTTTTATATAAATCTTGTCTAATATCTTAGTGACACTTTACATATTGGACAATCACCAAAGTTGGACCATAAATAAGCATGATGGATCACCATTATCTCACTTGAACACAACACAAAAATTGCTCTCATCCCTCTCCCTTTCCTTACAATCGGCTGCTACCACCTCACCATACAACCACCATCATCAACCTTCTTTCAAGCCATTCTCATACACACAAAGGTGCAAGGGTTCATACAACGAAGCTCGGTGCTCTCGGAAGTGGAAGGACCGCTCTCGTTTTCTTTTATCCACCACTTTTACGCCTTTGATCGTCCCTAGACTTGTGCTAGTTGTAAGTGACTCTAAACGCTTTCTTGATCTTGTCTAGAGTGGTTAATAAGAGATTTGTCGGTTAAAAATTATGAGCATACAAGATCAAAGTCTAAAAGTCTACTAAAGTGATGAACAAGGTGGTTAATGGATGAATATTAGTGTAAAGCATGTAGATCTTGTGTGATTATGATTATTGGTTGATTATCTGATGTGTTGCTGGATTATATTGATGTTTGATGTTGTTACGATCACTAAACATAATTAACGGGATCAACCGAACACAAACTAGTAAGCTAGGGACTAAAAACAGCAATCTGTCCATACTTTACAGCCAACTTCAGTTGGCTGTAAACAGGTCTTAAACTCAACTAAAAATCGATATTTTAAATCTAAAATATGTTATTATGAAATACGGTTCTAATGGCACCGGAATCATAATTTTTGGACTCCGTTTACTATTTTTAAAGTGTTAATTTGTAACAGCAACTTAAGCTGAATTTTGACAGCAATAAATGGGTGTTGTACTTTCAGTCATAACCTGAGTTTTGTGATGAATCGGACCATGAAATTTGTACAGTAGATAACAACCTATGTATTTGTAATTACCCCACTGGAATTTAGTAAATCGGACACTCGATGAATTTTTAATAAAATTTTCGGTGGACTGTGGTCAGAAATACATAAATCTGAGTTCAGTCCGGAATATGAATTTTTATAAAATATTAGTAATGAACCGGACCCCGAAATTTTTAGACAATAAAATATGGAACGTTTAAGACATCCTGTAAAAATTTGGGAATTTTTGGAATAGTTTAACTATTTTATTTAAATGTCCGAAAACAGCCGGTTTTGAGTATTAATGCTAAAATGACATAAGTTGTGATTTGCGCGTCTAAATGTCGAGTATGCTATCTGTGAATGATCTAACATGTTATATGTGTTATATGCATTATTGTATGTTTACTTATGAGTGGGGAATGGATGGGAAGTATATATGGGCGTAAATCGTTAAAGTGTGTGCCTGTTAAGTGGTAGAAGTAATGTGCAAATAAACCGTACGTAGGATACGTGTTATGCATGAGAAACTGATTGTTATCCGTACCTTATTAGGACGTGATTGACCGACCTAGACTGTTAGATATATTGAGAATCTAACCGAGCAAACCGAGGTGAGTTCACACACTTTCTAAGGCATGGGATTCCCGGTGGTTTGGGAATGGGTTAAAGAATTAAAACTAAATCTACATATCCTCCTTGGGTAGGATATGTACGGCCATCCTCCATAGATTGGATGCCATTATTAATCCTACGAATTCTCCTAGTGTAGAATACGTACGTTGTGGTCCTCCTGGTGCAGGACAACAACCTTAAAACTAGCTAGACAAAACTCTATCATGAAGTCCCTCAATTTATATCGACTTAATCACCGAGGCCAATGGCGAGCGGGTCATTAGTTAATAGCGCTATTAGGTTTAACAAACCTCACACCGTGCCAGTCGGACGGGCGTGTACTAATGGACTATGGCAGTTTGTCAGTGATGATAGACACTGAGATAGGGCACAACTTATTTGCGTAGCAGTCGATATCATTCCGTCTAGTAGTTCAAACGGGGAAAACCCCCACTGATCATGGTTATGGATTGGGTAAAGAAAAAGGATATGGATAAACATACTTTCAACTACGGGGTAACCCCCACGGCAAATAAGCCAACGAAAGTCAAACCACGTTTTTCAGAAACAACTTAAAACTAAACAACCAAACGTGAACTCACTCAACTTTGTTGTTGACTAGTTGTTACATGCCTTACAGGTCGCAAAATGCTTGGAGCTTGCACGGGGAAGGAGTCGTTATGGTGTACGGACTGTTATGTTCTGTGCTTAATATTTAAATCCTTATGAACTCACTAAACTTGCGTTTTGAAACTTTAACTTGTGAACTATGGACTTATGCTTTTGGACTTACGTTTATGCTTCCGCTGTTTAAACTAAACAAACCTAACTAGCTTTGGTCACCAATCGTATTATGTTTGGTTTTATTTACTTAATAGAGTTGTTCAATATGATTGGTGGCTCGATCCTGGTCACGTCACGCCTCCAAGCGGTGATACCCCGCATGGTGGATTTTGGGGGTGTGACAAAAGTTATGTTACATATGTTTAAAATGAATTTTGGCATCAAAGGGGTATTTTGGTAATTTACCTAAGGCATATAAACTACCTATCATACAACTACTTAAACGAAGCGACCATAAGGTATAACCTCGGAAGGTTATTCCCTATATGCTATGGTCACCTAATGTGTTTGGTCGGATCCTAATGATCGACCAAATGGGTCGGGTTCGAAGGTATAAGCGATTTATCAGATCGCTTACCCTTACGACCCTAGACAACGTGGTAATCAGTAGGCATAGTCACAAGGGACTATAACCATCGTGATTACAATCACGTTGCGAAGTTCAAACGAACTTCGCATTGACCATAAACTGGTCAACGCAGAAAGTCAAACAAAGTTTGACTTTCGGACTCGAAAAACAATAAAAGAACGAAGGTACACTTACAAAGGGTCCCCGAATGCTAATCTAGATCAAAATAGCTCCGGTATGAAACAAAGGTTTCAACTTAGAGCACATTAGATCAGATTCTTGTGAGGAAAAGTGAAGTGTGGAGGTGGGTATTTATAGTTTTCGGTTCACCGTTAGGATCGTTTCTTGGAAAAGGGGGCACGATCTAAGCCGTACACTTGTTGGAAAGTTGTGGTAGGTTAATTGGCCACCCACCATAAGGAATTGACATGTGGAAATGGAATTGGGAGTGCTAAACAGCTGGAAACAGGCTGTTAAACATCGAATCTGGTCTGGAACACTGACGCGGGCCGCGTAAGGATACACACAAACCTTACGCGGGCCGCCTGGCCTGTCTGGTCAGAAGAAACTTTGCCATATTGACAGTTTCAGTCCCTGTTGTGTTTTAAGGCCATTTCCGACATGTTTAAGGCCCGTTAAGCCAACGTTAAGGCCCTAAAATGATGCCTAAACATTGTGGACATGAAACATGCTCAAAAATATGCCGGATGTTGGTTCGTTTGGTCGTATGATCGCGATGTTCGCTTAATTACGACGGAATGCGCATAAGCGCGAAAAACGATCCAAATGACGCAACGAATGGATTTTTTTTGGGTAAAGGGGTTTACCCCGGTGATTGATTTTTCTTATGCCAAACACTAAAACAAAATATTTTAGTGCCTACATAAATTTTTGGATGTCCGGATGTATTCAGAACGTGAGTTATGCGCAAAAGTACAAACTTGTGCACTTTTTGACACTTTTAGTCCCTGAATGACCCAAAAGTTTATTTTAGCACACCGAACACCTCAAAGCCTATTTCTAAGCTATGTAAAGGATATTTATGGTATGTTTAACTTATGGTCATGTTCCGGAATGTCTGTTACAATTCAAATTGGTATACTTTCGCAGTTTGTCAACTTTAGTCCCTGTAAGCGATTTAACTCGATTTTGCCAAACCAAAGCCTTCAAAACTTATTTATAAGTTATGTAAAGGTTATTTAAGGTATGTTAAGCCTATTTCACTATTCCGGAGTGTTCGTTGCATTAAACTGGTTATATCTACGCATCAGAGCGCGTATAACCCTCCAGAAAGCGATTTAAAGCTTGAAATCGAACAAGAGTTGATATGTGCAAATGATTCACATATTTTTACAAATCCCAAGTATGAAATACAATATTTCATTGGTTTGGAATTTGTTTGATGGTTGAAGTGACACAGGTGTTACAGTCTCCCCTACTTTAGGAAATTTCATCCCGAAATTTAGTTTTAGAGGAAACTTGTGAAGATAGCTGTGACGGTTTCGCTTTCAGACAAATCCATTGAACCCTTAAGTAAAACTATGGGCCATGTTAGGATTCTTAGCGAAAATGTCAACCCTCAATGTGAAGTCCTTGTAGCAGCAAAACATGGAGTTTCAAACTATGGATAGGAGAACGTTTCCCATGAAGACTTATCATAGGAAACTTAAATTTACGATTGGGAAGTGTAAGATAAAATGACATCGGTCAAAGTCTAAGACTTCTCCCGTATCATTACTCTTGTCACTATTGGTCCTTTCACATGACAAAACTTTCTGTGGTTTCTGTGCACTGAATTCCATAATTATGTAGGCCTCCATAATTACGTACTTCCTTGCACAGTCCGCACAGTTCATTTCATAATGCGTATGGGAAAAAAAATCAAACGAATAATCCTGTGGTGATTTAACTTGACTGCAATAGAGTCACTTTAACTAGGTCACCAAAGGATTAGATCAACGAACAATCTCTTTAGCTAAACTACCGAAGAGAAATATTTAACTACATCAACGTAGGAAGTCTTTAACTAGATTGTCGAACCAATCTCTTCAACTAAACTTCCCAAGAGGAATATTTAACTACATCAACGTAGGATGTCTTTAACTAGATTGTCGAACCAATCTCTTCAACTAAACTACCCAAGAGGAATATTTAACTACATCAACGTAGGATGTCTTTAACTAGATTGTCGAACCAATCTCTTCAACTATATCAACACATGTTGTCCTTAAACTTTGGAATAGTACTTTATAATCCAAGGGACTTAACTACAACGTAGAAGTCCATTAAGGATTTAAGATAGTACCTTTTTGAATATCCTACTACGAATCCCTCATACTAAGGTATGAAAGATTCTACGAGGATTTGGATAGCGAATATCCAGTGTATACAAAAACACAAAATGCATAAAAGGAAAGACAAGATGCATAAACACATAGTCACATAACCACAAAATTGTTTATCTAGATCTTTAATTTGTAAGTTTTGTTTTGTTAATTACGTACATGCATTTAAAGCACACTAGGAATCCATTTCATGGATTGCATTTGGTACTTTAAACATTAGCAAGAATCTAACTATGAAGATAGAAAGATCTTCCAAAAATTCGATTTCGTTTTTAAAAAAACGCAATATTCGAATTAAGGTACAATAATTTGAATATACGGAAATACCCTTAGGTACCCTATTAAGAATTTATAGTGGTACTTTGGGTATTCATACAGAGTTGTAACTTGCGCCTTGTACTTCGTTTCCTTGGAAGAAACGGGTACTTTGGATTTCCGTGGAAAACGCAAGAGAAAATAAAATGGAAGAAATTACGGGGTAGTCTGTTCTTCAAGGAATACGGTTCCTTGATTGTCCGTATTGTAGAGGATACGTTGTTTATACATGCCATCACATTTGTACATTGCAATGTAAAATAAAAAGATTTATTTATAAACAACAACAACTGTTTCATGGACCTTGACTACAAAAGAAAATAATACATAAGGCTTGATTATCTCTAAACAACATTGTCTTCTAGTCGGTCCGATGCTCATCCCTGCGCTGGATTCACATTAGCAAGCTTTGGGTAATTTCTTCGGAAATGGCCCATCTCGCCACAGTTGAAGCAAGGACCTGGTGGACAACGAGCTTGAGCAGGATTTACTTGAGGTTGGTTTGGACCACCTTGGTTTGGGGTAAATCGACAAGCATTTGCCAGGTGACCGAGTCGCCCACATGATGCACATAAACGACACTGTAGGTGTGCTAAATGGTGTGCATTACATTTGTCGCATATCGGTGCAGTACCGACATAAGGTTTCTTTGCAGGAGGTTGAGTTGGTTGGTTGGGTTGAGCAGCAATCGCAAAATTCTGCGAAGCCTTACGCTTCTTAGACTTCTCAGGGGATCCAGTCTGTTCATCCATGGTCTTTGATTCCTCGATTGGCTTCTTGTCACCCTTTCGAAAAAGTTTATGCTTTCTGATCTGAGATTCAGTCAAGGTTGCAGATAGCTCAATGGCCTGCCTAACCGTAGTGGGGTTACTACCAGTAACAATGTCCTGAACTGAGTCAGGGAGACCATCAATGTATTTTTCGATCACCTTATCCAAAGGCGTAACCATGGTAGGGCACAACAGGCTCAGCTCCTCATATCGATCAGTGTATGCTCGATGTTCACCGCTGTCTTGTTTAAGATCGTCGAATTTGTCACACCCCGACCGCGTAAAACAACAAATCGCGGCGGAAACATCGGGGAGTGTTGTAACAGAATTAATTGTTTCAAATCCATGGCAATTGAAGTTTCGTTTTATTGATTAAAAGTGTTATAATGTCTTAACAAACAAAGAAAAACAACATAATTAACTAGTCTTGCATCTTTTATTGTCACTAAAGCCCAAGTCTGTCTATGTGTATCTTGATCATCTTATGCAACAGCTCCTGAAAAACACATGTGAAAATAGGTACGTCAGCATAAAAATGCCTGTGAGATACATAGGTTTTGTGAAAAATAAGATTCATGACTTATGTTTGAGAAAATGTTTAGTCATGAACCTTGTTATTTGCTTTGTCTTTTAAATCATTTGAAAAATGATAAGATCAGATGATAAGTATAAATAAGGTTAAATGAATAACCAAGTAAAATATGTTTGCATAAGATAAGTTGTTTATGAATCAATGTCTTGTGAAAAGTATGTTATTTGTATGAAATGTTATATGTCTCAAACTGAAATGATTCAAATAACGTTACGACATGTAATACCATACAAACACTTATATATAGGAAGTACCAGCGGCGTATCCACCATGCTTGTATCATATTACACACGCATCGTTACTTAATCACTTAATCAAACCAAACTAAACAATGTAAAATGTTCATGTCAAGATGTAAATCATGTCAAAATATCTATGTCAAATATCCATGTCAAATGTCTATGTCAAATATCCATGTCAAATGTCTATGTCAAGTATCCATGTCAAATGTCTATGTCAAATATCCATGTCAAATGTCTATGTCAAATATCCATGTCAAATGTCTATGTCAAATATCCATGTCAAATGTCTATGTCAAAATGTCATGTATGGCAAGTGAAAGGTCTCAACTAAACCATATGCACAAAAACAAAGTATTGAAGTAAAACTTGGTTTAAATCAAAGCTATGTTTTGTGTAAATGCATGATCAAATGTCAATCATGTTAAAATGTCTATGCCGAAATGTCTATGTCAAATGTCTATGTCAAAATGTCATGTATGGCAAGTGAAAGGTCTCAACTAAACCATATGCACAAAAACAAAGTATTGAAGTAAAACTTGGTTTAAATCAAAGCTATGTTTTGTGTAAATGCATGCAAATATTTAATATGAACATCTATGCGGTATTGTAAAAATGCATACATCCAAGCCTGGCGACTGTGGTGATAAACCCTTTAAACAAATTAAAGGTCTATCTGTCTTATGTCAACGAATTCAGTCATTCCTTTCTGTCCCCTTTCCCTGGGATGTCCGGAACGGGAGTTGTCAATTCCTATGGTACCACTACCTACTAACGAACGGCGTAGCTAATGTTAATGAATGTATTGTCCCATGTAAACAAACCAAATGTCATACCAAAATGTAAACATGTGAAAACAATGCACTAAGTATGTAATCAAATGAACATACATAGCGTGAAATGTCATGTAAAACGATGTACTAAGTAATGCACACAATGGGCATACCTAGCAGGAAATGTCATGTAAAACAATGTACTAAGTAATGCACACAATGGGCACACCTAGCAGGAAATGTCATGTAAAACAATGTACTAAGTAATGCACACAATGGGCACACCTAGCATAAGATGAAATGAAATCATGTACTATAATGTACTAACGAACATAGCAAGTATATGATGTGAAAACAGGAAAGCATGAAAGTAACAAGTAGGCACATGTGTTCCACCCCAAAACAGTTTGGAAAACAGTAAAAGAGGGGTCTATGTACTCACTTGAGATTGCTCAGAAGTCCTAGGATAACCACCAAGCAAAGCTAGAGATCACGGAATCAAACGGCACCTACTATAGGTAACTACATTAATAAACCGGACCTAAATCGGAAGATCGGGTAGCATTAGGGTTTGTAAACCAAACGAGTGTAGAGACTCGTGTCATTTGGTTTAACAAAGCCTACATACTAAATGAAACTTAACCTAATTGTATACGACCCATTACGACCCGTTTAGGTAGCTTATGCTACTTTAACGCGTCGTTCGCGTGAAACGCGTTCGGACCGCCTAACTAGTCCTATGACAAGTGTTATATGCCTAAACATGTTACATAATCTGTTATGTGACAAAAGTTTAGGTTACATATGCTTAATTACCAATTATACATGAAAAGGGTATTCTGGTAATTTACCTAAGGCATATAAACTACCTATCATGCAACTACTTAAACGATGTGACCATAGGGTATAACCTCGGAAGGTTATGCCCTATACTAGGGTCACCTAATGTATTTGGTCGGATCCTAATGATCGACCAAACTGGGTCGGGTTCGAAGGTATAGGCGATTTATTAGATCGCCTACCCTACGACCCTAGACAACGTGGTAATCAGTGGGCATAGTCCCAAGGGACTATAACCAACGTGATTACACTCACGTTGCGAAGTTCAAACGAACTTCGCATTGACCATTACTGGTCAACGCTAAAAGTCAAACAAAGTTTGACTTTCTGACTCGAAAAGCAGTAAAAATAAGGAAAAGAACGAAAGAATACTTACGAAGGGTCCCCGAATGCTAATCCCGATCCAAGAACTCAGGTATGAAACAATGGTTTCAACTTAGAGCTCTCAAATCAGAATTCTTGTGCAAAAATGAGGTTGTGTGGGTTGGGTATTTATAGGAATACCCGAACCGTTAGGATCGTTCCATGGAAAACGAGCCATGAATCCAACCCGTACACTTGTCGGAACCTTATGGTGGCTACATATGCTCCTTATCTTAGTGACTAAGCAATTGAGAACATGTGGTTGTGGTTAAATCTGCTGAAAACAGGCTGTTTAAACATTGAATCTGGTCTGCAGACTGCTTTACGGACCTCAAAGCTGCCAATGTTGAGGTCCGTAAGGTAACAACTTTGGCAGATTTACAGTTTTGGTCCCTGCAGCCCCTAAACTTGGTTTTCGATGCATTTTTGACACGTTTAAGCCCCGTTAACCCCATTTCAAAGCTCTAAAATGAAGTTAAAGTATAGGGAACTTAAAACATGCTCAAAAATATCTCGGATGTCGGTTCATTTAGCCGTACGAACGCGATGTTCGGTTAATTACGACGGAATACGCACAAGCGCGAAAAACGATCCAAATGACGCGACGAATGGATTTTTCTTAAGGCGAACACTAAAATAAAATATTATAGTGCTTACATAAATTTTTGGAAGTCCGGATGTATTCAGAACGTAAGTTATGCGCGAAAATGCAAACTTGTGCACTTTTTGACGTTTTTAGTCCCTGAATGACACAAAGTTTTATTTTAGCATACCGAACACCTCAAAGCCTATTTCTAAGCTATGTAAAGGATATTTATGGTATGTTTAACTTATGGTCATGTTCCGGAATGTCTGTTACAGTTCAAATTGGCATACTTTCGCAGTTTGTCAACTTTAGTCCCTGTAAGCGATTTAACTTGATTTTACCATACCAAAGCCTTCAAAACTTATTTCTAAGTTATGTAAATGTTATTTAAGGTATGTTAAGCCTATGTCACTATTCCGGAGTGTTTGTTGCATTAAACTGGTTATATTTACGCATCGGTGTGCGTATAACCTTCCAGAAAGCGATTTAGAGTTTGAAATTGAACAAGAATTGATATGTGCAAATGATACACATATTTTTACAAATCCCAAGTATGAAATATAATATTTCATTGGTTCGGTATTTGTTTTATGGCCGTGAAGGCACAGGTGTTACAGTCTCCCCTACTTTAGGAAATTTCGTCCCGAAATTTATTTAGAGGAAACCTGTGAGAGCTTGAAAGCATGAAGTTGAAAAGATCGAACAACATTGGTTTGGGTTCTGAACTTCTAGTAACTTTAATAACATCATGATTGCAATGTAAGAGGGATACTTATATACAAGTATATGAAGCGTCATTGGTGCGTCCACCGTACCTCCATTACATCGTTCTCATTTCGTTATTGTTGTCACTATCGGTTCTTACACATAATAAATCTTACTGTGTTTCTGTGCACTAAATTTCATAATTATGTACGCGTCCATAATCAGACAATTCCTTGCACCGTTCACACAGTCTATTTTATAATGTATAGGGGAAAACCAAATGAACAATCCTGTGACGAGTGTGACTAGACCGCCATAGAGTCCTTTTAATTAAATCAACAAATGATCTAAATAGACTATCAAGGAGTCTGTTCAGCTACATCACTAGATGTCATTTTTTTAACCAAATTGTGAATCAATCTTTTTGACTAGACCACTAAAGGGTCTCTTATGAATCATGGAGTAGTACTAAAAAATTCAAGGGTCTTAACTATTACATAGAAGCCCATTAAGGATTTAGGGTAGTACCTTTGAATATCCTTCTACGAATCCCTCATATGAAGATATGAAAGATTCTACGAGGATTTTGATAACGAATATCCAGAGTATACCAAAAACACAAAAATGCATAAAAGAAAACATAAGATGAATAAACACATAGTCACATAACCACAAAATTGTTTAACTAGAAGTTTGTTCTGCTAACAGAGTACATGTATTTAAAGCACACTAGGAATCCATCTCGTGGATTTCATTTGGTACTTTAAACATCATCAAGAATCTAACTATAAAGATAGAAAGATCTTTAAAAGAAAAATTCGATTTCGATTATAAGGAACCAAAATGTTCGAATTCAGGTACATAAGGAATCCAATTAAGGACTCTGATTTGAATGATGATTATCCACAAGGGTCTAATTGTGGAGATAAAAAGATCCCATATGAATTTTTGAAGTTGAAGATGTTTTGTAATCTTGCACTGGATGTGCTTATGTCAAAACATGAAGTAAGAATGCTTATGAAGTTGAGATGCTTGATATGTCAAGGCGACATATGAAGCAGATTTTGAAGGTTATGTCAATGTACGAGGAAAATATTTTTGAAAACTGTGCATGGGGTTCTTTTAAGAAAAACTGTGTTTAACGTTTTTGAAACCTTATATATAATACTTTTTGAAATCATAAAGTAGGTGTATTAGATAGATATATTTAAAAATGTTTTAAAATCATGCGAGATGAATTTTGAAATTATGTATAAGGTTTTTGAAAGACATGAATGATGCTTTTCGAAATCATGCACTTGATAAGAAAATGTATTGTGTTAATATTGTCTTCAGACTATATGAAATATTTTGAAATTAGAAAGGTTGGTTTTGATAACATGGCCAATGTTTTTGAAATAACATAGACAATGTATCTAGAAAAATTGTTTTCAAACTATATGGAATGTTTTGAGATCATGAAGATTGTGTTGAAATACTTGTACTGTGTATGTTGAAAAATCAAAACGTAATGGGTATGAGATTTGAAAATATCCTTAGTTATCCAACCAAGGATTCAAAAGTACAGATGTGCAAAAGCACGATTACTCATACTTTCACTTTATTTCCTGTACTTCGTTTCTTAGAATGGAACGAATATTTAGAACTTTCGAGGAAATTATGAGCGATCACTTGAAAGAGAGAATCACAAGAGTAGTTTGTAAGGAACATAGTTCCTTAGTGTAGGTATTATAGGGAAAAGCCATAAACACATGTAATGATACTTGTATAGCAGAATTGTGAACAACAACTTTTATTTATGAACAAGACATATTGTTTCACAATACACGAAACAAAAGAAACAAAGGCATAAGACAACAACATCCTTTGTTCAGCCAAATGCTCATCCGAGGGTTGGATTTGCACTGACTATCTTCGGGCAGTTGTTCCTGAAATGGCTCGTATCGCCACAGTTGTAGCAAGCACCACGCGGGAAACGAGCTTGAGTAGGGTTGACTTGGAGTTGGGTAGCAGCAAGATTTGCAACAGCTTTGTTCTGGATAGCAAAGCGGCATGTGTTGACCAAATGTCCCCGCCATCCACAGTAGGTACATTTCCAGCAGGGTAGGAGGTTTGAATGATGACCGTTGCATCGCTTGCACCTAGGAGCAGTTCCTAAGTACGGCTTCCTAGCTGGTGGCCTTACCACTTGGCTAGGTCCAGCTTGATTAGGTGTAACCGCTGCGGGTTTCCTTGAAGCCTTACGCTTCCTTGATGTTGTTGCAAGACTGACTACTGCTTCCTTTGGTGTCTCTTGAGTGGCTTCATTGTCGAGACGAGAGGCTTCATTGTTAAGACGAGCCATGGCAATACCTAAATCCACAGTCCTCTGAATCACTTCGCCAATTTGCTGGACAAATTTAGCTGTTCGCTCGGGCATTTGACCAGTGCCAAGAGGAATAGACATTCTAGAAGAAAATGAAAGACAGAGGAAGAAACGAGTGAAAGGTTATTGGATAATCAATACAGAATGGTAACGAATGAAAATTGTGATCATTTGTTTGTTACCTAAGGCAAACAAATGAGATGGTGACAAATCAAAGTAAATAGGTCAAAAATAATGTATCGCGAAGACATGCTTGCCTATAAGTGAACACTCATCCCAAGAATTCCCAGGTAAGCACAACTGGTCTCGCGTCTGATGAGATGTATACGAAGTGCTTGCCTAGACAGAAAACCCAGAATACAGGCATTCACCCTTCCAGTTTGCACGTGTTCACATTATTTAAAACCCAAAACCTTGTCGAGATTTTGAAAACTCAAAGGAGTTCAAAACCATATAATAGAGAGTTCGAAACCTAGTAATCAATCATCCTAGAACAGATGATTAGTTTTCAAAGCGGTTCGGAAATTTATGTTCTTGTTGTGATCGTCGCCTAAGGATAGGTGACGGTATTGTTTTATGACTAAACGCAAGTAAACTCGCGTTAGGGTCCTAAGAAGGTTATAGACTAGGTCAAAGTATTACTAATTACCTAATTCCCTATAACCATTGGCTCTGATACCATCTTTTCTGTCACACCCCGACCGCGTAAAACAACAAATCGCGGCGGAAACATCGGGGAGTGTTGTAACAGAATTAATTGTTTCAAATCCATGGCAATTGAAGTTTCGTTTTATTGATTAAAAGTGTTATAATGTCTTAACAAACAAAGAAAAACAACATAATTAACTAGTCTTGCATCTTTTATTGTCACTAAAGCCCAAGTCTGTCTATGTGTATCTTGATCATCTTATGCAACAGCTCCTGAAAAACACATGTGAAAATAGGTACGTCAGCATAAAAATGCCTGTGAGATACATAGGTTTTGTGAAAAATAAGATTCATGACTTATGTTTGAGAAAATGTTTAGTCATGAACCTTGTTATTTGCTTTGTCTTTTAAATCATTTGAAAAATGATAAGATCAGATGATAAGTATAAATAAGGTTAAATGAATAACCAAGTAAAATATGTTTGCATAAGATAAGTTGTTTATGAATCAATGTCTTGTGAAAAGTATGTTATTTGTATGAAATGTTATATGTCTCAAACTGAAATGATTCAAATAACGTTACGACATGTAATACCATACAAACACTTATATATAGGAAGTACCAGCGGCGTATCCACCATGCTTGTATCATATTACACACGCATCGTTACTTAATCACTTAATCAAACCAAACTAAACAATGTAAAATGTTCATGTCAAGATGTAAATCATGTCAAAATATCTATGTCAAATATCCATGTCAAATGTCTATGTCAAATATCCATGTCAAATGTCTATGTCAAGTATCCATGTCAAATGTCTATGTCAAATATCCATGTCAAATGTCTATGTCAAATATCCATGTCAAATGTCTATGTCAAATATCCATGTCAAATGTCTATGTCAAAATGTCATGTATGGCAAGTGAAAGGTCTCAACTAAACCATATGCACAAAAACAAAGTATTGAAGTAAAACTTGGTTTAAATCAAAGCTATGTTTTGTGTAAATGCATGATCAAATGTCAATCATGTTAAAATGTCTATGCCGAAATGTCTATGTCAAATGTCTATGTCAAAATGTCATGTATGGCAAGTGAAAGGTCTCAACTAAACCATATGCACAAAAACAAAGTATTGAAGTAAAACTTGGTTTAAATCAAAGCTATGTTTTGTGTAAATGCATGCAAATATTTAATATGAACATCTATGCGGTATTGTAAAAATGCATACATCCAAGCCTGGCGACTGTGGTGATAAACCCTTTAAACAAATTAAAGGTCTATCTGTCTTATGTCAACGAATTCGGTCATTCCTTTCTGTCCCCTTTCCCTGGGATGTCCGGAACGGGAGTTGTCAATTCCTATGGTACCACTACCTACTAACGAACGGCGTAGCTAATGTTAATGAATGTATTGTCCCATGTAAACAAACCAAATGTCATACCAAAATGTAAACATGTGAAAACAATGCACTAAGTATGTAATCAAATGAACATACATAGCGTGAAATGTCATGTAAAACGATGTACTAAGTAATGCACACAATGGGCATACCTAGCAGGAAATGTCATGTAAAACAATGTACTAAGTAATGCACACAATGGGCACACCTAGCAGGAAATGTCATGTAAAACAATGTACTAAGTAATGCACACAATGGGCACACCTAGCATAAGATGAAATGAAATCATGTACTATAATGTACTAACGAACATAGCAAGTATATGATGTGAAAACAGGAAAGCATGAAAGTAACAAGTAGGCACATGTGTTCCACCCCAAAACAGTTTGGAAAACAGTAAAAGAGGGGTCTATGTACTCACTTGAGATTGCTCAGAAGTCCTAGGATAACCACCAAGCAAAGCTAGAGATCACGGAATCAAACGGCACCTACTATAGGTAACTACATTAATAAACCGGACCTAAATCGGAAGATCGGGTAGCATTAGGGTTTGTAAACCAAACGAGTGTAGAGACTCGTGTCATTTGGTTTAACAAAGCCTACATACTAAATGAAACTTAACCTAATTGTATACGACCCATTACGACCCGTTTAGGTAGCTTATGCTACTTTAACGCGTCGTTCGCGTGAAACGCGTTCGGACCGCCTAACTAGTCCTATGACAAGTGTTATATGCCTAAACATGTTACATAATCTGTTATGTGACAAAAGTTTAGGTTACATATGCTTAATTACCAATTATACATGAAAAGGGTATTCTGGTAATTTACCTAAGGCATATAAACTACCTATCATGCAACTACTTAAACGATGTGACCATAGGGTATAACCTCGGAAGGTTATGCCCTATACTAGGATCACCTAATGTATTTGGTCGGATCCTAATGATCGACCAAACTGGGTCGGGTTCGAAGGTATAGGCGATTTATTAGATCGCCTACCCTACGACCCTAGACAACGTGGTAATCAGTGGGCATAGTCCCAAGGGACTATAACCAACGTGATTACACTCACGTTGCGAAGTTCAAACGAACTTCGCATTGACCATTACTGGTCAACGCTAAAAGTCAAACAAAGTTTGACTTTCTGACTCGAAAAGCAGTAAAAATAAGGAAAAGAACGAAAGAATACTTACGAAGGGTCCCCGAATGCTAATCCCGATCCAAGAACTCAGGTATGAAACAATGGTTTCAACTTAGAGCTCTCAAATCAGAATTCTTGTGCAAAAATGAGGTTGTGTGGGTTGGGTATTTATAGGAATACCCGAACCGTTAGGATCGTTCCATGGAAAACGTGCCATGAATCCAACCCGTACACTTGTCGGAACCTTATGGTGGCTACATATGCTCCTTATCTTAGTGACTAAGCAATTGAGAACATGTGGTTGTGGTTAAATCTGCTGAAAACAGGCTGTTTAAACATTGAATCTGGTCTGCAGACTGCTTTACGGACCTCAAAGCTGCCAATGTTGAGGTCCGTAAGGTAACAACTTTGGCAGATTTACAGTTTTGGTCCCTGCAGCCCCTAAACTTGGTTTTCGATGCATTTTTGACACGTTTAAGCCCCGTTAACCCCATTTCAAAGCTCTAAAATGAAGTTAAAGTATAGGGAACTTAAAACATGCTCAAAAATATCTCGGATGTCGGTTCATTTAGCCGTACGAACGCGATGTTCGGTTAATTACGACGGAATACGCACAAGCGCGAAAAACGATCCAAATGACGCGACGAATGGATTTTTCTTAAGGCGAACACTAAAATAAAATATTATAGTGCTTACATAAATTTTTGGAAGTCCGGATGTATTCAGAACGTAAGTTATGCGCGAAAATGCAAACTTGTGCACTTTTTGACGTTTTTAGTCCCTGAATGACACAAAGGTTTATTTTAGCATACCGAACACCTCAAAGCCTATTTCTAAGCTATGTAAAGGATATTTATGGTATGTTTAACTTATGGTCATGTTCCGGAATGTCTGTTACAGTTCAAATTGGCATACTTTCGCAGTTTGTCAACTTTAGTCCCTGTAAGCGATTTAACTTGATTTTACCATACCAAAGCCTTCAAAACTTATTTCTAAGTTATGTAAAGGTTATTTAAGGTATGTTAAGCCTATTTCACTATTCCGGAGTGTTTGTTGCATTAAACTGGTTATATTTACGCATCGGTGTGCGTATAACCTTCCAGAAAGCGATTTAGAGTTTGAAATTGAACAAGAATTGATATGTGCAAATGATACACATATTTTTACAAATCCCAAGTATGAAATATAATATTTCATTGGTTCGGTATTTGTTTTATGGCCGTGAAGGCACAGGTGTTACAGAATTCCCTTTCCAATGCCCTGATCTCGTGACGAGGACAGAATTCCTTCATCATCAGTGCTCGAAGTTCTTCCCAAGTTTAGGCCAGTGCCACTTCGGCACCCCTATCTCTCACCACACCGTTCCACCACGTCAAAGCTCGTTTCTCAAAGACACTAGATGCGAAATCTATCTTTCGCTCGTTTGGACATTGAACATGCCTGAAGGTGCTCTCTAGACTCTCGAACCATTGCAGAAGTGCAGTCGCTCCTTGAGACCCAGAAAACTTTGATGGCTTAGCCGAGTTGAACGTCTTGAAGTTGTAGAGGGCATTATTGTTGTTGAGAGCTTGGTGACATTTAGCAACGATGTTCGGGATTGCAGCAGTCATTTGCTGTGTAATGACAGCTGCCAGCTCTTCAATAGATACCGGATTTTCGCGTCGTGGAGGCATTCTAAAAGGGGAAATAAGAGAGAAAACAAATGAAATGGCATTGGGTAAGAATAGGATGTTACAATTACCGACCAAAATCATGGGTGATGGTCATTTGTTTGAACCACGAAGCAAACAAACAACACAAAGGCTGAGTCAAAGTAAATAGATCCTCATAATGTATCGCGAAGACATGCTCGCCTATAAGTGGACACTCACCCCAAGAGTTCCCAGGTAAGAGTGACTGGTCCGATTATGTGGATTTGTACGAACACTCTAGCCTTAGACAGAAAACCCAGGGTACAGGCATCCACTCTTCCAGTTTGCATGTGTTAACACTATTTAGGACCCAAAACTTTGACGAGAGTTTTGAAAACTCAAAGGGGTTCAAAACCTTGTAACAGAGGGTTCAAAACCTTACAATAGAGGGTTCAAAACCTAGCAATCAATCATCCAAGAACAGATGATTAATTTTCAAAGCGGTTTCGAAATTTATGTTCTTGTTGTGGTCGTCGCCCAAGGATAGGTGACAGTATTGTTTTATGACTAAACGCAAGTAAACTCGCGTTAGGGTCCTAGGAAGGTTATAGACTAGGTCAAAGTATTACTAATAACCTAATTCCCTATAACCATTGGCTCTGATACCATCTTTTCTGTCACACCCCGACCACGTGAGACAACGAAATGTGGCGGAAAACGTCGGGGAGTGTTGTAACAGAATTAACGTTTCACAACCATGGAAAATTAAAGTTTCGTTTTATTAATCAAATAAGAGAGTTACATGGTTTTAAACAAGAAACAAAGAGTACATAAAAAAAATTAACTAGTTCTTGTCTCGTTTTAAGTCACTAAGGCACAGGTCCGCCTAAGTATGTCTTGATAAGTCCTATGCATCATCTCCTGAAAACACATGTGAAAATAGGTACGTCAGCATAAAAATGCCTGTGAGATACATAGGTTTTGTGAAAACAGAATTCATGACTTATGTTTTTTTTTTTGGGTAAAGGGTTACCCCGGTGATTTTATATATTCACAAACAAACAAAACAAGTAGTAAGGTGACATCCTTACTAGTTCAGACATGAGACATACCCTCATGAAAGTAGAGCAAAAATAAAGCAACCAAACAAAGGAGAAACGAAACAAAAAACCACTAGACAACTATCTAGACCATCACGACACTAGACATCAAGAATCAGCCATTCGCTATAAGTAAATCAGCGTCATGAACATCCCATTCTTCCAGCAACTCTCGAACTCTGATTGTATTCTTGAATCTGAGCCCCATCAATTTGTACCTCACACTTTCTAAAATCGCTTTTGATATGGTATCAGGAGGCCTCGCATGGTTTCTGAACAGACGATTGTTCCTCTCCTGCCAAATTATGTAAGCTGAAGCAGCAACTAACAATCTGCAAATCAGATTTTTCGCTGATTTTGACCTAGCACGATGATCTAACCACTCCACAATATCGGTCCACCTTGAATCTACTCTATCCATACCAGCTTTAGAACGAACCGTATACCAAACTTGTGAGGATAACTTACATTCAAAAAACAGATGATCATGCGAATCCACATTTTCATAACACAAGAGGCAACACAATTCATGACTTATGTTTGAGAAAATGTTTAGTCATGAACCTTGTAATTTGCTTTGTCTTGTAAATCATTTGAAAAACGATAAGATCAGATGATATGTATAAATAAGAGAATAATGTATGGTTAAATGAATAACCATGTAAGATGAGTTTGCATAAGATAAGTTGTTTCTAAATCAATGTCTTGTGAAAAAGTATGTTATTTGTATAAAATGTTATATGTCTCAAACTGAAATGATTCAAATAACGCTACGATATGTAATACCATACAAACACTTATATATAGGAAGTACCAGCGGCGTATCCACCATGCTTGTATCATATTACACACGCCTCGTTACGTAATCACTTACTCAAACCAAACTACCAAAGTAAAATGTTCATGTCTAATGTAAATCATGTAATATGTTTCCAAAATGTAAGCATGTGATGAATAACAAATGTACTAAGTATGCAACAAATGGACATACATAGCATGTGAACTGTACTAAGTACGCACACAATGGGCATACATAGCATGTAATGTAAAACGATGTACTAAGTACGCCCACAATGGGCATACATATCATGAAATGTAATGAAATCATGTACTATAATGTACTAACGAACATAGCAGGTATATGATGTGAAAACTTGGAAAGCATGAAAGTAACAAGTAGGCACATGTGTTTCACCCCAAAACAGTTTGGAAAACAGTAAAAGAGGGGTCTATGTACTCACTTGAGATTGCTCAGAAGTCCTAAGATAACCACCAAGCAATGCTAGAGATCACGGATATCAAACGGCACCTAATATAGGTACTATGTTAATATACCGGACCTAAATCGAAGGATCGGATAGGATGAGGATTCGTAAACCAAACGAGTATGGAGACTCGTGTAATATGGTTTAACAAAGCCTACATACTAAATGAGACCTAACATAAGTGCTTACGACCCATTACGACCCGTTTAGGTAGCTTATGCTACTTTAACGCGTCGTTCGCGTGAAACGCGTTCGGACCGCCTAACTAGTCCTATGACAAGTAACATATGCCTTAACATGTCTAATATTGTTGTCAAATCAGTTTAGATGTCAAAAGTTATGTTACATATGTTTAAAATGAATTTTGGCATCAAAGGGGTATTTTGGTAATTTACCTAAGGCATATAAACTATCTATCATACAACTACTTAAACGAGCGACCATAAGGTATAACCTCGGAAGGTTATTCCCTATATGCTATGGTCACCTAATGTGTTTGGTCGGATCCTAATGATCGACCAAATGGGTCGGGTTCGAAGGTATAAGCGATTTATCAGATCGCTTACCCTTACGACCCTAGACAACGTGGTAATCAGTAGGCATAGTCACAAGGGACTATAACCATCGTGATTACAATCACGTTGCGAAGTTCAAACGAACTTCGCATTGACCATAAACTGGTCAACGCAGAAAGTCAAACAAAGTTTGACTTTCGGACTCGAAAAACAATAAAAGAACGAAGGAACACTTACAAAGGGTCCCCGAATGCTAATCTAGATCAAAATAGCTCAGGTATGAAACAAAGGTTTCAACTTAGAGCACATTAGATCAGATTCTTGTGAGGAAAAGTGAAGGGTGGAGGTGGGTATTTATAGTTTTCGGTTCACCGTTAGGATCGTTTCTTGGAAAAGGGGGCACGATCTAAGCCGTACACTTGTTGGAAAGTTGTGGTAGGTTAATTGGCCACCCACCATAAGGAATTGACATGTGGAAATGGAATTGGGAGTGCTAAACAGCTGGAAACAGGCTGTTAATGTCACACCCTCAATTTACCACTTAGGGAGTGTCCCTGTTAAGCGTGTGACGACTAGCAATGAGCCACCAATTACATTGAATCACAAGTTTAAAATGAAGTTCCATCGCTTAATAATACTGAAGTTCCAAACATAAGTTATCCAAAACCATAAGTTCAGCGGAAGCGTAGAGTTATCATAAAGTAAGTACTAAACGATTGTAATAAATAAGTATGTGATAACAAATTCCTCAGCATGACCATTACCACTCTCGCTTTCCAGTCAGCAAGCTCCTGTATCAATCATCTAACAACCTGCGAGCATGTAACAAGTGTATCAGACAAGGCTGGCGAGTCCACAGTTTTAGAAAAACGTTTGTTACCAGTTGTATGTAAAACAGTTCAATAACCAATGCAAGTAATATTGTTAATATCTCAATTCCGAACAAGACGGCTCCTGATGTACATGACTGCCCTATCCCACGTACTCCTATCTAGTACTGGGCCCGACTGGGTCATTAGTTCACATCCGTCCTATCCAGGAGCAGTGTGAGGGTGCCAAACCTAAGTAGCGCTACCAACTAATACCCGAATAAGGGACTTACAAAATGATAGGTGAGAATATTAACCAATATACCCGTTTTTACCCAAACCACTGACTGTCCCCAACCACTGGGACGCATGCTCGAATGTAGTGAACTCACCTTTGGTTTGCTCGGTAAGATTGACTTCTAGTTTACGTGGGTCAACCAATCCTATTAGGGTTACCAATGTCAGTCAGTTTCATAGTTACATAAGTTCCAACCCCTAAGTACACATTGCACAAGTAGTAACTAACAACATGTAATGCCACACAAGTCGTAGTAAGTAGTCAGCCATGAGTGTGTTCACATTGCACCACACATATTATCACACTTCATACATGTTACGTTCATGGAATATTTACATCTTTCGCATACAACCAATTCATGGATTCATTGTTCATATGCAGCATACTTATTGTATATATATTACACACAAGTAATCCAACTCATGATGTTTAACTCACTCACCTCATGTCTGCGATAAATCATTCAATGTACAACAAGTAAATCACGCACACATTCATAATTTACAAGTATACATTTCAAATCCATCTATTACACGTATGCGACCCATAACACATACAAGGCCCAAACAAAAGATAGGTGATCCGGTTCTACCCAAAATAGTCTATGTAAAATGTTACCCCAGATTATCACCCAACCCAATTATTTAATCCCCCAATGTCCAACCCACATCAGATGTGTGTGTGGCTGTCCACTAATACCCGGAGCCCAATCCCTCTAAATGTGTGGTTACAATATTCATATAGTCCAACATGGGAACATTTTAATCTTATAGTGGTTGCATCCCAGTTGACTTGTTTCAGCCCAAAGAATAAACATCATTACCTAGTGTACATTTATCATTATCAATTTCATCTAATTAATTAACATATATCTTATCCTCATACTAGAAGTCTGTGCCACCGAAACAACATCATCATTATCATCATCAATAACTATCTAATCAAAGCAACCATTCCATTTATCCATCATATACACATTCATATCATGTACCAACAATATAATCAACAATAATCACACACAATATTCATGAATGGCTGGTGTATTGTGTTACGTTTTCACAGTTCCGATTAGTGATCCGAGGATCGACACTCCTTGATCACTCAGTTACTCGGATAATCATCCGGCACGTTATATGTATACACTAACTAGATACTTGTCACACATGTTGATTCAATCGATTCAAGCAACAACTAATCATATTGACACATAATCGAGTATTATCACATAATCATGAAATAATTAAACAAAGATTACTAACCAGGTATACTACTCGACCAAAGTGAAGCCGAACAGGAATATCAGGATGCAAACGGTACGGAATAGGGGAATTCGTTGCTGTTGTCGATCAAGAACAAGGGTAGGGTTTTTCTAATACAATTCTTGTTACGTAACTCCCCATAACCGTCCCTTAATTTGTGCCTATAATGATTATTGTGGGCCAAGGTATTGTGGGCCGGTTCACTTATGTTTGGTGTGGGCCGGATAATTTGTGGTCGACTTAAACCAGATTGACATAAGTGTAGTTCCTGGACATTTTTGTCCCATCTCAATTGTTTAAGACTTAAAGTAGCACAAGAATTCATATCATGGTCCTACACAATTCACGTTTTCGTTTAATATCAAATAAAATGTCTAACCAATCTATCTTAGAAGGAAGCGTTTGCGATGAATAGCGAAAAAATTAAGATTAAGAAACGAAACGACACTAACCTTGGAAGTCAGGTTGTCACATCATCCCCAATGTGACAACTCGAAATTTAGAACCTTTCGTTGTATGCTTAAACGTGTGGCTAGATAACTTATGTGATTAATGACAAATGAATCTTTATGTGATTATGTGTTATTTGTGTGTGCTTGTATGTATATATTATGTGTATATGTACCGAAGCAACAAGGACCCGACCCAAGACCATGTGGTCTCGAGTAAACATCACGCCACACATGGGCCGGTTGGGCCGCACCTCATGTAACCCACCCAAAACCTACTAGGACTAGTATTTATACCATGCTTCTAGCAAACCTCGCCATTTTCTTGGACACACACACTCTCTATTCTCTCACACTAAAACCCTAAACCACAACACTACTCTCCTTCATCTCGAATCCAACCAACCGACCACCAAAGGGATTCTCGGGTTTTGCTTGTTCACACCAAACGAAGCTTCACCTTTCACCACCTCACAACCGGTTAGTATTTTCGATGTTGGTTAGTGAAATTATGATGTTTGTTGTTGTTTAGTAATAGTATGAATGATAGAACTTAACTAGTGTAGTGTATGTTTGATAATGTTTGTGAACCGGATGTGTATTGTGTTTTGAGTTGATAATGATGTATGATTTTCGGTTGATGATGATGATTTGATACCATGTTTACTTGTTAAGATTGTTGTTGTTCATCTAGGATGCATATGCTTGATTTCTAGACAAAGTCATGATTAGAGTGGTTGCTAATGTTTCATGACAACTTAACATATGAATAAGTAGAAAAATGTTTGAATGTGATGCTATGATGTTCTCGGATTGAATATGTTCAAGTGTTTGATTGTTGTTCATGAGTATATGTTGTGATTAAGGATAAAAACCCGGAAACAAGATGAACGAGTGCTGAATGAAGATATGAATGTCCGAATATGTGTTGAATATGTTTTGAATATTTGATGAACATGAAGAACTTGTTGAATATCATAAGAACATGGTTGAATATTTGAAATCTGATTTGTTTGATCCATTTTTAGTAAATTGCTAGACAAGGAACATGTTTAAGGAATTTGGTTGGATAGTACAAACTGCATGAAATCAGAATGTCAATGGATAGTACACTGTTCCGAATCAGCTCCTGTCCACTCGTAACCATTAGTTGCGACTCGAAACCAGGCACAACGAGTCGAAATCTCCCGGTTGCGACATCAGTTGCGAGTCGCAAACACCTGGTTGCGACTCGGAACCACACCTGATCGGCACATAAACCTTGTGACTCGAAACCACTGTTGCGAGTCCGGTTGCGACTCGTAACCAAACCAGCACAGACCGAAACCACGATTTGCGACTCCGGTTGCGAGTCGCAAACGTCTAGTTGCGACTCGAGACTATACACGCTGTTTGGGCTTTCACCTCAATTCGGACTTAGTTAATTTGGGCCGGACTCTTGGGCCCAATACACAGACCTTGTACATTACTGTTGAATGTGAATGTCGATGAACTGCATGCAACGTGCTAGCATACGTGTAGAATATACGTGCACTACTTGAATACGAACCTGATTGTATGATACAACTATGATAGGACGTGAGTAGCCTCAACGTTGCTTGTTTGACCTTTCTGTGTTTTCTACCGAGCAAACCAAGGTGAGTTCACACCCTCTACAAAGCATGGGATTCCCAGGGGTTGGGAATTGGGGTTAAGGAACTGGGTTCCTCGTCCTCCTTGGGTAGGACAGCAAAGGTTCAGGAATGTAATTCCTCGTCCTCACGGACAGATAATTCGTACTAGACCAAAACTCTATCACGAAGTCCCTCATTTTTATATCGACTTAATCGCCGGGCCAATGGCGAGCGGGTCATTAGTTAGATAGCGCTATTTAGGTCTGACAAACCTCACACCGTGCCGCAGAGGACGGGCGTGAACTAATGGATCTGGGGCACGTCAATGATGATAGACATTGACAGTTTCAGGGCACTTAAACATGACTACAGTCAGCAGTCGATATGGTAACGAGTCTAGTAGATACATGGGGTAGCCCCCACGGCCGAAATGCCAGATAACTAACACGGGGTAGCCCCCACGGCAGGATTGCCAGAGTAACCGGGAATAAACAAGTCACGTTTTAACTATGGGGTAACCCCCACGGCAGGATGCCAGCTAAAGGAAACTGTTTTCGAAACAACTTAAAACGAACACCCAACCGTGAACTCACTCAACTAGTTGTTGACTCGTTACTACATGCTTTGCAGGTCCTTAGGTTTCTTAGCTGGAGCTTGCATGGAGGAGGATCGTTGTGGGACATGGACGACGGTGTGCCATGTTAAACTATGAAACAATTAAACTTATTCTTTGATTTAAGACTTATGCTTCCGCTTGCAACTTAACTATGTCTTGTGTGAACACCAATTGTATTGGGTGGATTTTTATAACTACTTATATGCTTGTTCAATATGATTGGTGGCTGGATCCTGGTCAGTCACGCCTCCAAGCGGTAGTACTCCGCGGGTGGATTTTGGGGGTGTGACAGATTGGTATCAGAGCCATTGGTTATAGAGAACTTGGTTTTAATAAAGGGGAAAACGTTTTTGTTAAAACCAGACTATAACCTGTACAGTGCTCAACGGCCCACAACGATGCTTCACTCCACATGCAAGGCTCGACATTCTAGGTGATATGATCTGTGTATATATTGCCTACTTGTTAGTTACATGGTACATTGCTTATGGTATGCTTGGTTAGTATGACTATTGTTGCTTGAACACATGTGCACTTACTCGCTTCTGACATCGTACTTTTGCGAACCCCTCTCACTCACGTTCTTCTTGGTATGAAGATCATGTCTGGACGCGTTAACATGACACAAGCCCAGTTGACGGCTCTGATCAACGAACGAGTTGCCGCAGCACTTGCAGCTGCACACGCAGGAGGTCATCATGTTCAGCCACCCGTGTGCACTTTTAAGACTTTCATGGACTGTCGGCCAACTACTTTTAGCGGCACTGAAGGAGCAGTAGGTCTCCTACACTGGTTTGAGAAACTAGAATCTGTCTTCGAAATGTGTGAATGCCCTGAGGCGCGCAGGGTGAAGTATGCTACTGGTACTCTCGAGGGTTTAGCCCTCACATGGTGGAACGCTCAAGTTCAGATGCTAGGGTTGGTTGCTGCCAACGCCACCCCATGGGAAACTTTCAAGGAAATGATCAAGGAGGAATACTGCAGCCGTGATGAGATTCACAAACTCGAGGTGGAGTTCTTCAACCTCAAGATGACGGGGTCGGAAATTGAAGCGTATGTGAAAAGGTCGAACGAACTGGCAATTCTGTGCCCTACTATGGTGGACCCTCCCATCAAACGCATTGAACTGTTTCTTCAGGGCTTAGTGCCAGAAATCCAAAGTCATGTGACTTCAGCGAACCTCGCCACCTACCAGCAGACAGTCCAGTTGGCTCACCGTCTCACGGATCAGGCGGTGGAGCAGAACAAGTTACCGAAACGCATTGGCGCTGCAACTACTGCTGGTACCTCTAGTGACAACAAACGAAAATGGGATGGAACTTCAAGTAAGGGTTCGGCTTCTGTTCAGTCGCAGTCTCAGCAGAGAAAGACTGAGGACTACAAGAGCCCTAATCAGCAATCGTCTGGTGGTGGATACAAAGGAAATCATCCAAAATGCAATCGCTGCAGCCTGCACCACAGCGGACCATGCACCAGGGGCAACTGTCATCGGTGCAACAAGCCTGGTCATGCTGCAAAGGATTGCAGGAGCTTATACCCCGCTAATCAGAATCGTCAGCAAGCTCAACAGAACCAGCGCCAGCAACAGCAACAGGGTGATAACAAAGGATGCTTTCAGTGTGGAGCTGAGGGCCACTTCAAGAGGGATTGTCCCCAACTGAACAGGAACCAGAACAACAACAACAACAACAACAATAACAACAATCAGGGGAATGGTAACAATGGGAACAACAACAACAATGGCGCCAGGGGGCGGATGTTTGTGATCGGCCAAGGTGAAGCAAGGAATGACCCCAATGTTGTGGCGGGTAAGTTCCTTCTCGACGACTTTTATGTTTCAGTTTTATTTGATTCGGGTGCCGATACTAGCTACGTGTCACTAGAAGTTAGTCGAATGCTTAAGCGTATTCCAACCCCTTTGAACAACAAGCACACCGTAGAGCTAGCAAATGGTAAGAGTTTAGAAGCCACACACGTAGTCAAGGGTTGTAAACTTATTCTCGCTGACCAGACCTTCTCTATCGACCTCATTCCTATTGTCTTGGGTAGTTTCGACGTTGTCATTGGGATGGATTGGTTATCCCAACACCGAGCAGAGATTCTTTGCAACGAGAAGGTTGTCCGTATTCCAGGTCCCGATGGCGAACCTCTTATGATTCATGGTGACAAAAGGAGTGCTGTTGAGAACGTCATTTCTCTCCTTAAGGCCCAAAAGTACTTGCGAAAGGGTCACACTGCCATTTTGGCTCTCGTTACTGACACCTCAGAAAAAGAGAAGAAGATAGAAGATTTTCCAGTTGTACGCGATTATCCAGAGGTATTTCCTGAGGAATTACCTGGTCTTCCACCTCATCGCCAAGTCGAGTTTCAGATCGAACTAGCTCCTGGAGCTGCGCCTATAGCTCGTGCACCTTATCGTTTAGCCCCATCAGAATTGAAAGAACTCTCCACGCAACTACAAGAACTCTTGGATAGGGGTTTTATTCGTCCAAGCTCATCGCCCTGGGGAGCTCCAGTACTATTTGTGAAGAAGAAAGACGGTACTTTCAGAATGTGCATCGACTACCGAGAACTCAACAAGGTGACGGTGAAGAATCGTTACCCTCTACCGCGTATCGACGACTTGTTCGACCAGCTGCAGGGATCGAGCTACTATTCAAAGATTGATTTGAGATCGGGTTATCACCAGCTGAGAGTCCGGGAAGAGGACGTCTCCAAAACAGCTTTCAGAACCCGATACGGGCACTATGAGTTTTTGGTCATGCCTTTTGGGATGACAAACGCACCTGCGGTTTTCATGGACTTGATGAACCGAGTGTGCAAGCCTTACCTGGACAAGTTTGTTATAGTCTTCATCGACGACATCCTGATCTACTCTAAAAGTCGGGAGGAACACGAGCAGCATCTGCGACTTATTCTGGAACTCCTTCGAACAGAACAGCTTTACGCAAAGTTCTCGAAATGCGACTTCTGGCTTCGAGAAGTCCATTTCCTAGGCCACGTGGTGAACAAGGATGGGATTCACGTTGATCCATCCAAGATAGACTCGATTAAGAACTGGCCTGCACCTCGTACACCAAAGGAAATTCGCCAATTCTTGGGTTTGGCGGGATACTACCGGAGGTTCATTAAGGATTTTTCTAAGATCGCACAACCTCTCACCTCACTAACGCAGAAGGGCGTTGTTTATCGCTGGGGAAACGCACATGAGTTGGCATTTCAACACCTAAAGGATAGACTTTGTAGCGCACCTATCCTTTCTTTGCCGGAAGGCACAGATGATTTTGTGGTTTACTGCGACGCATCAATTCAAGGTCTCGGTTGCGTGTTGATGCAACGAGATAAAGTTATAGCCTACGCCTCACGCCAACTAAAAGTTCATGAAAAGAACTACACTACGCACGATTTAGAGCTGGGAGCTGTTGTTTTTGCGCTTAAGTTATGGCGGCATTACCTATATGGTACCAAGTGCGCGATCTACACTGACCACAGGAGCCTCGAGCATATCTTCAAGCAGAAAGAATTGAATATGCGGCAACGACGATGGGTCGAACTACTAAATGATTACGAGTGCTCAATCAGATATCACCCGGGCAAGGCCAATGTTGTGGCCGACGCCCTCAGTCGGAAGGACACTGCGCCTAAGCGCGTGCGAGCTTTACAACTCGCGATCCATTCTAGTCTGCCTTCCCAGATACGAGCAGCTCAGATAGAAGCACTGAAACCAGAAAACGTCAGGGCTGAAGCCCTACGCGGATCAAGGCAACGATTGGAACAGAAGGAAGACGGTGCTTACTACGTAACGGGGCGCGTTTGGGTCCCACTTTATGGCAACCTACGAGAGCTTGTGATGGATGAAGCACACAAGTCTCGCTACTCGGTACATCCTGGATCGGATAAGATGTATCACGACATCAAAACTACGTACTGGTGGCCTAGCATGAAGGCCCACATAGCGACCTACGTCAGCAAGTGTTTGACTTGTGCAAGGGTCAAGTCGGAATACCAGAAACCATCAGGCCTGCTCCAACAACCAGAGATACCTCAATGGAAATGGGAGCAAATTTCCATGGATTTTGTTACTGGCCTACCTAGATCCCAGCGCGGGAATGATACTATTTGGGTGATCGTGGATCGACTCACAAAATCTGCACACTTCTTGGCCATCAAGGAAACGGATAAATTCTCCACTCTTGCAGAAATATACCTTAAGGAAGTCGTTTCGAGGCACGGGGTGCCCACCTCCATTATCTCAGATCGAGATGCACGTTTTACTTCAGAGCTGTGGCAAGCAATGCACAAATCCTTCGGCTCACGATTAGACATGAGCACAGCGTACCATCCTCAGACGGACGGGCAGTCCGAGCGCACTATTCAGACCTTAGAAGACATGCTTCGTGCATGTGTAATCGACTTTGGCAACCGCTGGGAAAAGCATCTGCCACTTGTGGAATTCTCGTACAATAACAGCTACCACACCAGCATTGGAGCTGCTCCGTTTGAGGCATTGTACGGACGTAAATGCCGGTCTCCTCTTTGCTGGGCAGAGGTGGGAGAAAGTCAGATCACTGGTCCAGAATATGTGGTAGATACAACCGAGCAGATCGCTCAGATACGAAAACGCATGACGGCCGCTCGTGAACGTCAGAAAGTTTACGCCGACATGGGCAGGAAACCGCTTGAGCTCCAGGTTGGGGAGCGGGTACTACTCAAAGTTTCACCCTGGAAGGGTGTGGTTCGTTTTGGTAAACGCGGCAAACTTAACCCACGATACGTTGGACCTTTCGAGGTCATTGAGAAAATAGGCAGGGTGGCCTACAGACTAAACTTACCAGCGGAACTCGGTGCAGTTCACAACGTTTTTCACGTGTCGAATCTGAAGAAATGTCCGTCAGATGAGACCCACGTAGTTCCTTTGAAGGAACTCACGATCGACGAGCAGTTACGATTCGTCGAGGAACCAGTCGAGATCACGGACCGGGATGTTAAGGTCCTCAAGAGCACTAGAATACCTCTCGTTCGAGTTCGTTGGAACTCACGTCGCGGCCCAGAGTTCACCTGGGAGCGCGAAGATCAGATGAAACAAAAGTATCCCCAACTGTTCGCAAACAGTAAACCCACTACTGAGGCCGAAGCTACGGAATTTCGGGACGAAATTCCAGATCAACGGGGGGTGGATGTGACACCCCGGGAAAACCAGGAAAACCATACAACTTAACTAGCTTCCTCAGTGAGTGCTTACCAAATTTCGGGACGAAATTTCTTTCAACTTGGGGATGATGTGACAACTCGAAATTTAGAACCTTTCGTTGTATGCTTAAACGTGTGGCTAGATAACTTATGTGATTAATGACAAATGAATCTTTATGTGATTATGTGTTATTTGTGTGTGCTTGTATGTATATATTATGTGTATATGTACCGAAGCAACAAGGACCCGACCCGAGACCATGTGGTCTCGAGTAAACATCACGCCACACATGGGCCGGTTGGGCCGCACCTCATGTAAACCACCCAAAACCTACTAGGACTAGTATTTATACCATGCTTCTAGCAAACCTCGCCATTTTCTTGGACACACACACTCTCTATTCTCTCACACTAAAACCCTAAACCACAACACTACTCTCCTTCATCTCGAATCCAACCAACCGACCACCAAAGGGATTCTCGGGTTTTGCTTGTTCACACCAAACGAAGCTTCACCTTTCACCACCTCACAACCGGTTAGTATTTTCGATGTTGGTTAGTGAAATTATGATGTTTGTTGTTGTTTAGTAATAGTATGAATGATAGAACTTAACTAGTGTAGTGTATGTTTGATAATGTTTGTGAACCGGATGTGTATTGTGTTTTGAGTTGATAATGATGTATGATTTTCGGTTGATGATGATGATTTGATACCATGTTTACTTGTTAAGATTGTTGTTGTTCATCTAGGATGCATATGCTTGATTTCTAGACAAAGTCATGATTAGAGTGGTTGCTAATGTTTCATGACAACTTAACATATGAATAAGTAGAAAAATGTTTGAATGTGATGCTATGATGTTCTCGGATTGAATATGTTCAAGTGTTTGATTGTTGTTCATGAGTATATGTTGTGATTAAGGATAAAAACCCGGAAACAAGATGAACGAGTGCTGAATGAAGATATGAATGTCCGAATATGTGTTGAATATGTTTTGAATATTTGATGAACATGAAGAACTTGTTGAATATCATAAGAACATGGTTGAATATTTGAAATCTGATTTGTTTGATCCATTTTTAGTAAATTGCTAGACAAGGAACATGTTTAAGGAATTTGGTTGGATAGTACAAACTGCATGAAATCAGAATGTCAATGGATAGTACACTGTTCCGAATCAGCTCCTGTCCACTCGTAACCATTAGTTGCGACTCGAAACCAGGCACAACGAGTCGAAATCTCCCGGTTGCGACATCAGTTGCGAGTCGCAAACACCTGGTTGCGACTCGGAACCACACCTGATCGGCACATAAACCTTGTGACTCGAAACCACTGTTGCGAGTCCGGTTGCGACTCGTAACCAAACCAGCACGGACCGAAACCACGATTTGCGACTCCGGTTGCGAGTCGCAAACGTCTAGTTGCGACTCTAGACTATACACGCTGTTTGGGCTTTCACCTCAATTCGGACTTAGTTAATTTGGGCCGGACTCTTGGGCCCAATACACAGACCTTGTACATTACTGTTGAATGTGAATGTCGATGAACTGCATGCAACGTGCTAGCATACGTGTAGAATATACGTGCACTACTTGAATACGAACCTGATTGTATGATACAACTATGATAGGACGTGAGTAGCCTCAACGTTGCTTGTTTGACCTTTCTGTGTTTTCTACCGAGCAAACCAAGGTGAGTTCACACCCTCTACAAAGCATGGGATTCCCAGGGGTCGGGAATTGGGGTTAAGGAACTGGGTTCCTCGTCCTCCTTGGGTAGGACAGCAAAGGTTCAGGAATGTAATTCCTCGTCCTCACGGACAGATAATTCGTACTAGACCAAAACTCTATCACGAAGTCCCTCATTTTTATATCGACTTAATCGCCGGGCCAATGGCGAGCGGGTCATTAGTTAGATAGCGCTATTTAGGTCTGACAAACCTCACACCGTGCCGCAGAGGACGGGCGTGAACTAATGGATCTGGGGCACGTCAATGATGATAGACATTGACAGTTTCAGGGCACTTAAACATGACTACAGTCAGCAGTCGATATGGTAACGAGTCTAGTAGATACATGGGGTAGCCCCCACGGCCGAAATGCCAGATAACTAACACGGGGTAGCCCCCACGGCAGGATTGCCAGAGTAACCGGGAATAAACAAGTCACGTTTTAACTATGGGGTAACCCCCACGGCAGGATGCCAGCTAAAGGAAACTGTTTTCGAAACAACTTAAAACGAACACCCAACCGTGAACTCACTCAACTAGTTGTTGACTCGTTACTACATGCTTTGCAGGTCCTTAGGTTTCTTAGCTGGAGCTTGCATGGAGGAGGATCGTTGTGGGACATGGACGACGGTGTGCCATGTTAAACTATGAAACAATTAAACTTATTCTTTGATTTAAGACTTATGCTTCCGCTTGCAACTTAACTATGTCTTGTGTGAACACCAATTGTATTGGGTGGATTTTTATAACTACTTATATGCTTGTTCAATATGATTGGTGGCTGGATCCTGGTCAGTCACGCCTCCAAGCGGTAGTACTCCGCGGGTGGATTTTGGGGGTGTGACACCCAACTTGAAAGAATTTTCGTCCCGAAATTTGACAAGTGAACACGAAAGAGTGACATGAGGAATCAAGATTGTTGCGGATTTTGCACGGGTGTCACATCATCCCCAACTTGAAGAGGAATCTCGTCCCGAGATTCACCAGCTTTACTAGATTCCGGTTTCTCTTTAGGAAAAAGGTGAGGATACTTGAGCTTCATTTGGTCTTCTCGTTCCCATGTGAACTCCGGTCCTCGTCGCGAGTTCCAACGGACTCGAACAATCGGAATACGACTATGCTTGCGTACTTTAACCTCTCGATCCATAATCTCAACGGGCTCCTCGACAAATTGTAGCTTGTCGTCGATCTTCAGCTCTTGGAATGGTACAGCCAGTGGGTCTTCAGCATAGCACTTCTTCAGTTGCGATACATGAAAAACATCGTGAACATTACCCAATTCAGTAGGTAATTCCAATCTGTAAGCCACCTTACCAATGCGTTCAAGAACTCTAAACGGTCCAACGTAGCGTGGATTAAGCTTGCCACGCTTTCCAAAACGTACAACGCCTTTCCACGGTGAAACTTTCAGCATGACACGATCATTCACTTCGAACTCTACCTCCTTAGCACGTTTGTCGGCATAGGCTTTCTGACGATCACGAGCTGCCGCCATACGTTCCCTGATCTTCACAATCATCTCTGAAGTCTCTAAAACCAACTCAGGACCTGAAATCTGACTATCACCTACTTCGGCCCAACAGAGAGGTGAACGACACTTCCTCCCATACAATGCTTCAAACGGAGCTACCTTGATGCTAGTGTGATAGCTGTTGTTGTAGGAGAATTCTACTAATGGCAAATGTCTCTCCCAACCCTTCCCAAAATCAATAACACACGCCCGCAACATGTCTTCAAGTGTCTGAATAGTGCGCTCACTCTGACCGTCGGTCTGTGGGTGATACGCAGTACTCATATCGAGACGCGAGCCAAACGACCTGTGCATAGCCTGCCACAACTCCGAAGTGAAACGCGGATCCCGATCCGAAATAATAGAAGTTGGCACCCCGTGCCTAGAAACCACCTCCTTAAGGTATATCGCTGCGAGTTGGGAGTGCTTATCTGTTTCTTTAATTGGTAAAAAGTGCGCTGATTTCGTAAGACGGTCCACAATTACCCATATCGTATCATTCCCAGCTTGGGTTCTTGGTAGGCCTGTGACAAAATCCATAGATATCTGCTCCCATTTCCACATCGGTATCTCAGGCTGCTGTAGTGGACCCGAAGGCTTCTGATACTCAGCCTTGACTCTGGCACAAGTCAAGCATTTGCTCACATATGTGGCTATAATAGCTTTCATATTCGGCCACCAATACAAAACTTTGAGATCGTGATACATCTTATCAGATCCCGGATGAACAGAATACCTTGACTTATGTGCTTCATCCATTACCAGTTCCCGAAGGTTGCCAAACAGAGGAACCCACAATCTCTCCATAACATAGTAAATGCCATCAGACTTTAGCTCGAACTTCTTGTTCATACCCCGCAAACCCTCTGCTTCAATGTTTTCATCCTTTAAGGCCTCGACCTGTGCTGAACGAATCCGTGTGGGTAGATCAGAGTGAATAGTAAGCTGTAGAGCACGAACACGCTTCGGTTTCAGTTCCTTACGGCTAAGAGCATCTGCTACAACATTAGCTTTACCCGGATGATACTTGATGGCACACTCGTAATCATTGAACAACTCCACCCAACGACGCTGACGCATATTCAACTCTTTCTGGTCAAAGATATGCTGAAAGCTCTTGTGATCGGTATAAATGGTGCATTTCGTACCGTATAGATAATGCCTCCAAATCTTCAGTGCAAAGACCACTGCTCCTAGCTCCAAGTCATGTGTCGTGTAGTTCTTCTCGTGTACTTTCAACTGTCGAGAGGCATAAGCTATCACCTTGTTGCGCTGCATCAGCACACAACCAAGACCCTGAATCGATGCATCACAATGTACCTCAAAATCCTCGGTACCCTCTGGTAGAGACAAAATCGGCGCGCTACACAATTTCTGTTTCAACAATTGGAAGGCATCCTCCTGTTTTGCTCCCCACGAATAAACTACTTTCTTCTGTGTCAAGGATGTGAGGGGTTGAGCAATCTTCGAGAAATCCCGAATAAAACGACGATAATACCCTGCTAGACCGAGAAATTGACGCACCTCCGAAGGATTCGTTGGTGCCGCCCAATTTCTAATGGCATCGATCTTGGCAGGATCCACGTGTATACCCATCTCATTAACGATATGACCCAGAAAATGTACCTCCCGTATCCAGAAATCACACTTAGAAAATTTCGCGTACAGCTGCTCCCTCCTCAGGAGCTCTAGGATAAGGCGTAGATGCCGCACATGATCCTCCTTGTTCTTGGAATAAATTAGAATGTCGTCGATAAAAACGATAACGAAGTCGTCGAGGTATGGCTTGCACACGCGGTTCATGAGATCCATGAAGACCGCTGGTGCGTTGGTCAACCCGAATGGCATGACCAAGAACTCATAATGACCGTATCGCGTCCGAAATGCCGTTTTGGGAACATCTTCCTCTCTAACCCGTACCTGATGATAACCCGACCTTAAGTCGATTTTGGAGTAGAAACTTGACCCTTGTAGCTGGTCAAACAAGTCATCAATACGTGGTAAAGGATAACGATTCTTGACCGTCGCCTTATTGAGCTCACGGTAATCTATACACAGGCGAAAAGACCCATCCTTCTTTTTCACAAACAGAACGGGGGCTCCCCAAGGTGAAGAGCTGGGTCGGATAAAACCCCTGTCTAATAGCTCTTGAAGTTGATTTGACAATTCCTGTAACTCCCCTGGTGCGAGGCGGTAAGGAGCACGAGCAATCGGTGCTGCTCCTGGGGTGAGATCGATCTGAAATTCCACCTGTCGATGTGGAGGTAACCCAGGGAGTTCCTCAGGAAATACGTCAGAAAATTCCTGAACAACTGGAATATCCTCAATCCTCCTCTCGTCAGTCTGCGAATCAGTGACAAGGGCTAGAATAGCAGGATAGCCCTTACGAAGATACTCCTGAGCCTTCATTGACGAAACAATACTGATCGGGGTCCCACTGCGATGACCCTGAACCGATAAAAATTCTCCGCTAAGAAGAGGAACACGCACGATCTTCTCCTTACAGAGAATTTCCGCCTGATACTTGGATAACCAATCCATGCCGATAACTACATCGAAACTTCCAAGAGTAATGGGGAGTAGGTCAACGTAGAATACCTGACCCAAAAGATCGAGTTTACACCCAACCAGAACATGCGATGCTTCGATTGTTTTACCATTTGCTATCTCCACTATGTGTTTCGTTACAAGAGGTGTAGGACTTAACCCTAACTGACGACTGAACCCCAAAGATACGTAACTCCAATCGGCACCAGAATCAAACAAGATAAAAGCAATTACACCATTTACTGAAAAAGTACCAGTAACTACATTACCGTCGTTACGTGCTTCCCCAGCTCCCAGAACAAATCCGCGTCCACGTGCCACATTGCCCCCATTGTTCCCAGCATTGTTGTTTCCGTTGGTATTACCCCCAGTATTCTGCTTCAGTTGTGGGCAGTCTCGCTTGAAATGCCCGTCAGCCCCACACTGGAAGCACCCTTTCTGTACACCCTGATTCGGCTGATTCTGTTGCCTACCCTGCTGCTGTGCTGGCTGCTGCTGAGCTGGAAGTGTAGCCCTACAATCTTTAGCCATGTGCCCTGATCGGTTACACCGATGACAAACCCGAGTACACTGCCCCCTGTGATGATAGTTACACTTGTTGCACAAAGGTAGCTTCCCCGCATAAGATCCCTGCCCCGAACTGTTACTCTGGTTTTGATTCACTAACGATGTCTGGCTGAAACTGCGATTGCTGCCAGTATCTGCTTTCTTCTGAGACTGTACCGAGTTGGACCCCTTGTCCATATCGCTCCACTTACGCTTGCTATCGGTAGCAGGAGTAGTGGAAGTAGTAGCAGCTGTCGTAGTACTAGAGATACGTGGTGGTAGTGAATTACTTTCCACCTCCTGATCAATAATCTTGTGAGTCATACGGACAATATCAGTTATGTTGTTGAGGTTTGCTGCAGTAACCAAACCCTTCACTCGTGGAGGTAATCCCTTGATAAACAACTCAATTCTTCGAGACATAGGTCGGGACAAGTTTGGACACAAGTCAGCCAACTCATACGACCGTTTCACATATGCTTCAACCTCGGATCCCACCAATTTCAGATTATAATACTCGTTCTCTAGCTTCTGTATCTCATCACGAGGACAGTATTCTTCCCTCATCAACTCCTTAAAGGCTTCCCACGTAGTGGCGTTCGCCGCCTCGATGCCTAACAGCTGAACCTGGGCATTCCACCATGTCAGGGCACCATCCTCGAGCGTGCCCGTAGCATACTTCACTCTGTCCCCAACAGGACAGTTACACATCGCGAATACGGACTCCGCCTTTTCAAACCAGCGCAAGAGTCCTACAGCTCCTTCAGTCCCGCTGAAGGTCTGTGGCTTACAGTCCATAAAAGACTTAAACGTGCAGACAGGTGGGTGAGGCTGATTTTGTGGTGCTGGCTGACCTATTAACAGGAGAGAATCAAACAAGTAAGACTCAAGTATACGACTCAAAGGGAAAGAGTGTTTGGTACATGTCGTACCAGCCTGATAAGCCGCCAAGGCTGCAGCCACCTGGGCGTTGATTAAGTCGGTCAATTCGGCTTGAGTCATATTGATTTGGCCACGTCCACCACCGCGGCCTCCTCCACGTCCACCACGACGGCCTCCACCACGTCCGTTCATGATTCTATAAGTATGGATAAAAAGGACGAATTAACAAACAATCTCAAGTAGAAGTCAAGTATTTATGTAGTATCCACCGATTTCGAAATTCTAATACAAGACCAACTAACAACACGAAATCCTTTTCACAGTTGTCAAGATTCACTGGGACTCACATGCACCCCACATTATTATTATGTGTGCACCCATAATAATGATCTAGTTTGCATGTTCATCTCAATTCCTCCTAACTCATGTTAAAAGGCTTCCTAACTTCAGATAGCATGAACAAGAGCGTTATAACACGAAACATGTAAGTTCAAGAAGAGTCCCACTCCTAAAATTCGTGACAAAGTCTGATTGCATAGAAACTCGTGCTGTAGTGTCATTTGTGCATTTAAGTGCAATACGAATCGTAAGTATGTACTAAACATGCTATGCATTAGTAAATAAGAGACGAACCTTGCTGCCTGGAGCTGAGTGTCATGGTCAATGTCGGATCAGTTCAGTTATAGTCTGGTTTTATAAAACATTTTAAAACCAAGTTCACTATAACCTGGCTCTGATACCAAACTGTCACACCCTCAATTTACCACTTAGGGAGTGTCCCTGTTAAGCGTGTGACGACTAGCAATGAGCCACCAATTACATTGAATCACAAGTTTAAAATGAAGTTCCATCGCTTAATAATACTGAAGTTCCAAACATAAGTTATCCAAAACCATAAGTTCAGCGGAAGCGTAGAGTTATCATAAAGTAAGTACTAAACGATTGTAATAAATAAGTATGTGATAACAAATTCCTCAGCATGACCATGACCACTCTCGCTTTCCAGTCAGCAAGCTCCTGTATCAATCATCTAACAACCTGCGAGCATGTAACAAGTGTATCAGACAAGGCTGGCGAGTCCACAGTTTTAGAAAAACGTTTGTTACCAGTTGTATGTAAAACAGTTCAATAACCAATGCAAGTAATATTGTTAATATCTCAATTCCGAACAAGACGGCTCCTGATGTACATGACTGCCCTATCCCACGTACTCCTATCTAGTACTGGGCCCGACTGGGTCATTAGTTCACATCCGTCCTATCCAGGAGCAGTGTGAGGGTGCCAAACCTAAGTAGCGCTACCAACTAATACCCGAATAAGGGACTTACAAAATGATAGGTGAGAATATTAACCAATATACCCGTTTTTACCCAAACCACTGACTGTCCCCAACCACTGGGACGCATGCTCGAATGTAGTGAACTCACCTTTGGTTTGCTCGGTAAGATTGACTTCTAGTTTACGTGGGTCAACCAATCCTATTAGGGTTACCAATGTTAGTCAGTTTCATAGTTACATAAGTTCCAACCCCTAAGTACACATTGCACAAGTAGTAACTAACAACATGTAATGCCACACAAGTCGTAGTAAGTAGTCAGCCATGAGTGTGTTCACATTGCACCACACATATTATCACACTTCATACATGTTACGTTCATGGAATATTTACATCTTTCGCATACAACCAATTCATGGATTCATTGTTCATATGCAGCATACTTATTGTATATATATTACACACAAGTAATCCAACTCATGATGTTTAACTCACTCACCTCATGTCTGCGATAAATCATTCAATGTACAACAAGTAAATCACGCACACATTCATAATTTACAAGTATACATTTCAAATCCATCTATTACACGTATGCGACCCATAACACATACAAGGCCCAAACAAAAGATAGGTGATCCGGTTCTACCCAAAATAGTCTATGTAAAATGTTACCCCAGATTATCACCCAACCCAATTATTTAATCCCCCAATGTCCAACCCACATCGGATGTGTGTGTGGCTGTCCACTAATACCCGGAGCCCAATCCCTCTAAATGTGTGGTTACAATATTCATATAGTCCAACATGGGAACATTTTAATCTTATAGTGGTTGCATCCCAGTTGACTTGTTTCAGCCCAAAGAATAAACATCATTACCTAGTGTACATTTATCATTATCAATTTCATCTAATTAATTAACATATATCTTATCCTCATACTAGAAGTCTGTGCCACCGAAACAACATCATCATTATCATCATCAATAACTATCTAATCAAAGCAACCATTCCATTTATCCATCATATACACATTCATATCATGTACCAACAATATAATCAACAATAATCACACACAATATTCATGAATGGCTGGTGTATTGTGTTACGTTTTCACAGTTCCGATTAGTGATCCGAGGATCGACACTCCTTGATCACTCAGTTACTCGGATAATCATCCGGCACGTTATATGTATACACTAACTAGATACTTGTCACACATGTTGATTCAATCGATTCAAGCAACAACTAATCATATTGACACATAATCGAGTATTATCACATAATCATGAAATAATTAAACAAAGATTACTAACCAGGTATACTACTCGACCAAAGTGAAGCCGAACAGGAATATCAGGATGCAAACGGTACGGAATAGGGGAATTCGTTGCTGTTGTCGATCAAGAACAAGGGTAGGGTTTTTCTAATACAATTCTTGTTACGTAACTCCCCATAACCGTCCCTTAATTTGTGCCTATAATGATTATTGTGGGCCAAGGTATTGTGGGCCGGTTCACTTATGTTTGGTGTGGGCCGGATAATTTGTGGTCGACTTAAACCAGATTGACATAAGTGTAGTTCCTGGACATTTTTGTCCCATCTCAATTGTTTAAGACTTAAAGTAGCACAAGAATTCATATCATGGTCCTACACAATTCACGTTTTTGTTTAATATCAAATAAAATGTCTAACCAATCTATCTTAGAAGGAAGCGTTTGCGATGAATAGCGAAAAAATTAAGATTAAGAAACGAAACGACACTAACCTTGGAAGTCAGGTTGTCACAGTTAAACATCGAATCTAGTCTGCAACACTGACGCAGGCCGCGTAAGGATACACACAAACCTTACGCGGGCCGCCTGGCCTGTCTGGTCAGAAGAAACTTTGCCATATTGACAGTTTCAGTCCCTGTTGTGTTTTAAGGCCATTTCCGACATGTTTAAGGCCCATTAAGCCAACGTTAAGGCCCTAAAATGATGCCTAAACATTGTGGACATGAAACATGCTAAAAAATATGCCGGATGTTGGTTCGTTTGGTTGTACGATCGCGATGTTCGCTTAATTACGACGGAATGCGCATAAGCGCGAAAAACGATCCAAATGACGCAACGAATGGATTTTTCTTATGCCAAACACTAAAACAAAATATTTTAGTGCTTACATAAATTTTTGGATGTCCGGATGTATTCAGAACGTGAGTTATGCGCAAAAGTACAAACTTGTGCACTTTTTGACACTTTTAGTCCCTGAATGACCCAAAAGTTTATTTTAGCACACCGAACACCTCAAAGCCTATTTCTAAGCTATGTAAAGGATATTTATGGTATGTTTAACTTATGGTCATGTTCCGGAATGTCTGTTACAATTCAAATTGGCATACTTTCGCAGTTTGTCAACTTTAGTCCCTGTAAGCGATTTAACTCGATTTTGCCATACCAAAGCCTTCAAAGCTTATTTATAAGTTATGTAAAGGTTATTTAAGGTATGTTAATCCTATTTCACTATTCCGGAGTGTTCGTTGCATTAAACTGGTTATATCTACGCATCAGAGCGCGTTTAACCCTCCAGAAAGCGATTTAAAGCTTGAAATCGAACAAGAGTTAATATGTGCAAATGATTCACATATTTTTACAAATCCCAAGTATGAAATACAATATTTCATTGGTTTGGAATTTGTTTGATGGTTGAAGTGACACAGGTGTTACATCTGTCTTCATTATTCCAGCTCGGGTTATCAATGAACTTGAGAAAAGAATTCGTAGATTCTTGTGGAATGCGGGATCGGAGGGTAGAATCCGTGCTAAAGTTGCTTGGAAAGATGTGTGTTTGCCTAAAGATGAAGGTGGTTTGGGAATTCGAAGTATAAATGATGTTAATAAATCGCTTATGGCTAAGCATGGTTGGAGTATTATAACCAAACGGGAGTCCATTTGGGTGACATGGATTCACGAACACAAGCTAAATGGGAGAAGTTTTTGGGAGGTGCCTTGTCGAGGGAGCATGAGTTGGGGTTGGCAAAAAATTCTTTCTATTCGTTGTATTATGCGGCCTCACATATGGTCTCTGCTAAAAAGTGGCGTGCAAACTAATGTTTGGAGTGATAATTGGTGTCCTATGAGTCCTCTTAGCTCCTTTATTACTCCTCGGTCTATAGCTAATGCAGCTTTCAGTTTAAAGTCGTCGGTTGCTGATGTGGTTGATGCGTATGGGCAGTGGATATGGCCCCAAGCTTGGCTAGATTTGTTCCCGGTTTTAATAAGCATCCAAACGCCTCAGCTGGTTGGTGATGCTCTTGATCGTTTGGCTTGGAAAGGTTTGGATGGGATGTGTATAGATTTTGAATCGGCTCAAGTTTGGAATGCAATTCGGACGAGAGATAATCAGGTGACCTGGGCAAACATGGTTTGGTTTTCTCAGTGTATTCCTCGCCACTCGTTTCACATGTGGTTAGTGTTTCGGAACAAGCTAAAAACTCAGGATAGGTTGGCAGTTTGGGAAGCTAGATATGCTACAAATCTAAATCTTATGTGTTGTCCGTTGTGCAAACATGATCGAGATAGCCGTAACCATTTATTCTTTCAATGTGCGTTTGCAAATCAAGTTTGGGAAAATGTAAAGAGTATGGCGAATTTGGAGAGTGTTGATAACACATGGCAGTCTTTAATGGTATGGGTTGATCAACATTCCAATTCGAAGAAAACTGATGATATTGTGTGTAAGTTGGTGGTAGCTGCGGCTACTTACTACATTTGGCAAGAGCGGAACAGTCGGCTTTTTAGCTCAAACCAATTGACCGTAATTCAAGTTGCAGAGAAGATTAAAAGTGTGGTCCGACTTCAGCTTATGGGATTCAAGTTTCGACTGGAGTCGGCTAGGAGGAGGATCTATGAAATCTGGAAGATTGATGATAACAAGGATGAGGAACCTGATCCGGGCTAGTTGTTTATTTGTATAGTTTTATTTGGCCTAGGTTGGTTGTTTCTTCGGCCATGGTAGCTTGCTAAGTCTAGTTGGTGTGTTAACTTTTTTAGTTGGGTTGTTTGATTGGTCTTGTGGATTGGTGTCCAAGTCTTGGTATGCCAAGTCTAGTTGGTGTGTCGCTTTGACACATCCTTGTACTTTTATTGGTTTATTTATAAAATTCATCGGGGTAACCCTTTACCCAAAAAAAAGTTTCCATGAGTTTTAGTTTCAAAAATTAATTCTACACATACTTTTTCACTTCAAAATTACAAGTTTATGCACAAAAATTCATATTTCAAGTTCACATCATGCTTCATATATTCATCTTCAAGTTTAACCATGGATCCTTCAAGATCCATGCTTAAACTTGTTAGATCTAAGCTTAACATACTTGATCTAATCATAAACACAAAATACCACATCAACAACTTTATTACATACACTAATATTTCATGTAATCACTTATTTTCTCCATGAATATGTTAGATCTTCTATTTTTTTTAGCATTAGAAGTTAAGTTGTTTTGATGGTGAATCTTTTTTTTTTTTTTGGGGTAAAGGGTTACCCCGATGAATTTTATAAATGAAACAAAATAGTACAAGGGTGTGTCAGTGTAACACACCAACTAGACTAGACTTGACATACCAAGCCTAGGAAAACAAGCAAAAACAGCCAAACAAAACACAACCAGTCTAAACGACACTCAACTCAAACAACCAAGACAACCAATACAAAAAATCGGACTTTAGCCTCTAGCCCGGATCCGCTCCAGTATCCTCAATCTTCCAACACTTGAAAATCCTCAATCTTAGCATCGACGAAGATGGTGAATCTTGTACATAACATAAACATGACTTAAATTAGTGATCAAGAAGCTTACTACTAGCTCTAATGGCTAGGGAAGTGGCACAAAAATGAAGATGATGAACATGGAAGAAAGTGAGTGGTTAAAAGCTCCACAAAGAGGTCCTTCAAGTTCTAGCACCATACACCTTCTTAAATGGCCTCCATACATCTTCTAGCAAGCTTGGATTGTGAGGTAGGAGCTTGAAAATGGATGTGTGTATGTGTGTGAAGTGAGCCGTGAGTCAGGGGGTTAGGAGGAAGAAGAAGATGGTGTGAATGAGAGTGTCAGTTTAGAGTTTATAAGATTCTCCATATCTACTTTATGGTATATTTGTAGAATATTCTTTAGCATAAGATCTAATATAATCTAATAAAATCAAGTAAAATCAAATAAAATCCCCATGTGGGACCCATAGGGCCTGATTTGGTGAAGGGGGGGGGGGGTAAAATGTAAAATTTTGGAAGTTGAAGGTTTAAAGTGTAAATGGTAAGGTTTATGTATGTTTAAGTGTGTTTAGGTGTTTTTATGATTTTTTAAGGTGTTCTAGCATCAATACCACTTTAATATCATAAAAACATTACTTCTAGTCAAATTTTGATGTCCCAGTTATTGTCCGGTTGTTCGGTTCGTTATGGTTCGTTAAAGTGCTGAATTACGCAGTTTCACTAGGTATAAAGCACTTGTATGCAGTCCGATTCGGTCATTCATCTCCCCTAGAGCTATTGCTAATGCTGGTTTTTCTTTAAACACAACGGTGGCCGATATTGTTGCGGATGATGGCCAATGGTTATGGCCCCAGGCATGGTATGATCTTTACCCAGTCCTTATAAACATTTGTTCTATTTAGATTACTCCTAATATGAATGACCGGTTTTGCTGGAAAGACTTGGAAGGTAATCTTCAAGTATTTAATTCTTGGGAGGCTTGGAATTGTTTGCGGAATAGACATAATAAGGTCCTATGGACCAACTCGGTTTGGTACAGCCAATGTATTCCCCGACATTCTTTTCACTTGTGGTTGGTTATCAAAAACAAGTTGAAAACGCAAGACAGGATGGCTGTTTGGGAAGCGGGTAGCGCTACTAATTTGCGGCTTATGTGTTGCCCGTTATGCAAGTTTGATCGTGATTCTAGAGATCACCTGTTTTTTCAATGTTCCTACGCTTCAAAGGTATGGAGATTGGTCAGGAATATGGTCGACATGGAGAATGTTACGGATACATGGGATTCAATCATGCAATGGGTGGAGCTTAATGCTAATTCTAGATCTATGGATCATATTATTTGCAATATTCTGGTGGCAGCTTCCACATACTTTGTTTGGCAGGAAAGAAATAACAGGTTATTTTCTCAAAGTCAGCGGAGTGCTAGTGTGCTTGCGAAGGTCATCATAGATACGGTGTGGCTCAGAATAATGGGTTTCAGGTTTCGTAGAGACCCGAAACAAAAGAAGATTTTGGACAGGTGGCTGATCTCGAAGAATGACATAGAGGTTGAACCCGGCTAGAGCGGTTATTGTTGTTTTTATTCTAGTCTATGTTCGGGGTTGTGTTTAGTCTTGTATTCTGTTTGTTTTTGGTTGTGACTTGTCGGGTTTGTTGTCTTTTGTGGTCCTAGGCTTGGTATGCCAAGTCTAGTAGTGTGTATCGGCTTCTCGATGCACCCTGTTTTGATTGTTTGGTTGATATAAAATTTCACCGGGGTAACCCTTTACCCAAAAAAAAGCACTTTTTAAGGCAGTTTTAATTCCTGGTGCTTTGTAAGTTATTTTGGACAATAAAACATAAATTTTGCATGATATTATTGTGTCAAAAGCTGAATTATTGCTGAATTATGCTGAATTCCGCATTTAAAGTGAGTTTCGGGTAATTTTTAGTGCATAGTTTAGCTTCCGGAAAGTTTATATGTTAACCCTTGTATCCATACTTGGTTTTTAATGTATTTTAGACGTTGGACCAACTCCTAGGCTCTAATTCCATTATCTGACTGATTTCTGCAGCGCTGCTGACACAATGTGTCTTACCGATGAGTTTACTAGTCTTTCTGACGCAACACTAAAAGTAATGCATAAAGCAATATTTGAAGTATAAAACATGCATGAATTCACATGTATAGCATGTAATCAGACAATGTTGACATTTAAGCACATAATTGCAGATATTAAATAATAATAAAACTGTACAGAAATTACCGGTTTTGTGCCAGTTGTCACAGAGAACGATTCTTAAGTTTCGATATTAATCCATGAAGTGTTATGATTGAGACGATCCTTGTCAAGGATTGTTCTTACTTTGATAAACATGTGAAAAACCCAACAATGGTATCAGAGCCGCTTATATGAGTGCATGCTTCATCGGATTTAAAATTTTCGGGTTTTCGGGTTTTCGGGTTTGTAGAAACCCTATGGCCGAAATTTTATCCATGGTTTTCCTTTTGTTTTTTCAAGATTTATTTCCTACATGCATAAAGGAATCTTGAAAAATTATGTCATGTGGATGATTTGTTTTGTTTGGACAAAACCCACATTTTTCGGTTTTTTCATTCCTGACCGAAAATGTAGGTTGTAAAAGGAAACCATTTTTGCTCTTAAATTTTATATATATTTGGATATATATATTTTGGTGTACATAACCTAGCCATGACCTTGTGTGAATATGTTGAATGATTGTGTTTGTGATTTGTATTTAATTATTTCAAAGGGTTGTAATAATTATTATTTTTGTTCTTCCATTTGTAAAAATATGTAATTTATTTATTTTCATTTGGTATGTAAATAAATAGATTAGGTGCATTTTATTTTACTAGAAAAATGTATTAGGATACCTTTTGTAAAAGAAGATGCACACAAAAATGCGGTTTTGGTTTTGGCTAATTTCGGGCCTAAAGGACTTCATAGTTCTTAACGGGATTTTAGCCCATAACCAAAACACATTTTTGAAGTCCAAAGGAGTTTGGAGCTGAATATAAAAGACATTTGGAAGCCCAAAGAATGTGAAGAAATCACAACACAAGAAGAAGACTTGAAGCATTTGGATGCGGAATCAAGTGGGAGTTCAACGACACATTATTTGTGTCTATATTCACCTTTTAGGATGGACCTTTTGACACACTTGTTTCGGCTAACAAGTGTGGTCAAAATAGTTGGCTATGGTTATGTACCTTTTTGTTTTATGTGTTGTGCTTGTATGGTTATTTTGTTTATGGTTGTTTGGATGATATTTGGATATGCATGCTTAACAACTAATAATCCGTAACAAGCTTAAAATTGGTTCTTAACAAAATCATTAAAATGGTTAATAAAAGGTTTTATTAAAAGTTAATGATTTTATAATAAAATGGGTTTTATTAAAAGAACCTTGAAAATTAGTTTTCACTAAACTACCATTGATTTGAATGCATGCAAATATATGGTACATAAAACTTTTCTAAACTAGATTTTTGAAAAATAAGAATCCCTTATATAAAACAAGTCAAACACCATCCTTTTATACAACACTCGAATTACTTGGGAACTCTTTGTGGGATAAAGGTCACCTAACCACATTTGAGGGAACTTGTATATTTTAAGTGGGGTTACCATGTTTGTGGGATAAAGGTCACCTAACCACTTATATGGGTAAACTCACATGTGTGTGTAAGTTGGATGACTTGATTTGGAAACCATGAAGTTAGGGTCACCGAAGCATAGGGAACAAAGGTGTTGATGGGATTAAACATGCCAACTAAACATAAAGATGTTTAACCGATCCCATATGGCTAGAAGTTGCAAAGGGTTGCAATCGTCAAACGTTGACTACCTTGTTAATTTAAATAATGGGATAAAGGTCACCTAACCAATATTTAAAAGTAACGTTGGATTCTATATTTTAATTATTAATTGTCTGTGAGACATAAAAGGGTATTAATGATTAAAATATAATAATATCGAAAATACTAAAATTTGAACCTTGTTAAATTTTGTAGATGGCCGCTAACAATATTACCCAAACCGTCCGTAACATATCACTAAAAACCATCCTTGAAAAGGATCGTCTCAATCATAACACTTCATGGATTAATATCGAAACTTAAGAATCGTTCTCAAGTAAGGAAAGATATCCTATGTGTTGAACGATCTGAATCCTGATGAACATCTTATGGAAGATAAGGATGCCTATAACGATTGGATTAAGTATATCGAGGATACTATACAAGCCTCTTGCCTCATGTTAGGAATTATGATTCCCGAGATTCAAAAGGATTTTGAACATCATGGGCATACGACATAATTACCCAATTGTAGAAAATGTTCCTAAGGGTAGAACGCTTCGAAACGGTTCGAGCGCTTCATGCATGTCGAATGGAGGAAACCCAATCGGTCTCATTTTATGTCCTTAAGATGAAAAGCCACATTGATCACCTCGAAAGGCTCAATATGGATAAAAGGGATTTATCCATTCTAACGATCAATGAGGATGGCAACAAGAAATGGCATCACCCCGACACCCAAGCAAATGTTGCAAATGGAAACGGGCACATCGAAGGGAAAGGAAAAGGAAAGACTAAAGCGGAACCACCGAAACAAAAAGAAGAGAAGGCAAAGGTTGCCACGAACGGTCCATACTTTGAGTATGGTGAGATAGGGCATTTGAAAAAAAAGGGAATAGTCCAACCTATCTCAAAGAGTTGAAAACTAAGAGGGATGCAGAGCAACCTCAGGTACAATCTTAATGATACATATTGACCTTAATGTTTTTTTCTTCAAACACATGGGTATTAGATACCGGATGTGGAACTCATATTTGCAATTCATTGCAAGAGTTAAAAAGAAATAAGCATTACAAGAAGGGAGACATTAGTCTCTTCATGGGCAATGGAGCGAAAGTTCAAGTTGAAGCCCTAGGAGACTATGTTTTGAAACTTCCAAATGGTTTGGAAATTGTTTTAAAAATGTTTTGAATGCTCCTAGTTTGACTAGGAACATTATTCAAGTTTCCCTTATAAGACAATATGGTTTCGATTTAAAGTTTGTAAACAATGATATTTACATTTTGATAAATGACATGTTTTACTTTAAAGTTATGCTTTCAAATAGTATTTATGAATTGGTTCATGATAATACGTCATTTGATAGTTCAATGTACCAAGCAATCACCAAGAAACTCAAAATGGATTTGAGTGAGACCTATCTTTGGCATTATCGCCTTGGTCATATAAACAAAGTCGCATGTAAACACTTCGAAAGAATGGTCTTTTGGAGACAAATGAAGTTGATTCATTTGATACATGTGAATCTGGTTTACATGGTAAAATGACTAAGAAACCCTTTAGTGGGAAAGGGCAAAATATTTATTAGGTAACATACATTCGGATGTATGTGATCCTTTTAAGCCAATGACTAGGAATGGTGAGAGATACTTCATTACCTTTTACCGACAACTATAGTAGTTATGGTTATGTATACTTGCTGAGATACAAAGTTGAAGTTTTGAAATGTTCAAAGCCTTCAAAAGGTGAAGTACAAAATCAACTCAATCAAAGTTCTTCGTTCCGATAGAGGAGGAATCGAACTCTATTTGGATATGGTTCGATCTATGATGGCTAGGAGTGCATTATGTCTATCATTTTGGTGTTATGCTTTGCTCTCCGTGGCTCCTATATTAAATATGGCCCAAACCAAGAAAGTGGATAAGACACCTTTTGAAATATGGCATGGAAGGGCTCCATCATTATCATATTTAAAGGTGTGAGGTTGTGAAGCTTATGTGAAGCAATACACCTCAAATAAATTGGAAGTACGATCCACTAAGTGTATCTTCGTAGGATTACCTAAAGATGGTATAGGATATTAATTCTACGATCCAACAGAGCAAAAGGTATTTGTTGCTCGAAAGGCTGAGTTCTTGGAAGCTAAGTTCCTTGTGGAAGCAATTAGTAGAACAGTGGAACTTGATGAGGATCGAGAACCACAAGCCGTTACACGTTTGGTTGATACTAGCACTCAATAAGAGGTTGTTGAAAACGATCAAGTGGTTGATCAATACACACAAAACTTTCGAAGATCTGGTAGAATTAGTAGTCCACCTGAAAGATATGGATTTTTCATGGATGGATGCTACGTGGTAGCTTCAGGTGAACCTACCACATACCATGATTCAATGTCAAAATCTGATTGTGACAAATGGCTTGAAGCCATGAACGTAGAGATGCAATTCATGTATGACAACCAAGTATAGGAATTGGTTGTGTCATCTCTTAACTCCAAAGTAGTTGGAAGAAAGTGGGTTTTCAAGATGAAAACCGATATGCATGGAAATTTGGATACTTATAAAGGGAGAGTTGTAGCAAAAGGTTTCACTCAAACTCAAAGGGTTGATTATGATGAGACCTTTTCGCTCGTGGCGATGCTAAAGTCAACTAGGATATTATTTGCCATACCTGCATAATATAATTATGAGATTTGGCAAATGGATGCCAAAACGGCTTTCCCTAATGGATATCTTAAGGAAGATGTCTATATGGTTCAGCATGAAGGTTTTGTCGATCCAAAACATCCTGACAAAGTGTGCAAGTTAAAGAAATCAATCTATGGATTGAAACAAGCATCTGGAAGTTATAATCACTGTCTTGATGAAGAGATTAGGAAATATGGATTCATCAAGAACGTCGATGAGACTTGTGTGTATAAGAAGGCTAGTGGGATCATCATCACTTTCTTAGTATTATATGTCAATGACATTCTACTATTTGGAAATGACATTCCAACCATGGAAGGTGTAAAACCCTGGCTTGGAAGTTGTTTTTCCACTAAGGATCTTGGAGAAGCCGCCTATATTTTGGGAATAAAGATCTATTGGAATAGATCAAGGCGCTTGATAGGTTTAAACTAAAGTGCATACATTGACAAAGTCTTGAAAAGGTTCAAGATAGAGAACTCTATGAAAGGTTCGGTACCTATTCAAGAGGAGACAATATTGAGTGTGTCTCAATGTCCAAGCTCAAAGGATGGGCAAGAAAGAATGAAAGGAATCCCATATGCGTCTGCTATTGGATCCATAATGTATGCAATGATATGCACTAGACCGGACATGTCATGCGCTTTAAGCATGACAAGAAGATACCAGCAAAATCCAAGTAACGGTCATTGGGTGACTGTTAAAAGTATATTGAAATACCTTAGAAGGACTAAGGATATGTTTCTAATACATGGATCTGGTGAAGAAGAACTCGTTGTAAAGGGTTACATGGATGCGAGTTTCGGAATTCGTTGTAAAGGGTTACATGGATACGAGTTTCCAAACTGATCGAGATGATTCTCGATCACAATCGGGGTAGCATTGTCCACTACAGAATCAGAATACATCACCGCTTCATTAATTGAGATAATTCATATGGATCTGCCACTTGAATTATTGTCGATCTAGGGGTAGTCCCTACCATTCAAGACCCCTAGAGATCTTTGTGATAACGATGGTGCGATTGCTCAAATCAAGGAACCTCGTGCACATCAAAAGACTAGGCACATTGAGCGGAGTTTCAACTACATAAGGGATGAAGTTGAAAAAGGGAAAGATATGTATTCGCAAAGTTCACACTGATCAAAATATTGTGGATCCACTCACGAAGCTCCTTGAACGGGCAAAGCATGAAGGGTCATACTTGTGCCTTAGGACTTCGATATTCTAGTGATTGGATTTGATCTATTTTGTATTTGGATATTGGAACAACTGTCATTACAACTCTTTATGGTATTTTGAGTTATGTTCCGTTTTAGCATGTTTAAATCCATGAATAAGTTACTTATTCTAAATGTCCGTAGTCGATCATACTTGTGGGAACAAATATGAATGTAAGACTATTATGAACTTGGATTGGTGGATATTCATTAGGTATGAATATAGAGCAAAGTGTTGCTGCCAAAGTTCAGAGATATTTGTGGGATACAAATATTGGACTGACCCGCTCTCAAATGTTATTGCATGGAATCATTTGTGATTGATCATTAGTAAATTTGTGCAAAGGAGAATATCATAGTGTCCTCTGACCTGAGATATATATTGGGTCTTGATATTCACCAAATATTATACCTTGACTTAGTTCTTCGCTGTCTGTAATAAGACAGTACATAAGGCTAAGCTCAGGTGTGGTACGAGGTGATTGTGAGAGACGTGTGTAGTCAAGAAGGGATTTGTTCCTCTTATTCGTTGAGAGTAAGATGTCTAAGGCCTGCTAAAGTTAAATCAACAGAGAATGATCACACTATGTCTCTGGATTTGGCATGACATCTGTAACAAAAGGATAAATGATAGATTCACCCAAATCATGTTCAAGTAAGGGACTTGAAGGGGATGATGTTATTGAATGGCACTTCGTCATACGTATTAGGGGTAGTAAACCGTTGTTAGGTGTCATTTACCGCTTGCATCAATCTTCTATGTATCTTGTGCAAGTGGGAGATTGTTGGACTCTGTATGCCCAAGACACATATTAAATTGATGTGGCTAGTACGTTATGATCCAAGTCGGGTCATACCCAATAACAAGCTAGACAAACACCAATAATATTTATTTATGATATGATCAAACAAATAAATATTAACACTTAGAATATTTAGAAATTGGTTTTCTAAATAATTACACTGGAGAAGTTAATAAATTATATGGATAATTTATTTTGAGAGAATATTTTATTTTGTTATTTAATGGGTTAAATAACATAATAAAAGTTTTATAAGTCTTATAACATATGATGTTGTATTTTATAAAAGTTATAAATATAAACAAGACTTATAATGTTAAAAGAATTTTTGAATTTTTTTTTATAAAAACCACATGTGGGCTACCCCCAACATGTAGTCTTCCCAAGGAATTTTTGGTCCAATAACATTACATGCATTTACATGGTTAGTCGGTCCATGATTGGTTGATCAAGGTGGCAAGTTCTCTCACATCCTTTTAATATATTTTGTAAGACAAAATTGAAATACGATGATCATATTTTTCTCTAACAAAATTCAAGTGCAAGAATACTCTCTTTTCTCTAGTAATTTTCGGCGAAGGGTGGTTGTTCAAGAGAGTTTTTCAAGTGAAAATCCTAGCAATCTTAAGGTGTTTGTTGGAGGCTTGGGGTATACTAGCTTGAGGCTTTCTTGTTTGGAAGCTACCATTCAAGAATCATCATCATATTCCATCTCCTTGCTCTAAGAAAGGTTGTTTCTTAAAACACCCTATGGTTGTATTTTGATAGCATGCATGTCATATATGGATCTGGTTATTGGGTTTTGCATTTAAAATGGTTTTAAATCTTGTAAAGTAACATGTTTTAAATCCTTTTTCTGCTGCGTTTTAATTTTATTCGGATAAAATTACTTTGATAAACATGTGAAAAACCCAACACCAAATTGCGCGAGAATGGTATTTTTGCATTCCTATCACTAAAATAAAATATTTTAGTGATTACAAAAATTTTTGGATGTCCGGATATGGTCAGAACGCAAGATATGCACGCATATGCAAACTTTCGCAGTTTTGACGCTTTTAGTCCCTATGATTAAATAAGCGTATTTTCGCACACCGAACCCCTCAAAGCTTATTTCTAAGCTATGTTAAGGGTATTTAGGGTATGTTTAGCTTATGATCTTGTTCCGGAGTGTATGTTGCTATGCGAATTGGCAGACTTTTGCAGTTTGTCGCAAATAGTTCCTGTGATCGAATAAACTTGTTTCTGGCATACCAAACCCTTCAAAACTTATTTCTAAGTTATGTAAAAGTTATTTAAGGTATGTTAAGCTTTTGTCACTATTCCGGAGTGTTTGTCGTGTTAAATTGATTACATTTACGTAACAATTTGCGTATAACTTTCTAGAAGGTATTTAAGAGCTCGAAATCGAACAAGAATTGATATGTTTAAATGTCACACGAAATTGTACAAATCCCAAGAATGAAACACAAGATTCAATTGGATTCATATTTGTATGATGGCCGTAGAGGCACAAATGTCACGGTATCCCCTACTTTAGGAAATTTCGTCCCGAAATTTATTCGTAGGAGGCTGTTTGTATAAGTTGTGTTAAGCAATTGTCTTATGCGGAATCTAGATTTTTATCTATTTGCATAGAATACCCCATCAAGGACCTCCACGTAAGGCATAACTTTACTATTCCCTAGTGGATGCTTCCTCAGATAATGCAGGAAGTGGGAATGAACTGTTATACCTGTGATGCTCATTCCCTAATGGATACTCCCTCGATTAAAGCAGGAAATGGGAATGAGGGATTTGATCATTGATAAAACCAATTCAACCAATAGTTCTGTGAGTATCCTTTAAAAATCTAACTATTAAGACAGAAAGATCTTGTAAGGATTTGTATTTCATTTCCCCAGGGGATATTCTTCAGAAGAGGAAATGAATGGATAGTTCATTTTCCTCAATGGATTCTTCATCCGAAGTGGAAAGAATGTATAAGTTGTTCATGTTGGATTCTGTATGCCCAAGACACATATTAAATTGATGTGGCTAGTACGTTATAATCCAAGTCGAGTCATACCCAAATACAAGCTAGACAAACACTTATAATATTTATTTATGATATGATCAAACAAATAAATATTAAACACTTAGAATATTTAGAAATTGGTTTTCTAAAAAATTACACTTGATAAACTAATAAATTATATGGATAATTTATTTTGAGAGAGTATTTTATTTTGTTATTTAATAGGTTAAATAACATTTTAAAAGTTGCATAAGTCTTATAACATGTGATGTTATAATTTTATAAAAGTTATAAAATTAATCAAGACTTAAATTATTTTATAAAAGAAATTGATTTTTTTATATAAAAGGTGGGCCGCCCCTTCCCCTCTTCCCAAGACCCTTTTATTTGGTCCAATAGGAATTCATGCATTTGCATGTCTAGATGGATTCTCATTGGGTGATGTGGGTGGCCATTTTCTCTCACAACTTTTAATAGGAATTTTGTATGACAAAAGAAGGGAAGAACTTGAAATATCCTCAATATTTTCGGCCAAGTATGATGAATCAAAGAGATCTTTTTCAAGTGTAAGAGTTGTAAAAATACTCTCAAATTTTTTGGCCATGAGATGGTAATTCAAGAGGGCTTTTCAAGTTTGAAAATCAAGTGCAAGAACTCTAAAAGGAGCCCTTATATTTTCAGCCAAGGTGGTTGTCAAGAAGGGTTTTTATAGTGAGTTCATAAGTGTAAATCCTAGCTAAAATCAAAGTGTTTGTTGGAAGGCTTGGGGTATACAAGCTTGAGGTCTTCTATACTTGAAGGCAACCATTCAAGAAGCATCATCTTCTTCATATCCTTTACTCCTTGGAAGGTAGTATTCTTGAAACACTCTATGATTGAGTTTTAATTTTTGATAGCATGCATGTTCGTATATGGATCCGGGTATTGGGTTTTACATATAAAATGGGTTTTAAATATATAGCTCTTACTATAATAAAATACCCTAATTCTCTCTCTAGCATGGCGACTTTGGATCTTCTTGCAACCTTCTATTTTTCTTTATGATTTTCGTATAACAGTCTGATCATTGGATTATTGATTTATCAATATATCTGATTCGAACTTGTTAGCGAAAGGATTGAGTTGAATCTAGGGTTTTCTTTCTTTTTTCTACGTCGAGCTAGATTAGGGTTTCTTCTTGGGATTTTGTTTGGCGGGTTGTTCTTGTTTTCACGTTGTTTTTACTTGCATGGAGGGAAGAAGTGACGGTGGTATGGAGTTCGATGATTCTGGTATGATCAAGGATGATGGTGGTACAATATCTTCGCGAGGAATTGGATTAAGGGTTACGAATGTTGATGGGAATCCTATGATGCCTAGGAGGGGGTTGTACTCGACATCTGGTCCGTCGATCTTGGATGGGTTATCCAAGATATCGAAACCTGTGGGCAATCAGCAAGTGAAGTTCCCTACGTTCGCTGATTTCAGGAAACCGGTTCAGGTAAACCCTAGTAAGTCTGATGTGCAGGATGATGGGAATCTGGAGACCCAAACTGATGTGAGTAACAAGGATGCACCGCCGATGACCTTTGCTAAGGTCGTTCAGGAGGGTAAGAGTGGCGTAAAGATTAATTTCAGACATATGGAATCTGTGGATAATGTGGAGGGTGCGGAAGTTGTCATTCCAGTCTCTTCTGTTAAAGAAGTTCATGAAAGATTTGAGAATACACTTTATGGTTACTTCTTGGGGAAGTGGCTACCATATCTGGTTGTGGACTACTTCGTGAAACATAACTGGGCAAAGTATGAATTAGTGCGGATGATGATGAATGCAAAAGGTTTCTTCTTTTTTAAGTTTAAAACGAGGAAAGGAATGGAGCTTCTGATGGAGGAAGGGCCTTGGATGATACGGAATGTGCCAATAATTCTGAAAGAATGGTCTCCAGCAGTTACTTTAACGAAGGAGGAAATTACGAAGATACCGGTTTGGGTGAGAATACATGATGTACCGATTCCAGCTTTTACGGAGGATGGATTGAGTTTACTTGCATCTAAAATAGGAGTGCCGAAAATGGTAGATTCCTATATGACATCAATGTGTTCCGAGTCCTGGGGGAGAAGTAGTATCGCTAGAGCTCTTATTGAAATTAATGCTGGAATGGATTTAAAACGAAGTGTGATGGTTGCGGTTCCAGCCATGGATGGTAATGGGTACTCGAAAACTGAGGTGAAGATTGAATACGATTGGGAGCCATTAAGATGTCCAACATGTTGTGTGTTTGGACATGATCATAACACTTGCCCGAAGAAACCGAACCCTATGAATGCTGATTCAGACATGAGGAATAATGAATTTCAGGAAGCAAAAGGAAAAAATAAAAGGGGGGGGGGGGCACCCGACTTTCCAAGTCAAGAACCAGAAACAAAAGTTGACTTATAGACCAGTTGTTAAGACCAAGTTTGATGGGGATAAAGCTTCTTCGTCTCGGGTGGTAGTATCAAACTCGTTTCAAGCTCTTCAGCAGGAGGATTTGGCTACCGAGGAGGAAGCACTGAAAAATGATGCTGTTGCAAAACAGGCTGGGAAGAAGGTTCAACAGGAATTAAATGATACTCGAAAATCTGCAAGATATAGTGGTAAAGGAGATGAAATAATTGTGGATGATGTGTATGTTGACGACTTGCTTGCTGATATTCTGAAGTTCATGGAAAACAAAGATAATAATTCTGAGGGTGCAAGCACACCCGGTCAAGGGGGTGTCCTTGGGTAGTATAGCTTCTTGGAATATTAGGGGATTGAACCGTTCCCTAAAACAAAAGGAGGTTCGGCAGGTTATTCTGGATAATCATCTTCAGGTTTGCGCTATTATGGAAACACATGTTGATTCGTCTAATGTTGTTAGCGTTTGTAAGAAAGTTTGTCATTCGTGGAGCTGGGCTACAAACTCAGTCTGTTGCATAAAGGGTACGAGAATTATGGTGGGTTGGGATGCTACGGTGGTGGATGTTATGGTTCTTTCTCAAACTGATCAGGTAATCCACGCCCAGATTGTCTTTAAATTGGATCAAAAGTCTCTATTTTGCTCCTTTGTATATGCTGATAATTACTATAAAAATAGAAGAGACTTGTGGCAGAATTTGCGGGTTCATCACTCGTATGTACATGACAAACCTTGGGTTGTCATGGGAGACTTTAATGCTTCTTTATTCCAAGAGGATATGCTTTCTGGCTCGTCTAATGTAGGGGTTGGGACTAGAGACTTTAAAGAGTGTATTGATGATGTTGAGTTGTTTGATGTTAATTGTGCTGGGTTGCATTACACATGGACGAACAAACAGCAAAATGGAAGGACTATATATAAGAAAATAGACAGGATATTGGGGAATATTCATTTGACTGATGTGTTCCCAGCTGTGGCGGTGTACTTTCATCCGTATCGGATTTCTGACCACACTCCGTGTATCCTCAAGCTTCCTAATATTACAAGAGATAAACCGAAACCTTTTAAATTTGTGAATCTGGTGGCGGATAAGGAGGGTTTTATTGAAGAAGTTAAAAGGGTATGGAGTATGGATCAAAATGGTTATCGTATGTTTCAAGTGGTGAAAAAGCTTAAAATGTTAAAATCCCCGCTTCGGAAAATCTTTTTTCAGCAAGGCAACTTACATGAGAAAGTTAAGGTTGCGAGGAACGCTCTAGATGATTTTTAGATTGCTATTGATAATGACCCGTTAAATGAGGGTTTGATTGATCAACATGGTCGTTTAATGCGAGAATATAAGGAGGCAGTTCATGATGAAGGGTTATACTTGAAGCAAAAATCTAAAGTGGAGTGGCTTGAGTTAGGTGATACGAATTCAAAGTTCTTCCACAATGTTATTAAAGCCAAGAACCATCGAAGTCGAATTTCTTTCATTAGAGATTCGAATGGAGTCCTGCATGAAGGAGGATCGGTTCCGCAAGTTCTAGTAGACCATTACGCTAATTTTTTTGGAACCGTGGGGAATATTGGGATGCAGCCGACGCCGGATTTGTTTTCTACTGTTTTAACGCATCAGGAAGCTAGTAATATGGTCCGGCATGTGACGGATGAGGAAATAAAAGATGCCATGTTCTCCATTGCAGGGAATAAGGCCCCGGGCCCGGATGGCTATACTTCGGTGTTTTTTAAGAAGTCGTGGGATGTGATTGGAAATGATGTGTGTGGGGCGATCCGGGACTTTTTTAGTAATGGTAAGCTACTCAATCAATTAAATCATACGGTTATCTCGTTAATCCCGAAGATTACCACCCCGTCTTCTATTACGGATTATAGACCGATTTCGTGCTGCAACACTTTGTATAAGTGCATTAGTAAGATTCTTACTAACCGAATCAAAGAGGGGTTATGTGACATCGTTGGTGTTAATCAATCAGCCTTTGTTCCTGGAAGGCGTATTTCAGATAATATCTTGTTAACACAGGAGTTGATGCACAACTATCATCGTAATTATGGACCGCCAAGGTGTTCTTTCAAAGTTGATATTCAAAAAGCATATGACACGGTTGATTGGAGTTTTCTGGAACAGACTATGATGGGTTTTGGTTTTCACTGGCAGTTCGTTAAATGGGTTATGGCATGTGTTACATCAACTTCTTTTTCTTTGGCCATTAATGGCAATCTTCATGGCTACTTCAAAGGAAAGCGTGGGTTGCGGCAAGGAGACCCGATGTCTCCTTATTTATTTACATTGGTCATGGAGGTCCTTACATTGATTCTACAAAAACAGGTGTCCCTTTCGAACCAGTTCAGATTTCATCATCAATGTGATAAGCAACGCATAATTAATCTCTGTTTTGTGGATGACCTATTTTTGTTTGCTCGGGGTGATCATAATTCAGCTAAAGTTATTCTTGACGCGTTAAATTCTTTTAAGAGCATGTCGGACCTCGTTCCTAGTATGAATAAGAGTACGGTCTTCTTTGGAAATGTATCAAACGCTGTCAAGGAAAGAATCAGGAGTATCATTCCGTTTGAGGAGGGTATTTTGCCTGTTAGGTATTTGGGGGTTCCTCTTATTTCGACCCGTCTTTTATATAGTGATTGTAGGAGATTGGTTGAAAACATGGAAAATCGAATCACTGATTGGAAGAGTAAGTGCTTGTCGTTTGCTGGAAGGCTTCAATGGGTCCGGTCAGTTCTTTCGTCCATGCACATTTATGGGGCTTCAGTTTTCATCTTACCAAGGAGGATTATTCATGAGCTTGAACAAAAAAATGAAGAGATTTCTATGGGCTCATGGGAACGATATAAAGGGTAAAGCTAAAGTTAACTGGGAAAGAGTTTGTAAACCGCATAGGGAAGGTGGTCTGGGGATTCGTCGTATCTCGGATATGAATAATGCTCTCATAACCACTCATGTTTGGAGTCTTCTTACACTTCGGGAGTCTCTTTGGGTAAAATGGATACATTCCTATCGCATCCGGGGTAGAAGCTTTTGGGACCTACCGCTCAGGCAAAATGCAACATGGAGTTGGAGTTGGAGAAAGCTGCTAAACATTAGGCCGGTAATCCAACAACACTGCTGGACCAAGGTGGGTAATGGTGCTTCAACGTCAGTTTGGTTTGATAGATGGGATAATGTTTGTCCGTTGAGCTCTTTTATTACGCCAAGGGTGATAGCGAATGCGGGGTATACGTTACATACAAACGTAGTTGATATAAATGATAATGGTATGTGGGAATGGCCTAGTGATTGGACGGATCGATATCCGAACCTTCAGACCATGTCAAACATTGTTTTGAATCCAGTGGTTCCGGATACGCTGTTTTGGCGGACCAGAGCTGGAAGAGAGGTTGATTTTAGTGCATCGGCGGTTTGGGATGATATTCGGGTGGTGCGTGATGAGGTCCCATGGACGGGTATAGTATGGTTTTCTCAATCTATTCCTCGCCATTCGTTCTTCATGTGGTTACTGGTAAACAAAAAGTTAAAAACTCAAGATGTTAACAGATCCTGGTGTGTGTCGGGTAATGCTAACTTCAATCTTCTTTGTTGCTCGTTGTGTACGGCTGGCCCTGATTCCCACGAACACCTGTTTTTCGAATGCCAATATGCATCACATGTTTGGAGTGGTATTAAAGAGAAAGCTGGTATGGATACGGTTCAGAATTCTTGGAATATTATCTATGGTCACCTAGAAAGGTATGCTAAGTCAACGTCTGCTCGACACATTATTGGGAAGCTTGTGGTTAGTGTTGCGGCGTATTTTGTGTGGCAGGAGAGGAACCAACGACTTTTCTCAACAAGGAAAAGGAGTGCATCCAAGCTTATTGAGGTGATTTTAGCTACTGTTTGGATGAAACTTCAATCGATGCGATTCAAGAGGACCAATCAGATTCACGGGATTCTTCAGGAATGGAGCTTGCCTCGAGGGTTACTGATGGAAGATGACGACTGTGGTTAATTATAGTTATCTCTTTGTTATGTTGTGCGCTAGTTTTTCTTGGTGTACTTTGTTTTGTCGTTTGCTTTTGCTTGTAAACTCTATGTATGGTATGCCATGCTAGAATTGTGGATTATGTCTTTTCCACACTTGGTTTGTTTTGGTTGATCTATAAAATTCACCGGAGTAACCCTTTACCCAAAAAAAAAAGTTTTATATATATATATATATATATTCCACTGTGTTATATTTTATATGGATAAAAATACTTTGATAAACATGTGAAAAGCCCAACAATGGCATCTAGAGCCGCTTATATGAGTGCATGCTTCAAAGGATGTGAAATTTTCGGGTTTTCGGGTTTGAAGAAACCCTATGGCCACAATTTTATGCATGGTTCTCCTTTAGTTTTTTCAAGATTTATTTCATACATGCATAAAGGAATCTTGAAAAAATTATGTCATATGGATAATTGTTTTTTTTTTTTGGGTAAAGGGTTACCCCGGTGATTCTATTATAGACAACCGCCAAATAAGTACAAGTAGAGAGGATGAATTCCCCACTAGTTCATATACAGGACATGCCCCATATATGTAAACAAAAAAAAACCAAACAAACCTAGTTACCACATTATTCTAGCCTACTACAATCATGATAATGACTAACTAGTAGACAAACGAAAAATAAACAAAAAGACGTCAACCGCCATCGTCAAAAATGAAATTGCTACCAACTGGCAGCCCTTTAGCATGAAATATACGCCACCTATCCATTAGACAAGTTTATGTGAGAGGTGCTTGCCCCTGTACTGGAAGACGTAGGATGAGTACCCGATGTCCTAAACTCATTCGTTTCATCATATACAACCTCTACCCCGTCATCATCAGACTCCTCATTTGGCTCACGTCTCCCTTTATCCCCGTTCCCTCCAACAAACCCAAGTGCGCTAAACGAATTATGTGTTTGAACCTTAGAAGAACTAGTGCTCCTCGCACTCATGTAAGCAGAACTCACTGCCTTTTTCTTTTTATCCACAGGTCTATATTCAAACTTGGGTTTTTGATTATTAACTTGAAAACCGCTTTTCTTTACATTCTTCTTTGTCTTGACTTCCGTATAACCATCCTCATCTACGTTCGGTCTATGTGTAGGAGGTTTCACTGTCGGTCGAATGCGTTTTGGACACTCCTCAGAATCATGCCCAAATACACAGCAGTGGACACATCTCGGAGGCTCCCATTCATACTCCACCCGAATAGTCTCATTAACATATTTGTTCCCATCCAATTCAGGAATAGCCATGGTTAGAGCCTCTTTCAACTCATGATCAGCTGATATTTCAATGAGAGCCCTAGCATAGCTGCTTCTTCCCCAAGCCTCATTACACATATCACTAGTATACGAGTCCAGGCGCACAGGGGACCCAATTTTTGAAGCCAACATGCTTAAACCATCATCAGAATATGCCACTAGCGGAACATCATGCAATTTAACCCAAACTGCAACCTTTTTAACCTCTTCTTTTTTAAGGGTGTTTGTAGGAGACCAAATGTTGAGAAACATAGGTTTGTTACGGATCAGCCAAGGTCCCCCTTCAAGAACAGTATCCATACCCTTTCTATCTTCAAACTTGAAGAAAAAGAAACCATTTGAATTCATCATAGTTTTCTGAAGACCATGTTTTTTCCAATTTTTTCTGACAAAATATTCAACTACTGGATATGCAATCCTATCCCCCAGGAAATACCCATAAAGAGTGTTTGCTAACCTGTTATTAACCTGGCGAACCGAATCAATCGGAAGCACTACATCCACTCCATCCAATGATACATCTGATTTTAGTTGTCGAAAATTGACCTTAGGAACTTGAACAACCGCATCATTGGCCTTCCTATTGTTTTCATCTTCATTCTGATTCTGAATTGAATCCCCACCCCTCTTAGTATCACCCTGCTCAATACGTTCCTGTAGGACCACATCCGCATAAGATTGGACATGAGCATTATCATCTTGATTCAGATTTTGAACTCGAGTAGGACTAATATCATTCACCGGTAGCACAAATGCTACCTTTCTCTTGTCAAAAACTTTCGCATAATTCTGATTAGGAGAATCAGAACAACCAATAACATGTTCAGTATCATTAAGCGGCATCATAAAACATACCTTCTTACTCGGCATTTCAGAAACCCTATTCGCCAAAAATGATGTTTGTCTTGGCTCAAATGTTTTACCGTCAATGTTCTTAATTTTGTTGGCAAACACATTTAATTTTTCTGCAGTTTGGCTCTCCATTCGGACAGATTGTGATCAACAAACCAGCTAAATCAAAGAAAGTTGAAGATGAAAAAACCTGCTGAAACCCTAAAGCAAAAGGAACCAGCCGCACCACCTTCGCAAACAGAAAACCACGACTACAAACCCTAATCACGAAATCTGGACTCACCTCAATAGCGCCGAAATCAGAACAACTAAACCAGGTGTAAGCCGAAATCAGATGTAAGCCGAAATCAGATGTAAATCCGAAAACAGACTAACGAAATCAGATACGAAATCAAAAGCGCAAATCAGCAACAACCAGCTACACCCGTTTGCAAACAGAAAAAACAGCCGAAAACAAAAGCCCTAACTACAAACCTTAATCCGAGAACAAAAGAATATCACCTAAGGATCGATCATAATCCTAAGCTGATAAACAAGAACAATCAATACGAGGATTAGCAAGATAAAATTAGGGTTTTACCAAGTCGCCAAAATCGCCCAGAGAACCCATCTGTTACTTAGTTATTGGATGATTGTTTTTTGTTTGGACAAAAAACCCACTTTTTTGGTTTTTTCATTCTTGACCGAAAAGTAGGTTGTAAAAAGGAAACCATTTTTTTTGCTTCTTGAATTTTATATATATGTGGATATATATTTTGGTGTTCATAACCTAGCCATGACCTTGTGTGAATATGTTGAATATTTGTGTTTGTGATTTATATTTAATTATTTCAAAGGGATGTAATAATTATTATTTTTGTTCTTCCATTTGTAAAAATATGTAATTTATTTATTTTCATTTGGTATGTAAATAAATAGATTAGGTGCATTTTATTTTTACTAGAAAAATGTATTAGGATACCTTTTTGTAAAAGAAGATGCACACAAAAATGCGGTTTTTGTTTTGGCTAATTTCGGGCCTAAAGGACTTCATAGTTCTTAACGGGATTTTAGCCCGATAACCAAAACACATTTTTGAAGTCCAAAGGAGTTTGGAGCTGAATATAAAAGACATTTGGAAGCCCAAAGAATGTGTGTGAAGAAATCACAACACAAGAAGAAGACTTGAAGCATTTGGATGCGGGATCAAGTGGGAGTTCAACGACACATTATTTGTGTCTATATTCACCCCTTAGGAAGGACCTTAGGAAGGATCCTTTTTTTAGTTTCTAGATTGTAGTCTAGTTGTGTTTTTCGTTTGTTTTTTCTCCTGTGGTTTGGAATTGTTTACTTTCATGGGGCATGTCCCATGTTTGAACTAGTGTAGACTCTCTACACTACTTGTTTTTGGTTGGTTGTGAATATATAGAATCACCGGGGTAACCCCTTTACCAAAAAAAAAAAAATTGTTTTGATGATATTTGGATATGCATGCTTAACAAACTAATAATCAACAACAAGCTTAAAATTGGTTCTTTGACAATCATTAAAATTGGTTAATAAAAGGTTATTAAAAATTAATGATTTTCTAAAAAATGGGTTTTATTAAAAAGAACCTTGAAAATTTGTTTTCACAAAAGTACCAAGGATTTGAATGCATGCAAATGTATGGTACATAAAGTTTTCTAAACTAGAACTTTGAGAACTCAAAATCCCTTTTAAAAAAACAAGTCAAACACCAACCTTTTATACAACACTCGAATTACTTGGGAACTCTTTTGTGTGATAAAGGTCACCTAACCACATTTGAGGGAACTTGTATTTTCAAGGTGGGTTTACCATGTTGTGGGATACAGGTCACCTAACCACTTATGTGTATAAACTCACATGTGTGTGTAAGTTGGAAGACTTGATTTGGAAACCATAAACTTAGGGTCACCGAAGCATGGGAAACAAAGGTGTTGATGGGATTAAACATGCCAACTAAACATAAAGATGTTTAACCGATCCCATATGGCTAGAAGTTGCAAAGGGTTGCAATCGTCAAACGTTGACTACCTTGTTAATTTAAATAATGGGATAAAGGTTACCTAACCAATATTTAAATGTAACGTTGGATTCTAGATTTTAATTATTAATTGTCTATGAGACATAAAAGGGTATTAATGATTAAAATATAATAATATCTTTTTTTTGGGTAAAGGGTTACCCCGGTGATTCTATATATTCACAACCAAAAAGAAACAAGTAGTGTAGAGAGTCTACACTAGTTCAATCATGAGACATGCCTCATGAAAGTAAGCCCGAAAAGCCAAAAAACAAACAAAGCATCCAACCAACTAAAGGAAAATAACAACTAGACAAAACTCTAGACCGAACAACCAAACATCACAAAATTAATCAGCCCCCATCATCGCTCTTTCATACGCGTGGATCTCCCATTCTTCAAGAAGCTTCCGCACCCTAACGGTATCTTTCAACTTTGCTCCCATCAACTTGTATCGCACTGTTTTTGTAATAACATCACTAACCGTCTCAGGAGGTCTCAATTGATTTTTAAACAACCTGGCATTCCTCTCTTGCCAAATATTGTAAGCTGCAGCCGCAATGAGAAGCTTAGCAACATAAGTATCAGCCCTTTTTTGATGAGCACGAGCACAAAGCCAGTCAATAATCTCCGACCATTTCGGACAAACCGAGTTCATCCCCCCTCATTCCTAATTTGAGCCCACACTTGCGATGAGTACTTGCATTCAAAAAACAAGTGAGGGTGAGAATCAACATTCTCAAAGCACAATAAACAGCACATCGTATTCATGTTTTTCCTACGAGACAGATCCCATTGCAGAATCTTATCTTGCGTAAGGAGCTTACGTTTCATAATCAACCACATCATGAAAGCATGTCTAGGAATACACTGGGCGAACCACACAATGCTACACCAATCAACTTCCGGCTCTCTATGTCGCAACGAGTGCCAAACCCCCGAAGACGAAAACCCATTAAGATCATCACCATCCTTCCATAGCAGCCTATCGGTTTTCAGGGGATCCAAAAGAACTTGATCAATCTGAATAAGGACAGGGAATAAGTCCCTCCAAGCCGTAGGCCATCTCCAAGTTCCATTCGAATACACATCAGCCACCGAATCATCCAACCTAAAATCAGCATCAGTGATAACTCTAGACGATATAAAATCACCAAGAGGCCCCAATTCGGTCCAGTTATCGTACCAGGCTGAAGTGTTAGCACCATTTCCTAAATCCGACCATATATGTTTTCTAACCAACGGACACATCTGAATAAGTTTTCGCCAAGACCAACAACTATTCGAGGGCGTTTTGCATACCCATAAACTCTTGCCCTTTAAACGATACAAATGCACCCAATCAACCCACAAGGATTCTCGCTTGGAGACAATGCTCCAAATATGAGACGACATAAGCGCTTTATTCATATCCCCAACACGTCTAATACCCAGACCACCTTCATACTTAGGCGTACAAATCGAATTCCAAGAAACTTTAGATTTACCTTTATTGAACGCAGAGTCTTGAGACCATAGAAAGTTTCTCATTTTTTTTGGGTAAAGGGTAAAAGTTTCTCATTTTAGCTTCAAGCTCTTTAATAATCCGAGCCGGCAAGACAAAAACCGAGGACCAATAAATATGCATAGAAGAGAGCACTGAAATAATAAGCTGAAGTCTTCCCGCAAATGATAAAAGCTTGTTCCTCCAGTGCATAATACGTTTCTCTAATCTTTCCACTAGCACGCGACAGTCATTGTACCCAAGCCTAGCCGAAATCAGGGGAACCCCCAAGTACTTCACAGGCAACTTTCCTTCCGTAAAAGGCATGATATCTAGAATAGCTTGTTTAGTTTGATTGTTAACATTGCAAAAGAAAACCGTGCTTTTCTGGTTGCTAGGCACTAACCCCGACATCTTGGTGAACTTTGAGAGAGAAGCCATAATACAATTAGCCGAATTTACTTCCCCTCTAGCGAAAAGAAATAAGTCATCTGCAAAGCAAAGATTAATAATCTGCTGCTTTTCACATCTATTATGGAATTTAAACGAAGAATCAATTCGAACCGAATGTTGCAAAATGCTCATTAAGACCTCCATAACAAGAGTAAATAAATATGGGGACATTGGATCCCCTTGCCTTAGCCCACGATTGCCTCTGAAGAAACCATGCACTGAGCCATTCACACAAACCGAGAAAGAGGTAGTAGACACACATACCATAATCCACTCCACCATTTTACTATGAAAACCAAACCCAATCAGCACACTTTTAAGAAACCCCCAATCCACAGTATCATAAGCTTTCTGAATATCTACTTTAAACGCACACCTTGGAGGACCCGCATCTCTATGATAATTATGCATTAACTCTTGGGTTAACAGAATATTATCCGATATCTTCCGACCAGGAACAAAGGCAGATTGGTTTATACTAACAATATCATTAAGAGCTCCTTTAATTCTGTCAGCAACAATCTTACTAATGCATTTGTAAAAAAACATTACAACAAGCAATCGGCCGAAAATCAGTAACAAGCATAGGGGTCGAAACCTTTGGAATAAGCACAATGAGAGTATGATTCAATTCCCGAAGCAGGTTACCCGTTTCAAAGAAGTCTTTAATCGCATTAGAGACATCATTACCAACTAATGACCAAGCACTTTTAAAAAAGGCTGCCATATACCCATCCGGCCCAGGGGCTTTGTCGTTACCAATAGAAAACATCGCTTTTCTGACCACCTCCGTCGTTACTTGCCGAACCATATGAGAAGCCACATTATCAGATAGCATTTTCGGGAATAAATCCGGAGCCGGCTGAAGCGAAATGTCACCTTGAGAACCAAAAAACTTTTCATAGTGCTGAACAAACGCTTTATAAACCATGTCACCCTCATAGGGAATACCTCCCGAATCCGTAATAACCTCAATTCTTGAAAAATGGTTTCTGGCTTTCAAAGAAGAATGAAAAAAAGCCGTGTTCATATCACCCGCAGCTAACCAATCCACTTTAGATTTTTGTTTTAGGAACCGCTCCTCATCCAATAAAGCCACTTGTAAATCACGGCTAGTAGAAGCCTCATCGGCCCGGAGATCAACATTAAACGGATTCTGATCAATATTTTGTTGAATCACATCCAACTTCAATCTAAGCCTATCGACTTTCTTATGGAGATTCCCCTGCTTAAAAAGCAACGACCTCAGCGGATTTTTCAACAAACGGAGTTTTTTGACAACTCTAAATTGATGCACACCGTCAACTTGCGTTCTGGGCGATTTTGGCGACTTGGTAAAACCCTAATTTTCTCTTGCTAATCCTCGTATCGATTGTTCTTGTTTATCAGCTTAGGATTATGATCGATCCTTAGGTGATATTCATTTGTTCTCGGATTAGGGTTTGTAGTTAGGGTTTTTGTTTTCGGCTGTGTTTTCTGTTTGCAAACGGGGGTGTAGCGGGTTGTTGCTGATTTGCGCTTTTGATTTCGTATCTGATTTCGTTAGTCTGTTTTCGGATTTACATCTGATTTCGGCTTACACCTGGTTTAGTTGTTCTGATTTCGGCGCTATTGAGGTGAGTCCAGATTTCGTGATTAGGGTTTGTAGTCGTGGTTTTCTGTTTGCGAAGGTGGTGCGGCTGGTTCCTTTTGCTTTAGGGTTTCAGCAGGTTTTTTTCATCTTCGACTTTCTTTGATTTGGCTGGTTTTTTTATCACAATCTATCCGAATGGAGAGCCAAACTGCAGAAAACTTAAATGTGTTTGCCAACAAAATTAAGAACATTGACGGTAAAACATTTGAGCCAAGACAAACATCATTTTTGGCGACTAGGGCTTCTGAAATGCCGAGTAAGAAGGTATGTTTTATGATGCCGCTTAATGATACTGAACATGTTATTGGTTGTTCTGATTCTCCTAATCAGAATTATGCGAAAGTTTTTGACAAGAGAAAGGTAGCATTTGTGTAACCGGTGAATGATATTAGTCCTACTCGAGTTCAAAATCTGAATCAAGATGATAATGCTCATGTCCAATCTTATGCGGATGTGGTCCTACAGGAACGTATTGAGCAGGGTGATACTAAGAGGGGTGGGGATTCAATTCAGAATCAGAATGAAGATGAAAACAATAGGAAGGCCAATGATGCGGTTGTTCAAGTTCCTAAGGTCAATTTTCGACAACTAAAATCAGATGTATCATTGGATGGAGTGGATGTAGTGCTTCCGATTGATTCGGTTCGCCAGGTTAATAACAGGTTAGCAAACACTCTTTATGGTTATTTCCTGGGGGATAGGATTGCATATCCAGTAGTTGAATATTTTGTCAGAAAAAATTGGAAAAAACATGGTCTTCAGAAAACTATGATGAATTCAAATGGTTTCTTTTTCTTCAAGTTTGAAGATAGAAAGGGTATGGATACTGTTCTTGAAGGGGGACCTTGGCTGATCCGTAACAAACCTATGTTTCTCAACATTTGGTCTCCTACAAACACCCTTAAAAAAGAAGAGGTTAAAAAGGTTGCAGTTTGGGTTAAATTGCATGATGTTCCGCTAGTGGCATATTCTGATAATGGTTTAAGCATGTTAGCTTCAAAAATTGGGTCCCCTGTGCGCCTGGACTCGTATACTAGTGATATGTGTAATGAGGCTTGGGGAAGAAGCAGCTATGCTAGGGCTCTCATTGAAATATCAGCTGATCATGAGTTGAAAGAGGCTCTAACCATGGCTATTCCTGAATTGGATGGGAACAAATATGTTAATGAGACTATTCGGGTGGAGTATGAATGGGAGCCTCCGAGATGTGTCCACTGCTGTGTATTTGGGCATGATTCTGAGGAGTGTCCAAAACGCATTCGACCGACAGTGAAACCTCCTACACATAGACCGAACGTAGATGAGGATGGTTATACGGAAGTCAAGACAAAGAAGAATGTAAAGAAAAGCGGTTTTCAAGTTAATAATCAAAAGCCCAAGTTTGAATATAGACCTGTGGATAAAAAGAAAAAGGCAGTGAGTTCTGCTTACATGAGTGCGAGGAACACTAGTTCTTCTAAGGTTCAAACACATAATTCGTTTAGCGCACTTGGGTTTGTTGGAGGGAACGGGGATAAAGGGAGACGTGAGCCAAATGAGGAGTCTGATGATGACGGGGTAGAGGTTGTATATGATGAAACGAATGAGTTTATGACATCGGGTACTCATCCTACGTCTTCCAGTACAGGGGCAAGCACCTCTCACATAAACTTGTCTAATGGATAGGTGGCGTCTATTTCATGCTAAAGGGCTGCCAGTTGGTAGCAATTTCATTTTTGACGATGGCGGTTGACGTCTTTTTGTTTATTTTTCGTTTGTCTACTAGTTAGTCATTATCATGATTGTAGTAGGCTAGAATAATGTGGTAACTAGGTTTGTTTGGTTTTTTTTGTTTACATATATGGGGCATGTCCTGTATATGAACTAGTGGGGAATTCATCCTCACTACTTGTACTTATTTGGCGGTTGTCTATAATAGAATCACCGGGGTAACCCTTTACCCAAAAAAAAAAAAAACTTGCGTATCCCAACACTTATTGACAATCTCTAAAAATTCTGGTTTAAAAACCAGAAAATTTGCAAATTTAAACGACCTCGGCTTCATTTTCATAGCTTCCGGGATAGATAGAATACATGGGCAGTGATCCGAAAGCCGATACGGCTTGAAAATAGCAACCGAGTTCGGGTATTCAGCCAGAAAATGAGTGTTCCCCATCACCCGATCAATCTTCTTTAGTAACCCAACCCCTTGCTTTGGCTTTTGGTTCCAAGTAAAGTGAATACCTGACCGATTAATATCAACCACTTCAATGTCATCTACACAAGATTGGAACTCCTTCATTCCAATAGATATGGAAGAGGTTCCCATAGATTTATCCTCTATATTTAGCGCCGAATTAAAATCACCCATAATAAACCACGGACTATCAGCAACAAGGGTTTTGTGCATAGAAAGTTGGTGCCATAAATCTCTACGGGTCACATAATAGTTGGCAGCATAAACAATAGAACAATAAACCATCCTCTTATCCAATTTAAACACGAGTTGGAGATGCATAACCTGAGACGACTAAGCCAAGATCATCACATCAAAGATGGCCGGATTCCACCCAATAATGATTCTAGTGCCTTTGTCACAACACCCACCATTGGAAGTCCAATCCCACGAGCGGAAAACGGACTTACACACACTCGCCAATTTAGCAACATTCACATGGGTCTCTAAAATAGCACACAAACTCAACTTATAATCCTTTACTGCCTGCCGAACCTCCATTTGTTTAAGCGGGCGGTTCAACCCCCTTATGTTCCAAACCGCGAGACTAACCATCAGCAACTACCTGAGAAGGAGTGCTTGCCCCTTGTTTACTCTGTATCTTTAGCGCACCTTGCTGCATAAAAACATCCATTTCATTATATACTTCTTCAACCTCATCATCCGTATCCTCGTGGCCCTTACCCGATGATTTCTTGCTAGTACCCTCCTCCGAATCAGCTTGATTTAAGACATCAAAAGGGTTATTCAATTTAATGGCCGATGAAGTTGACCCATTATCGCCTTTCGGCTGAGGTTTTGAAGCCACCGGCCGATATTCAAACTTGTTTTTCTGTTTATTCACCGGAATGCCCACCTTTCTAGCAACTTTCTTACCATGAACTTCAGTATAGCCATCCTGATCGACATTCGGTACCTTTTTCATTTGCCTATTCTTTTGAATATTACGATTTGGCATGTCCTGCCTAACATTTTTCATTGGACTTTTCGGACATATCTCAACTGCATGACCAAACACACAACATGTAGGACAACGGTGCGGGCTCCACTCATAATCCACATACATAGTTTCTTTAATAAAACCCTCCCCTTCCGGTTCAGGTATCGCCATTGTAATCTCTTCACGAAACTCTTTATCAGCCAAAATTTCCACCAAAGCTCTAGCATAACTGCTACGACCCCACGAATCCGTACACATAGATGTTGTAAAAGAATCAAGCATCTTTGGCTCCCCAATTGTTGTAGCTATCAGACTAAGGCCATCTTTTGTGTAAGCCGCAATAGGAATGTGACAACCCGAACTTTTACGGTTAGTGTTACCTCGTTCCACGACCGTTAAACGAGTATTGTTACGTGTGCTCATTGCGTGATTCTAGTGAACGTGCTTGATGTGCTTGATTTATACTTGATTGGTTATATGAGACTTAATTGTATTATATGTGTGTGGGTGGTTGGCCGTTTGTTATTGTCCGTATGGTTTCTTTGCCATTCCGCGTGTCCGATATACATTACTCTTAGCAATCTTATATCGAAAATAGATCATTTTAAATACAACTTTGTTGGTATTAAAAATTATCTTAGAACATCATGTATCACATAATTGATTGAACTGGGCCCAAACGTGATATGTAACACCAATGAGTAAACCTTTAGACTCGGCCCAAATACTGTTTCGCATTATTATATAGTCTCGGCCCAAATCACTGTTGTTGTTAGCGATTATACCCAGCCCAATTCACTGTTTGATTAGCAAACATCACCGGCCCAGTTCCTTGTCCATATAGCTACATGTATACGTGAATAGTTGTGAACACAAACTAGAACAAACCCTATTTCCCCTACCAAGAGTGCGACGGCAACAGACCTCAAGACCCCCCCCCACCATCGAGACACTGTTCCAGCATTACTTCCATTTATTCTTCTTGTTCACGGCGGCTTGTGGTTAGTGATTCGTGCCTATGTTGATTCTATGTATTCGATCATGGTTATGTGGGTACTTGATAGTATGGATGCATGTTCTGATATGTTGGTTATGGTACTTTGATTTGCGTATTTAACAAGTAATGGTACTGTGCATGTGAGGTGAATGGATTAGGGAATTGGTTATAATAATACACTATTTGGGTAGGATAAGGGTCCATTAGATGTGTGGGTAATGATTTGATAAAAATTGAATAGCCTAGAATAAGAGAATGGCGGCCATGTGTGTTTGTAATCTTGATCTAATCAAGACCATGTGCATATTCTAGTAAGGTTGTCAGAATAGTCAAAGGTATAATATTGTGTGAATTAATTAATGAGGTGATGCATTGTTTGTTGAAGTTGAAATTTATGTACATAGGATATAGTAAATTAATAGTTCATACAGTGATGATCTTGACTATTGAATACATGCATACGTGGTGTGTTTTGGAAGTGTTAGGATTTATATTACCAATTGTGATTGTTATTTCATGTGGGAATTATAATGTTTAATTTATATTAACATGGGTGCTTCTAAACAATAATGGTCACGAGTAGGCTGAACAATTAAAGTGTAAAACTGTTGGGTATGATTAAAGGGTGAAGGTTTGTTTTCTTTTGGAACAGTTGACTTGAGAACATGAATTTGGGTGTAAAAACTGAATTTGGATCATACACACACAAGCATTGGACAACATAAAAGTATTTGTAATTTGGGCCGATAATATGTAAATTACTATGGGTTGTCGAGATGTATTGAGAGTACGTGAGTTGGGGTGGGCCGTAATGTATGACTAGGCTACATAAAAACAGAAATTATCATAAAGTAATGGGCCACATAAAGACTGTTTTAAATGGGCCGCAAGAAGAAACAAGACTGTTTAAGGGTTGCGGGCCGGGGTGTGTATGGGTGGGGCAGGATGTTTGGGTTATCATGTCCAGTGGTTTTGTGTTAATCGTTGGGCCAAGTCTAAAGCCACTGGGCCGCACAGTTTAATTGGTTTATGTATCGAGTTGTTAAGTGTTAGTGTGAGATGTGACGAATTATGTGAAATATATGTGACTCGAATATATAATACATGATTATGTGATATTATGATGTATGTTGTTGATTTTATTGAATGGTCAACGGTTACAGTACGTATGATAATATGTGTGTTACATATGCATGGGATTGCGTGATATGTGATTAGGGAGTATGTGTGTTAACGTGCATGAAATATCTAGTGTAAATGCATCCGAAACTGATGGTTGTCGGTAACTGTGTTAGGACGTTTATGACTGACTGTTAAACAAGTAACTAGTCTTGCCGAGCAAACCAAAGGTGAGTTCACTACATTCGAGCATGTGTCCCAGTGGTTGGGGACAGTCAGTGGGTATCCCGTGGAGGGATAAGTCTTTTGGGTAAAAACGGGTATATTGGTTAATATTCTCACCTATCATTCTTGTAAGTCCCTTATTATGTTACCTGGAGGGTAACGGGTATTAGTTGGTAGCGCTACTTAGGTTTGGCACCCTCACACCGCTCCTGGATAGGACGGATGTGAACTAATGACCCAGTCGGGCCTAGTACTGGATAGGAGTACGTGGGATAGGGCAGTCATGTACATCAGGAGCCGTCTTGTTCGGAATTGAGATATTATCAATATTACTTGCATTTGTCAGTGAACTGTTTTACATATAACTGGTAACAAACGTTTTCTAAAACTGTGAACTCGCCAGCTTTGTCTGATACACTTGTTACATGCTCGCAGGTCGCTAGGTGATTGAAACAGGAGCTTGCAGGCTGGAGAGCGAGAGTGGTCATGGTTATACGGATGGGATTATTTATCAAACATTTATTTCTTATGATTGATCGAAAAGTATTTACATTATGTTACCTTAACGCTTCCGCTGAACTTGTGGTTTTTGAATAACTTATGATTGGGATTTTATCATTATTAATTGATGGAACTTTATTTTAAACTTATGATTCAATGTAATTAGTGGCTCATTGCTAGTGGTCACACGCCTAACAGGGACACTCCCTAGGTGGTACTTTGAGGGTGTGACAGTTTGGTATCAGAGCCACTGGTTATAGTGAATTTGGTTTTAAAAACGTTTCTATAAAACCAGACTATAACCGAACAGATCCGAAATCGACCATGACACTCAGCTCCAGATTGCAAGGTTCGTCTCTCGTTTACTTACTGTACTGCATAACTAGTGAACACTTACATATGATAAAGCATGTGATTGCACGTTTAACACAACCGTATGAATTCATTACTTGCATGTGCTATGTGATGGGTAGTGTGGTGTTTCCTTAGACATTCATGACTCGCGTTTTGTGATGTTCTTTGCTTGCTACTCGAGTTTAAGGAACCATTTGACATGAGTTAGGAGGAGCTGAGATGAGCATGCAAATCACAATATTATTGTGGGTGCACACATAATAATAATGTGGGGTGCATGCGAGTCCCAGTGAGGCTTAACAAGTGAAAAAGGGGTTCCGATCCGTTATTTGATTAATGTGAAACACAACAGTCTACAAGAGTCATAGCAGTGATTGTCTCTTACTTGAACGTGATCTTTTCACTCCACTCTGAATCCTTACGAATCTCGATGATATCGAGTATTACCTGAACGCCCATCTGAACGCCTAGCGAACGGTGTAGAATGTTAGGTGCTGGTACGAACATCCCTGAGTTGGATGTTGCAGCGTCGAATGATTGGACTATACCTTTTCACTCTTTTTCATTGGTTGGAACTCAATGTACCGACGTCTTAGACCCCGGAGTGTGACCACTTCTGCAACACTCTAGAAATATACCGTGTATTACTCAGTCAACTTGAAAGAACGATGGACAAGAGGGTAAATGTAGTACCTTACCGACTTCAGCATTTGAACGACCCTAGTTACCGGCAACGAACAACAGCGATTTGACTCCAATCGAATCCTTAACCCCAGCCAGCGACTCATGGGAGTCGACTCTTACGAACCAATCGGGACAAAAATCGATGACGATTGACTGTAGAGCGGACTGTGTAACCGCCCGCACCATGAGTAGTGCCTTAGGACGTGGCACGGAATGTGAAAAGATGGACCTTGTTGGTGAAAGGACGCAGGACACCGTTACAGGCAACAATATTAGAGGCAACAGTCGCGACAACATCAAGGTACTCGTGATCGTAGCTTACAGTATGGAAACGAATGTGACCTCGACAAGGATTGACTGTGTTAAGTCAAGGTGACGACAACCAAGGGAACGACGACAGTACTGGAAATTCTCGTGACGAAAACAACACTGGAAATGAAGCTCATGGAAGGACATTTAGTATTGGCATAGGCTATACCAGACGTACTAGCAACACGATAGCTTGGATAGGTAGCTATTCGCTTCGTCTCTGTTCTGTTTAACCCTGATGCTTCTTGAAACCGAACCTGTTGTGGAGTCGGCTGATGCATGTCAATTGAAGCCTTATGTGTTCGCTGGGATGCAAACTCGACCTTGGGGGACAGGTGTTTGACACGACCTTCCTTCTACTACCCCTGATGGTTACAATGCAGTAGTTAGTGTGGATTGGTTATTCAGAAATCGCGCGGACATACCTTGTGAGGAGAAAATTTTGTGTGGAGAATCGTTATTTGTTCTAAAGCAACAGAGTGATGCAAAGGTTAGCGCCATATCAGCTATGAAGGCCCAAAAGTGTCTACGGAGGGATCACCCCGCTACGTTAGCAACCGTTATTGAGGCTAAGGAAAAGAGGATCGAGGATCCACCAATTGTTCGTGATTCCTCTCAGTGTGCTACCCGAGGAGGTTATAGATTTACTTCCACCACTGTTAGGCAGAATCTCAATTTGATCTCACGACAGGAGCAGCCCTTATTACCTGTACTTCTTATTGTCTCACATCAGGAAGGTTGCAGGAACTGCCTAAACAACTTCAGGAACCATTGGACAAGAGTTTTATCGGACCTAGCTTTTCGCTTTGGGGAGCCCCAGTTATATCCGTGAAGATAAGCCTTTCGTATGGGTACTGATTATCGAGAACTTAGCAAGGTGACAGTCAAGAACCGATCGCTTCGACCATGTAATAACACCCTGTTAACCAGTTGCGAGGGACAAGCTTCCATTCAAGGATTGATTAACGAGCAAGCCATTATCAGATGGAAGTCCAAGGGAGGATGTTCCTGGAACGACATATCGAACGCAATGTGATTTCTGGATTCAAGAGGTACCTTTTGGTCATATAATCAACGAAGTGGGAATACGCATGGATCTCGCTAAGATCCATTTTGTTAGAAATTGATCGACGCCAAAGATTCCTTCGGGGATACAGCAATTTCATGGTTTCGCTTGATACTATCGCAGATTCATCGGGGGATTTTGCAGCTTTAACCTCCTTAGCATAGCAGGGTGTTGTGCATTCGTGGGAGACAAAACGGGGGAACGTCTTTTCGGCTTTCGAATCCAAACTCTACAACACACTGAACATCGTCCTTACCCGAGGGTGCGGGTGATTTAGTGGTATACCATGATGGTTTGAATCAGAGTCCCAGTTATACGCCAATGCAAAGAATTGCACGAGTCACAACTGGTGGTGGAAGTCGTAGTCTTTGGAATCAAATTGGAGGCATTTCTTGGGCGATACCAAATGCACTACTTAGAAATTAAGGATCTGGAGAGAAAAATGAAATGGTTTCTTTGGAGATATGGTACTCTTTCTAAGGGGAGAGCTAAGGTAGCGTGGAGAGATGTGTGTCTTCCGAAGTTGGAAGGTGGTTTGGGTATACGGCGTATTTCAGATGTGAACAATTCCTTGATGGCATATCATATTTATAGTCTTTTAGCAGGTAGAGAATCATTGTGGACTAATTGGGTTCGTATCTATAGGCTTCGTGGTCGTAGTTTATGGGATATTCCGGTGCAAGCTAATTCCCCTTGGGGTTGGAAGAGATTAATGAAATGCAGACATATATTTCGAGATTATTTATGGTGTAAAATCGGTAATGGTCAAACTACTTTTCTTTGGTTTGATAAATGGAATGCTGATTGTCCTCTTGCAAATTTTGTTACTCCTCGTCAAATGGCCAGATATGGGTTTTCAATAAAGTCTAAAGTTGCTGATGCTATTCATAATGGTGTATGGGCTTGGCCGGAAGAATGGAGGGATGTGTACCCGACCTTGTTTCAGCTTCGGCCCCTGAGTTTGTCTTCTGCGAAGGATAGAGTCTTGTGGTTGAATTCAGAGGGTAAGTTAGTTCCATTTTCGTCTAAGGAAGTGTGGGAGTCTATTCGTATTCGTCACCTTCCGGCTACTTGGTCAAAGGTGGTTTGGTCGTCTTTCAATATTCCAAAACATGCATTCATATGTTGGCTCATATTCAAGAGGAAACTTTGGACACAAGACCGTATTTTACAATGGAATCATCGTGTTACGGGGTCTATGAACCAAATGTGTTGCCTGTTGTGCTGTTCGGATCTAGAGACACATGATCATTTGTTTTTTCAATGTGATTATTTGAGATCAGTGTGGAGTAGTGTGCGGAATAAAGTTGGCATGAATTCGGTTCATGAGTCGATGACATCGTGAGCTGGCTGGTTCCGAGAGCTAATTCTTGAGCTATTTATGCAGTTGCTAGTAAACTGCTTGTGACGGCTTCGGCATATGCCATTTGGACTTAAAGGAACTCTAGATTTTTTAGTAACAGGTTGAGGCCACCAGAGCAGATTGTTGACACTGTTATTAGCACTGTGAGAGCAAAATTAATTTCCTTCAAGTACAAGCAAACATCCAATGTTAAGAGGTTCCTGGAGGAGTGGAAGCTGAACAAGGAAGATCTCCTAGAAGATTGAAGACCTATGATTCTAGTTTTGTTTTGTGCTAGTATTGGTTGTTTTGTTTGGTTGTTTTCCTTGTTTTACTCTTTAGCGGTATGTCGCTAAGAGAACTAGGGGGTTTTTGTTAGCCTTCCTACTTGTTTTTAATTGAATGGTATAAAATCACCGGGGTAACCCTTTACCCAAAAAAAAGTGCATACATTGACAAAATCTTGAAGCGGTTCAAGATATAGAATTTTATGAAAGGTTTGGTACCTGTTCAAAAAGGGGACAATATTGAAAGCGTTTTAATGTCCAAGCTGTGACAACCCTCAAATTTACATGTATTCCGTACAATTTGTTAATGATAATTAAAGTGTTTAACTGATCTCTGATTACTGTGTTATACTTACATGTACTTGTTAACATACTAGTAGTATACAGAAAAGTTACTAAATAGTCCGGTATGCCTTCCTGAGTGTTAAAAATTAATAACGTTACAAAAATATATAAATAGGACGCTTTACGTATTAATTAAGCACTTTAACGGAACAGTGTCAAACCGAACAACCGGACATTACCCGAAACACTAAAATATTGCAAGAAGCACTGTTATTATTTTTCTGAACTAGTTATGGATCCCGAACATCATAACATATCCTATAAACAAATAATATACGTAACACCCTAACTAGTTCACTTAACATCTAACCAAATAGCCTAACTACCATTGAAACACAACTAAACACCCCCCCCCCCCCCAATGTACACGGTTCAAGGGTGTCCCCCACCCCTTGATTTTCTTTGAATTAAAAACTAAATCATGTCTACTACTTTAGAAACACTAGGACTTTTTGTGACACTCTAGGTTTTCCCGAGCAAATATTTTGTATTAGCATTATGTGTATAAACGTTATTAAATGTCAGTGCGTGTTATCTCGATGATTTTATGTGATCCTTGTGCTAAGTGTTATGAATGTATGTATATTATATATGTATGTGTGTTATATGAGTGGGCCGAGACCCCAAAAGGACCCGACTCGAGACCACCCTCGGTCTCGAGTGAACGATAAACACTCGGCCGGTTGGGCCATGCAACCTAGAAGCCCACCCGGAGACCCCTAACCCACTCGAGATATAAAACCCATGCCCAAACTCTCCTTCTCTCATTTGACACTCCCACCATTCACACTCCCTTTCACACTCTCTTCTCACTAAAACCCAAGAACACCACCACCAAATCTCTCTTCCCTTCTCTCGGATTCAAGCCGGAAGCATCAAGACTCGGTCAAGCTCGAAATCATCTCCCGGATACTTCGAATCCTCATCCTCCTTCTCGACTTGGTGTTTTCTTCTCTATCGGTTAGTGTTTTCTTTAGGTTGATAATACATGAAGATGGTTGTTGTTTTTATGTAATGAATGTGTTTCTTATATAGAAGATGATATGCATACTTGTTAGATGATTTGTATGTATATAATGATGATTATCGGTTAACATGTCTTGATTTCGGATAGATTACATAATGAGTTAGTGTTATCTTGTGTTTGAATGTGGTTTAAACCATGAGTTGTTGTTGATCATGAGATTTGGTTGCTTAGTGTTCATGACTAATCGGATTATATGCTCTTAGGCTAGGAAATCAAATGCTTGATAAAAAGGTTGCACACATGTGGAAATCGGATTAGTTGTTGATGTGTTTCTATTGTTGTTCATACTATAGTTCATAAAGGATGATGATAAAAACCTAAATGAAGAACTTGATGGATATGCTATGAATGTTGTTGAACATTTGAAATTGTTGGTGTTTGATCTGAATTGTTTGGAAATTAGACAATAAAACATGTTTAAGAAATTCTATTGGTTAGTACAAAATTTCATGAAAACAGAATTGTATTGGTTAGTACATCCGCCAGGTTCTAGAAGGATTCTTGTGCACGTATCCGAGGTTGCGACTCGAAACCCCCGGTTACGACTCGCAACCGAATCATGACAAGTCGAAACATCCGGTTACGACTCGCAACCAGAGCATGACAAGTCGAAACATCCGGTTACGACTCGCAACCAGAGCATGACAAGTCGAAACATCCGGTTGCGACTCGCAACTGTTAGTTATTGGGCCCAAGTGTATTAACTGTACATGCTGGTTACTGTTTAGGTGGGCTACGTGTTAACTGTTAACTGTTGCTGATAAAGAACTTAGACGGGCCCAATGACTTATTGGGTAATTAACCTACCGAGCAACCCAAGGTGAGTTCACAACCTAAAGCATGTATTCCCGGTGGTTTGGGAAACGGAACTAAAAACAACACTATCCCCTTATGAGGGATACAACTTACTTTTCCTCCCTTGTTATTGGGAACCTTTTAGTTAATTACTGTTTATACGGATTGCAACAAACGGCACTAAACGAAACTCTATCACTTAAAGTCCCTACTACATAATACCGATTAGTCGCCGGGGCCAGGCGAACGGGTTATTAGTTGATAGCGCTATTTAGGTCTTACCAACCTCACACCGTGCCAGGGTATGGGATCGGTCGTGAACTAATGTACTCAGGCATCCGTCAATGATGATAGAACATTGACATCGGGGCACTCTGCGGATACGCAACGGTCACCTAGTGTTCGGTATTGGAAAAACAGTTTAGTCGCTAACTTTTGGGGTAGCTCCCCATGGCATGTATAAACGGATAAATTAACTGGTGAAACAAGTTTTTGGTAATTAAAACTAGACAACTAGTGAACTCACTCAGCATTATTGTTGACCCCTTACTGCATGCTTTGCAGGCAACCAGTGACTGAGGAGCTGCTGCTTGGGAGATGTGTAGTGTTCGTCTACCCCTGTGTTGGGTGTTAAATAAACATGAACTCTGAACCATGTTTAAGACTGCTTTACTTATGCTTCCGCTACTTACTACTATTTGAGCTTAAAACTTTAAACTCTGAACTTGATATTTGCTAATCGTATGGTTAGTAAGTATTACTTTGGTTATTAATTCAATTATTCAGTATAATTGGTGGCTGGATCCTGGTCGGTCACGCCCTCAAGCGGACGGTACTCCGCAGGTGGAATTTGGGGGTGTGACAGATTGGTATCAGAGCCATTGGTTATAGTGAACTTGGTTTTAAAAAGGGAAGTCTTTTTGAGAAAAACCAGACTATAACCCGTGACTCGTGACGACACTACACTCCAAGGGCAAGACTCGACATACTAGACCTCGTAGCTCGGACTTGTGTTTACTTGCTTGTTTATCTTATATTGACTGCTCTACTATACATACTAGTGTGCCTAATTAGATAGATACCCATTTCTCTTCTACCTCATTCTCGCTACGTTACAACATTGCACTCATACTGTGTTTTCTGGCTATGAAGACAATGAGTGGACGCGGAAGAGGAAGCGTTAACATGACTCAGGCTCAATTTGCTAACTTGCTCAACACGGTGGCTGCAGCTTTCGCAGCTCACCCTGGAGGTAAACTCGTTGCTATAGGATGTTTAGATCCTACCCCCACATCGTCTTTTCACCTCTAAACCTATTCGCTCCCTTTCTCACAACAGGTCAGCCTGCGCCTGCGCAACCACGTGTTTGTACTTTCAAAACCTTCATGGATGGCAAGCCTCTCCCTTTCAACGGCACTGAGGGTGCCATAGGCCTTCTGCATTGGATTGAAAAGGCCGAAGCTGTCTTCGCCGTCTGCGAGTGTCCCCCTGCTAACTGGGTTAAGTACGCAACTGGTACGCTTGAAGGAAACGCGCTTTCATGGTGGAAAGCACAGATTCAGATGCTTGGTCTGGAAACTGCTAATGCTACTGCATGGGAAGATTTCAAGGACATGATCAAAGAGGAGTACTGTCACAGGGATGACATCCACAAGCTCGAGAACGAGTACTATGCGCTCAAGATGGTTGGATCAGAGATTGAGACCTACACCAAGCAGTCCAACGACTATGCTGCACTTTGCCTAAACATGTCCCAACCTATGTATCGAAGGATCGAATTGTACATCAAAGGCTTGGTCCCAGAAATCAGAAGTCATGTGACCTCAGCCAACCTCAATACCATACAGCCTGTGGTTCGCCTTGCTCACAAACTCACCAATCAGGCTGTGGAAGAGGGCAAGCTGCCCAAGAGGATCGGTGCTACTGTTGGAACTTCTGGCGATAACAAGCGAAAGTGGGATGGAAGTCAGGGAAAGGATGCTAACCCCACTCAGGCCCCAGTTCAACAAAGGAAGACTGAAAGCAACAAGGGCCCTCAGCAACAGGGTGGCTATCGAGGAAACCACCCTAAGTGTAACAAATGTAACCGACATCACAGTGGGCCATGTGGAAAAGGTCAGTGTCAGCGATGCAACAAGATGGGGCATGAAGCCAAAGACTGTCGAAGCCAGTTCCCAGCGAGGCAGAATCAGCAACAGCAGCAACAAGGAAACAACCGTGGATGCTTCAAGTGTGGAGCAATGGGGCACATGCGAAAGGATTGCCCTGAACTGAATCAAAACAACAACAATCAGGGTGCTGGGAACAATAACAACAATGCTGGAAATGGTGCTAGAGGAAAAGCTTTTGTGATTGGAGCTGGGGAAGCAAGGAATGACCCCAACGTTGTAGCGGGTAAGTTCCTACTTAATGATCGTTATGTTTCCATGCTATTTGATTCCGGAGCAGATGCTAGTTATGTATCCCTACGTATTAGTAAGAAACTTAAGCTCACTCTTACGCCGCTGAGCTCTAAGCACACCGTTGAAATAGCTAATGGTAGAAACCTCGAGGCCTCACACATAATTCGTAACTGCAAATTAGAGTTGTCTGGTCAGACCTTCTGTATCGATCTTTTCCCCATCATTCTTGGAAGCTTCGACGTCATTATTGGTATGGATTGGTTATCCAAACATCGAGCTGAAATCCTCTGCCAGGAGAAAGCTATTCGTATTCCCCGTCCCCCTGGCAAACCTCTTATAGTTCAAGGCGACAAGAGCGGAGAAGTCACAGGCATCATTTCATTCTTAAAAGCCCAGAAGTGTCTACGAAAAGGGCACACTGCTATCTTAGCACTCATTACCGACACACAGAAAAGGGAAAACAGGATTGAAGATTTTCCTGTTGTATGCGACTATCCTGAGGTATTCCCGGAGGAACTACCTGGACTCCCTCCTCACCGTCAGGTCGAATTCCAAATCGAGCTAGCTCCCGGAGCAGCACCTATAGCTCGTGCACCTTATCGCCTAGCTCCTGCAGAACTCAAGGAACTCTCTACTCAGCTACAAGAACTTTTGGACAAAGGTTTTATCCGTCCTAGTTCATCACCCTGGGGAGCCCCAGTGCTCTTCGTCAAAAAGAAGGATGGCTCATACCGAATGTGCATTGACTACCGCGAACTTAACAAGGTTACCATCAAGAATCGTTATCCACTTCCCCGTATCGACGACCTGTTCGACCAGCTGCAAGGGTCGAGCTATTATTCCAAGATCGATCTGCGATCGGGTTATCACCAGCTGAGAGTCCGCGATGAGGACATCTCTAAGACTGCTTTCAGAACCCGCTATGGTCACTACGAATTCCTCGTTATGCCTTTCGGAATGACCAACGCACCTGCAATCTTCATGGATCTCATGAACCGAGTATGCAAACCCTACCTCGATAAGTTCGTAATCGTGTTCATCGACGACATCCTAATCTACTCGAAGAGCCAAGAGGAGCATGAACAACACCTACGTCTTATTCTCGAACTCCTTCGCAATGAGCAACTGTACGCCAAATTCTCGAAATGTGATTTCTGGCTTAGAGAAGTTCATTTTCTTGGGCACATCGTCAATCAGGAAGGGATTCATGTTGATCCTGCTAAGATTGAGTCCATTAAGAATTGGCCTGTGCCTAAGACTCCGACCGAAGTTCGCCAATTCTTGGGATTGGCGGGATACTATCGAAGATTTATCAAGGGATTCTCTAAGATCGCTCAACCACTTACGACACTCACTCAGAAGGGTGTTGCTTACAAATGGAGTAATGCTCAGGAATCTGCCTTCCGGGAACTAAAGAAGAACCTTTGTAGTGCCCCTATTCTCTCCTTACCCGAAGGTACCGACGACTTCGTCGTCTACTGCGACGCTTCTATTCAAGGACTTGGCTGCGTATTGATGCAACGCGAGAAAGTTATTGCTTACGCCTCGCGACAACTCAAGGTCCACGAACGGAACTATACGACGCATGACTTAGAATTTGGAGCTGTGGTCTTCGCGCTCAAGCTTTGGAGACACTACTTGTATGGCACCAAGTGCACAATTTACACTGATCACAAGAGTCTCCAGCACATAATGGGACAAAAGGAGTTGAATATGCGGCAACGCCGATGGGTCGAACTCCTAAATGACTACGAGTGTGCAATCAAATACCACCCAGGCAAGGCTAATGTGGTAGCCGATGCCCTCAGCAGAAAGGAGACCAAACCCAAGCGTGTTCGTGCCTTACAGCTCACTATCCACTCGAACCTCCCTAATCAAATTCGGAATGCTCAGGTCGAAGCATTGAAAGCCGAGAACATCAGGGCTGAGTCCCTACGAGGATCGAGACAACGATTGGAACAAAAAGAAGACGGTGCTTACTACGTAGCCGGACGCATATGGGTTCCGCTTTATGGAAATTTACGTGACCTTGTGATGGATGAAGCTCATAAGTCCCGTTACTCGGTACATCCGGGTTCGGATAAGATGTACCACGACTTAAGGGCTACCTATTGGTGGCCTGGCATGAAAGCCCACATAGCAACCTACGTCAGAAAATGTTTAACTTGTGCAAGAGTCAAGGCTGAGTATCAGAAACCATCAGGCCTACTCCAACAGCCAGAAATCCCGCAATGGAAATGGGAGCAGATTTCCATGGATTTTGTTACTGGCCTGCCTAGGTCTCAACGAGGAAATGACACCATTTGGGTAATAGTGGATCGCTTAACTAAGTCTGCACACTTTTTGGCTATCAAAGAAACAGACAAGTTCTCTACCCTAGCAGAGGTATACTTAAAGGAAGTGGTTTCGAAGCACGGAGTGCCTACCTCTATTATTTCTGATCGAGATGCGCGTTTTACTTCTGAATTGTGGCAAGCCATGCACAAATCTTTTGGCTCACGTTTAGACATGAGCACCGCTTATCACCCGCAAACAGATGGGCAGTCTGAACGCACCATCCAAACCCTCGAAGACATGCTCAGGGCATGTGTGATCGATTTTGGCAAAAATTGGGAGAAGCACCTACCGTTAGTAGAATTCTCCTACAACAACAGCTACCACACCAGCATTCAGGCAGCACCCTTTGAGGCATTGTACGGCCGTAAATGTCGATCGCCTCTCTGCTGGGCTGAGGTTGGTGACAGCCAGATCACAGGCCCGGAACATGTAGTCGACACCACGGAAAAGATTGCCCAGATTAGGCAACGCATGGCGGCAGCTCGTGACCGCCAAAAGTACTACGCTGATAGAGATAGGAAACCGCAAGAGTTCCAGGTGGGTGAACGGGCTCTACTTAAGGTCTCACCCTGGAAGGGTGTGGTTTGTTTTGGAAAACGGGGCAAGCTTAATCCAAGATATGTCGGACCCTTTGTGGTTACCGAAAAGATCGGTACGGCCGCTTACAGATTGAATCTGCCTGAAGAACTGAGTGCTGTGCACAACGTCTTCCACGTGTCTAATCTGAAGAAGTGCCTGTCAGATGAAACACTCGTCATTCCTTACAAGGAGCTTACTATGGACGAACAGCTACACTTTACTGAGGAACCGGTTGAGATCACGGATCGTGAGATCAAAACCCTCAAACGTAGCCAGATACCCCTCGTGCGAGTTCGTTGGAACTCACGCCGTGGCCCAGAGTTTACCTGGGAGCGGGAGGACCAGATGAAGCGCAAGTATCCCCAATTGTTCCCTAATGAAACTCCCAGCACTGAAGCTACAACCGAATTTCGGGACGAAATTCCAAATTAACGGGGGGATGATGTGACACCCCGTTGAAACGCCCTCACTTTTACTAGCTTGTCAGTGGCTGCCTTAACTTTCGGGACGAAAGTTCTTAAAACTTGGGGATAATGTGACACTCTAGGTTTTCCCGAGCAAATATTTTGTATTAGCATTATGTGTATAAACGTTATTAAATGTCAGTGCGTGTTATCTCGATGATTTTATGTGATCCTTGTGCTAAGTGTTATGAATGTATGTATATTATATATGTATGTGTGTTATATGAGTGGGCCGAGACCCCAAAAGGACCCGACTCGAGACCACCCTCGGTCTCGAGTGAACGATAAACACTCGGCCGGTTGGGCCATGCAACCTAGAAGCCCACCCGGAGACCCCTAACCCACTCGAGATATAAAACCCATGCCCAAACTCTCCTTCTCTCATTTGACACTCCCACCATTCACACTCCCTTTCACACTCTCTTCTCACTAAAACCCAAGAACACCACCACCAAATCTCTCTTCCCTTCTCTCGGATTCAAGCCGGAAGCATCAAGACTCGGTCAAGCTCGAAATCATCTCCCGGATACTTCGAATCCTCATCCTCCTTCTCGACTTGGTGTTTTCTTCTCTATCGGTTAGTGTTTTCTTTAGGTTGATAATACATGAAGATGGTTGTTGTTTTTATGTAATGAATGTGTTTCTTATATAGAAGATGATATGCATACTTGTTAGATGATTTGTATGTATATAATGATGATTATCGGTTAACATGTCTTGATTTCGGATAGATTACATAATGAGTTAGTGTTATCTTGTGTTTGAATGTGGTTTAAACCATGAGTTGTTGTTGATCATGAGATTTGGTTGCTTAGTGTTCATGACTAATCGGATTATATGCTCTTAGGCTAGGAAATCAAATGCTTGATAAAAAGGTTGCACACATGTGGAAATCGGATTAGTTGTTGATGTGTTTCTATTGTTGTTCATACTATAGTTCATAAAGGATGATGATAAAAACCTAAATGAAGAACTTGATGGATATGCTATGAATGTTGTTGAACATTTGAAATTGTTGGTGTTTGATCTGAATTGTTTGGAAATTAGACAATAAAACATGTTTAAGAAATTCTATTGGTTAGTACAAAATTTCATGAAAACAGAATTGTATTGGTTAGTACATCCGCCAGGTTCTAGAAGGATTCTTGTGCACGTATCCGAGGTTGCGACTCGAAACCCCCGGTTACGACTCGCAACCGAATCATGACAAGTCGAAACATCCGGTTACGACTCGCAACCAGAGCATGACAAGTCGAAACATCCGGTTACGACTCGCAACCAGAGCATGACAAGTCAAAACATCCGGTTACGACTCGCAACCAGAGCATGACAAGTCGAAACATCCGGTTGCGACTCGCAACCAGAGCATGACAAGTCGAAACATCCGGTTGCGACTCGCAACTGTTAGTTATTGGGCCCAAGTGTATTAACTGTACATGCTGGTTACTGTTTAGGTGGGCTACGTGTTAACTGTTAACTGTTGCTGATAAAGAACTTAGACGGGCCCAATGACTTATTGGGTAATTAACCTACCGAGCAACCCAAGGTGAGTTCACAACCTAAAGCATGTATTCCCGGTGGTTTGGGAAACGGAACTAAAAACAACACTATCCCCTTATGAGGGATACAACTTACTTTTCCTCCCTTGTTATTGGGAACCTTTTAGTTAATTACTGTTTATACGGATTGCAACAAATGGCACTAAACGAAACTCTATCACTTAAAGTCCCTACTACATAATACCGATTAGTCGCCGGGGCCAGGCGAACGGGTTATTAGTTGATAGCGCTATTTAGGTCTTACCAACCTCACACCGTGCCAAGGTATGGGATCGGTCGTGAACTAATGTACTCAGGCATCCGTCAATGATGATAGAACATTGACATCGGGGCACTCTGCGGATACGCAACGGTCACCTAGTGTTCGGTATTGGAAAAACAGTTTAGTCGCTAACTTTTGGGGTAGCTCCCCATGGCATGTATAAACGGATAAATTAACTGGTGAAACAAGTTTTTGGTAATTAAAACTAGACAACTAGTGAACTCACTCAGCATTATTGTTGACCCCTTACTGCATGCTTTGCAGGCAACCAGTGACTGAGGAGCTGCTGCTTGGGAGATGTGTAGTGTTCGTCTACCCCTGTGTTGGGTGTTAAATAAACATGAACTCTGAACCATGTTTAAGACTGTTTTACTTATGCTTCCGCTACTTACTACTATTTGAGCTTAAAACTTTAAACTCTGAACTTGATATTTGCTAATCGTATGGTTAGTAAGTATTACTTTGGTTATTAATTCAATTATTCAGTATAATTGGTGGCTGGATCCTGGTCGGTCACGCCCTCAAGCGGACGGTACTCTGCAGGTTGAATTTGGGGGTGTGACACTTTTGGGCAAAGACATGTTGGAAGATGTCCATATAAACCACAAGTTCATCCTCACTTTCATCATTCAATAACTCAACAACACCTCAAACTCTCTTCTCTCCTCTCTTGTGTTCGGCAGCCATCATCACCCCACCATACCACCACCATCAAGCCACTTTCTTGCCATTCCTCATACATACAAAGGTGCTACGGGTCACACAACGAAGCTTGGTGCTCTCGGAAGTTGAAGGACCTTCTCCATTCGCTATTAACCACCACATTTCTTCACTCGAACTTCCCTAGCCTTGAGCTAGTGGTAAGAACTTAGATCCGTTCATTCTTCATGTTATTTAAGTGGTTAATAGGTGATTTAATGATTTAAAATTATGAAACACTAAAGCACTTGCACTAAAGTCTTGAACATATGGAATAAAAGATGGATAAAGAGAACTTATGTGTGTAAATCATGTAGATCTTGTGTTGTTATGATTTTTGTTGATTATCTGATGATTTGTTGGTTAATATTGATGTTTGATGTTGTTGTGATCACTAAACATGATTAACGGAATCAATCGAACACAAGTTAGAAAGTTAAAGAATGAAAACAGAATCTGTCCAAGTTTTACAGCCAACTTCAGTTGGCTGTAAACAGGTCATAAACTGTCACACCCCCAAAATCCACACGCGGAGTATCACCGCTTGGGAGCGTGACTGACCAGGATCAAGCCACCAATCATATTGAACATGTAATTAATATATAAAAGTAAATGCCATTATACCACCAATATGAAAGGTGTCCAAAATAAACATAGGTTATCACTGTTTAGCGGAAGCGTATAATTAAAACCCAACATAATATAGTATGAAAAGTCATAAGTGTTTAATGAAACAATCACGATCCAAGCCCACAACGACCAGCTCCTCCCTGTGCAAGCTCCATGTATCTAACGACCTGCAAGGAATGTAACAGAGGATCAACAACTAGTTGAGCGAGTTCACAAAAAGTAAATGCGTAATAGTAAGTTCGTATGTAACATGTGGCTCTACTGGGCCGATAGTACGTTCTATTGGTGGGGGCTTCCCATGTTGTATATCCACTAGACTATTCGTAACCATAAGTATCCTTCCCAATCCGAGGATAGTAGTAAGTATAATTTTTCGTAGGTTTTACGTAAGTGCCCTTCCCAACCGAGGACAGTACGTAGCGAGTACGTAGGTTTAGCGCTGGCGTCCTTCCCAATCCGAGGACGGTAGTACGTAGGTTTTACGTAGGTTTAGTGCTGGTGTCCTTCCCAATCCGAGGACGGTACGTAGGCTTTACGTAGAGTTTGGCACAAGCATCCTTCCCAATCCGAGGACCGTGGTAAGTAGTCTAGTGGTGATGTAAGTACAAGTAATCATTCAATCCCATTCCCAACCCACCGGGGAATCCCATGCCTTGGTAAGGGTGTGAACTCACCTTGGTTTGCTCGGTATGCTAAGTATGTGCTCAAAGTAAATCAATCACGTCCTAAAGTATGCACGTATAGAACAATCAGTTTGTAGTCACGAGTGGTACACGTATGAGCATGTAGTACGTATTCACAATCACACAAGTCATGTATATCATTTAACAGTAGTTAGATATTCCAGTTAACCCTTAACAGTAGTTAACTAACCAGGTTAACCTTTAACAGAATTAAAGTAAGTTACTGTGCTGATTACACATTTGGCGAAACACAATAGTTGGCGAAACACATAAGTTGGCGAAACACAATAGTTGGCGAAACACTCATGTTGGCGAAACACACATTCTGTTTCGTCGTGGACTCCTTTGGCGAAACAGAATTTCTAATTCGTCGATGACTCTTGGCGAAACACATTCTGTTTCGCCGAGAGTTCTGTTTCGTCGGATGTCTGTTTCGCAGACGCAGTTACAGCAGTTACGAAATACGCAGAAACCCTAGTCATGCTAGCAGCCGTCATCAGTATCAGAAATCATATGGAGGTCAATGTGCAAATAGAATCATCATAACTCAATCATCCATGAATCATTGTCTAGCATAAACCCTAGTTTATGTGTATAACATATAGATTAACATACAACATCATATCATTGAACCCTATCAAGATGCTAACTTGTATTCAGAATCAGAACATAATAACAACATCCAGAACCGAGCATTCGATTGTATTAAGTTTCGCATAGCATTGTATATATATCCTACTACATCATACATATCGAAATCTATATCATCATCATCATCATCATACTCTTATAATCACAGCAGTAACACACAACAATCATACACCCAAGCAAGAATCGAGATATCACAGAACATGAAATCGATTAATAAACACGTACTAACCGATTCGAGATGAACAAACACGGATTCGGGAGCTAGGGATGATGGTAAACGATGGTTGTTTCCGTCGCACAGAAGAGAGGGAGTTCTAGGGTTTCCTGATTGCCTAACTTGTGAAACTAAACCCGTTTCACGTAAATATTCACGAAATAACGTTCTGGGCCGTACTGGGCTTTCGGCGAAACTGGGCTCGGCGAAACTGATCTGTTTCGTCGAGTTCGGTTTGGCGAAACATGCTTGTTTCGTCGAGTATGTTCATAGCGAATCACAACTCTGTTTCGTCGAGTTGTTTCACATGATAAATCAGTTTATGTGATTTCTAAAATACTAAGTCTCATGCTATAATATCAACACATAATCAAGCAAACACAATACGTTTATTATCACACGAAGTGTACCGTTACAAATCAGACGAGTCAAACAACTAAACAGTCAAAGTAAACGTGCATTTAATGCGAAAGTGAAAGTCGAAAACTCGAGTTGTCACATTATCCCCAACTTGAAAGAAATTTCGTCCCGAAATTTAGCATGCGGTTACTGAGGAAGCTAGGTGAGTTGTATCGTTTACTGGTTTTCCTGGGGTGTCACATCATCCCCCCGTTGATTTGGAATTTCGTCCCGAAATTCTGAAGTAGTAGCTTCACCCTCAGTAGTGGTTGCACATTTTCCGAATAATTGGGGATACTTGAGTTCCATTTGATCTTCACGCTCCCAGGTGAACTCTGGGCCGCGGCGGGAGTTCCAACGAACTCGCACAAGAGGGATTCTCATGTTCTTGAGGACCTTAACATCCCGGTCCGTGATTTCAACAGGTTCCTCGACGAAGTGCAACCGCTCGTCGATAGTGAGTTCCTTCAAGGGAACTATGTGGGTCTCATCTGACGTACACTTCTTCAGATTCGACACGTGAAAGACGTTGTGAACTGCACTGAGTTCAGGTGGTAAGTTCAGTCTGTAGGCCACTTTGCCTATTTTCTCTGTAACTTCGAAAGGTCCGACATAACGCGGATTGAGCTTGCCTCGTTTGCCAAAACGAACCACACCCTTCCAGGGTGAAACTTTAAGTAGCGCTCGATCCCCAACCTGGAATTCGAGTAGTTTCCTGTCTTTATCAGCGTATACTTTCTGACGGTCACGAGCTGCCGCCATGCGTTGTCGTATTTGAGCAATCTTTTCAGTAGTATCAACTACCATTTCTGGACCTGTGATTTGACTATCTCCCACCTCTGCCCAACAGAGAGGTGACCGGCATTTACGCCCGTACAATGCCTCGAATGGTGCAGCTTTAATGCTGGTGTGGTAGCTGTTGTTATACGAAAATTCTACAAGTGGCAGATGTTTTTCCCAACCATTGCCAAAGTCAATTACGCACGCCCGAAGCATGTCTTCTAGAGTTTGAATAGTGCGCTCAGACTGCCCATCGGTCTGAGGATGATAAGCTGTACTCATGTCTAAACGAGAGCCAAAAGATTTGTGCATTGCTTGCCACAGTTCTGAAGTAAAACGTGCGTCACGATCAGAGATGATGGAGGTGGGCACCCCGTGCCTTGAGACCACTTCTTTCAAGTAGATGTCTGCTAAGGTAGAAAACTTGTCTGTTTCTTTGATGGCCAAGAAGTGAGCAGACTTTGTAAGCCGATCCACGATCACCCAAATAGTATCATTTCCGCGCTGAGATCTAGGTAAGCCTGTAACAAAATCCATGGAAATTTGCTCCCATTTCCATTGTGGTATCTCAGGTTGTTGGAGTGGTCCTGACGGTTTCTGATATTCTGCCTTGACTCTCGCACAAGTCAAGCATTTGCTAACGTATGTGGCTATGTGGGCCTTCATGCTAGGCCACCAATATGTAGTTCTGATGTCGTGGTACATTTTATCTGCACCTGGATGTACCGAGTAACGGGACTTATGAGCTTCATCCATTACAAGCTCGCGTAAGTTACCATAGAGTGGGACCCAAATGCGTCCTGTTATGTAATAAGCGCCGTCTGCCTTTTGCTCTAATCGTTGCCTTGAGCCACGTAAGGCTTCAGCCCTGACGTTGTCTGGTTTCAATGCTTCTACCTGAGCATCTCGTATCTGAAAAGGAAGGCTAGACTGGATAGTAAGTTGCAATGCTCGTACACGCCTAGGCGTAGTATCCTTTCGACTGAGGGCATCAGCCACCACATTGGCTTTGCCCGGATGGTACTTTATAGCATATTCGTAATCGTTCAGTAGTTTGACCCATCTACGTTGTCGCATGTTCAATTCTTTCTGCTTGAAAATATGTTCGAGACTCTTGTGATCAGTGTATATAGTGCACTTGGTACCGTATAGGTAATGGCGCCATATCTTGAGTGCAAAAACAACCGCTCCCAGCTCTAAATCGTGTGTTGTGTAATTCTGTTCGTGAATCTTAAGTTGGCGTGAAGCATAAGCAATGACTTTATCCCTTTGCATCAATACACATCCAAGATCTTGGATAGATGCATCGCAGTAGACTACAAAATCATCCGTGCCTTCAGGCAATGAGAGGATAGGTGCACTACAAAGCCTATCCTTTAAGTGCTGAAACGCTGTTTCCTGTGCATTACCCCAACGATAAACAACACCCTTCTGCGTCAGTAGTGTAAGTGGCTGAGCAATCTTTGAGAAGTCTTTGATGAACCGTCTATAATAACCCGCCAAACCCAAGAATTGGCGTATTTCTGTCGGTGTGCGAGGTGCCGGCCAGTTCTTGATCGACTCCACCTTGGATGGATCGACATGAATCTCATCCTTGTTTACCACGTGGCCTAGAAAGTGGACTTCACGAAGCCAGAAGTCGCATTTTGAAAACTTAGCGTATAGCTGTTCCGTTCGAAGAAGTTCCAAAATAAGTCGTAAGTGCTGCTCGTGTTCCTCCTGACTCTTCGAATAGATCAGGATGTCGTCGATGAAAACAATGACGAACTTGTCGAGGTAAGGTTTGCAAACCCTGTTCATAAGATCCATGAAAACCGCAGGCGCGTTCGTTAACCCGAAAGGCATGACCAGAAACTCGTAGTGGCCGTAGCGTGTTCTGAACGCTGTCTTGGAGACGTCCTCATCCCGGACTCTCAGTTGATGATACCCTGACCTTAGATCAATCTTCGAGTAATAGCTCGACCCTTGTAACTGGTCGAATAAATCGTCGATGCGTGGAAGAGGATAACGATTCTTCACAGTCACCTTGTTCAGTTCACGGTAGTCTATACACATGCGGAAGGTACCATCCTTCTTCTTTACAAATAGTACTGGAGCTCCCCAAGGCGAAGAGCTAGGACGTATGAAACCCTTTTTCAAGAGTTCTTGCAGTTGCTTAGACAGTTCTTCCAGTTCAGTTGGAGCTAAGCGATAAGGTGCTCGAGCTATAGGTGCTGCTCCTGGAGCGAGCTCGACCTGAAATTCGACCTGGCGATGAGGCGGTAACCCAGGTAACTCTTCAGGAAACACTTGAGGATAGTCGCGTACTACTGGAATATCCTCAATCTTTTTCTCTTTCTTCGATGTATCCGTAACGAGAGCTAAAACAGCTGTGTGGCCCTTTCGTAAACACTTCTGAGCCTTCAAGAAAGTAATGATGCCGCTCACGACACCACTCTTGTCGCCTTGAACTTCGAGAGGTTCTCAATCAGAACGGGGAATACGAATGATCTTCTCCTTGCATAGGATCTCTGCTCGTTGTTGGGATAACCAATCCATACCAATGACGATGTCAAAGCTACTTAGAGTTATAGGAATGAGATCAATAGAGAAAGTCTGACCAGCGAGGATAAGATTACAACCCTGAACTATGTGTGTGGCCTCTAGACTGTTACCGTTGGCTAACTCTACGACATGTTTGGTGTTCAAAAGTGTTGGTGCACGTTTAAGCATTTGGCTAACCTTTAGAGACATATAACTGGTATCCGCACCCGAATCAAATAGTACAGTAACATAAAAGTCGTCGAGGAGAAACTTACCCATAACCACGTTGGGATCATTCCTGGCATCACCCTGCCCAATCACGAAGGCTCGTCCCCTAGCGCCGTTGTTCCCATCATTGTTGTTTCCCCCGTTGTTGTTCCCATTACCCTGGTTGTTGTTGTTGTTGTTGTTGTTCTGGTTTCGGTTTAGTTGAGGGCAGTGTCTTTTGTAGTGACCTTCAGCGCCACACTGAAAACATCCCTTATTGCCCTGTTGTTGATTCTGCTGTGCTTGCTGCTGCGGCTGATTTTGATTCACAGGCCGTGGGCTCCTACAATCCTTGGCCTCATGGCCCACCCTGAAACACCTTTGACAACGTACCTTGTTACACTGGCCACTGTGGTGCCTGTTGCAGTTGTTGCACCTTGGGAGGTTCCCTCGATAACCGCCCTGCCTGTGACTACCCGAAGATTGCTGACCAGGGCTCTGATAATTGTCAGTCTTTCGCTGCTGAACTTGGGACTGAACTGAAGCTGAACCTTTACTGGAATCCCCCTCCCATTTTCTCTTGTTGTCACTGGGAGTAGCAGGAGTGACTGAAGTAGTAGCGGTAGTTGTAGCGTTGATGCGTTTAGGCAACCTTTTCTGTTCCACCGCTTGATCAGTGAGACGGTGAGCCAACTGAACAACCTGCTGGTAGGTGGCATGATTGGCGGAAGTCACATGGCTTTGGATTTCTGGCACCAGACCCTTAAGATAAAGTTCGATACGCTTGTCCACCAAAGTAGGACACAGTAATGCAAGCTCATTCGATCTCTTTGTATACGCCTCAATTTCAGACCCTGTCATCTTGAGGTTGAAGAACTCAACTTCCAGCTTATGTATGTCATCACGACTGCAGTATTCTTCCTTGATCATCTCTTTGAAATTGTTCCATGGGGTGGCGTTAGCAGCAACCAACCCTAGTATTTGGACCTGTGCTTTCCACCATGTGAGGGCTAAACCCTCGAGAGTGCCGGTAGCATATTTCACCCTGCGTGCCTCAGGGCATTCACACATTTCGAACACAGACTCTAGCTTCTCGAACCAGTGGAGAAGGCCTACGGCTCCTTCAGTGCCGCTGAAAGTAGTTGGACGACAGTCCATGAAAGTTTTGAAAGTGCAAACAGGTGGCTGACCTGTTGTGTAAGAATCAGAGTAAGGTTAAACAACAAGAGTTGGTTTAAGAATGTAGGATCTAAGGATCCTAGTGTGAGTTGTAACTGCAGGGTATACCTCCTGCTTGTGCGGCTGCAACTGCCGCAGTAACTCGTTCGTTAATGAGGGCCGTCAACTGGTCCTGGGTCATGTTATACGTCCAGACATGATCTTCATAGTAAAGATAACATAAGTGAGAGAAGTTCACGAATAGTGCGATGACAGAAGAGAGTAAGCACACAAGTGTTCTCATGCGATAACAATAGTGAGCAATGTAATCTAAGCATACCACGAGCAAAGTTCTATGTAATTCTAGCATGTAGGCAATAAACATAAACCTTATTACCTAGGATGTTTGAGTCTTGCACGTGGAGCGAAGCGTCGTTGTGGATCGTTGAGCACTGTACTGGTTATAGTCTGGTTTTAATAAAAACGTTTTCCCCATATTAAAACCAAGTTCTCTATAACCAATGGCTCTGATACCAATCTGTCACACCCCCAAAATCCACACGCGGAGTATCACCGCTTGGGAGCGTGACTGACCAGGATCAAGCCACCAATCATATTGAACATGTAATTAATATATAAAAGTAAATGCCATTTAACCACCAATATGAAAGGTGTCCAAAATAAACATAGGTTATCACTGTTTAACGGAAGCGTATAATTAAAACCCAACATAATATAGTATGAAAAGTCATAAGTGTTTAATGAAACAATCACGATCCAAGCCCACAACGACCAGCTCCTCCCTGTGCAAGCTCCATGTATCTAACGACCTGCAAGGCATGTAACAGAGGATCAACAACTAGTTGAGCGAGTTCACAGAAAGTAAATGCGTAATAGTAAGTTCGTATGTAACATGTGGCTCTACTGGGCCGATAGTACGTTCTATTGGTGGGGGCTTCCCATGTTGTATATCCACTAGACTATTCGTAACCATAAGTATCCTTCCCAATCCGAGGATAGTAGTAAGTATAATTTTTCGTAGGTTTTACGTAAGTGCCCTTCCCAACCGAGGACAGTACGTAGCGAGTACGTAGGTTTAGCGCTGGCGTCCTTCCCAATCCGAGGACGGTAGTACGTAGGTTTTACGTAGGTTTAGTGCTGGTGTCCTTCCCAATCCGAGGACGGTACGTAGGCTTTCGTAGAGTTTGGCACAGGCATCCTTCCCAATCCGAGGACCGTGGTAAGTAGTCTAGTGGTGATGTAAGTACAAGTAATCATTCAATCCCATTCCCAACCCACCGGGGAATCCCATGCCTTGGTAAGGGTGTGAACTCACCTTGGTTTGCTCGGTATGCTAAGTATGTGCTCAAAGTAAATCAATCACGTCCTAAAGTATGCACGTATAGAACAATCAGTTTGTAGTCACGAGTGGTACACGTATGAGCATGTAGTACGTATTCACAATCACACAAGTCATGTATATCATTTAACAGTAGTTAGATATTCCAGTTAACCCTTAACAGTAGTTAACTAACCAGGTTAACCTTTAACAGAATTAAAGTAAGTTACTGTGCTGATTACACATTTGGCGAAACACAATAGTTGGCGAAACACATAAGTTGGCGAAACACAATAGTTGGCGAAACACTCATGTTGGCGAAACACACATTCTGTTTCGTCGTGGACTCCTTTGGCGAAACAGAATTTCTAATTCGTCGATGACTCTTGGCGAAACACATTCTGTTTCGCCGAGAGTTCTGTTTCGTCGGATGTCTGTTTCGCAGACGCAGTTACAGCAGTTACGAAATACGCAGAAACCCTAGTCATGCTAGCAGCCGTCATCAGTATCAGAAATCATATGGAGGTCAATGTGCAAATAGAATCATCATAACTCAATCATCCATGAATCATTGTCTAGCATAAACCCTAGTTTATGTGTATAACATATAGATTAACATACAACATCATATCATTGAACCCTATCAAGATGCTAACTTGTATTCAGAATCAGAACATAATAACAACATCCAGAACCGAGCATTCGATTGTATTAAGTTTCGCATAGCATTGTATATATATCCTAATACATCATACATATCGAAATCTATATCATCATCATCATACTCTTATAATCACAGCAGTAACACACAACAATCATACACCCAAGCAAGAATCGAGATATCACAGAACATGAAATCGATTAATAAACACGTACTAATCGATTCGAGATGAACAAACACGGATTCGGGAGCTAGGGATGATGGTAAACGATGGTTGTTTCCGTCGCACAGAAGAGAGGGAGTTCTAGGGTTTCCTGATTGCCTAACTTGTGAAACTAAACCCGTTTCACGTAAATATTCACGAAATAACGTTCTGGGCCGTACTGGGCTTTCGGCGAAACTGGGCTCGGCGAAACTGATCTGTTTCGTCGAGTATGTTCATAGCGAATCACAACTCTGTTTCGTCGAGTTGTTTCACATGATAAATCAGTTTATGTGATTTCTAAAATACTAAGTCTCATGCTATAATATCAACACATAATCAAGCAAACACAATACGTTTATTATCACACGAAGTGTACCGTTACAAATCAGACGAGTCAAACAACTAAACAGTCAAAGTAAACGTGCATTTAATGCGAAAGTGAAAGTCGAAAACTCGAGTTGTCACATAAACTGTACAAAAAAACTGATATTTTGAGTCTAAAACGTGTTATTATGAAATACGGTTCTATTGGCACCGGAATCGTAATTTTTGGACTTCGTTTACTATTTTTAAAGCGTTATTTCGTAACAGCAGCTAGAGCTGCATTTTTCTGCTGAAAATATGTGTTTTGTTTTCTGTCATAACTTGGGTTCTGTGTAGAGTTGGATCATGAAACTTGTACTGTAGATGACCACCGATGTATTTGTAATTATCCCACTGGAATTTTGTAAATCGGATGCTCGATGAATTTTAAATAAATTATCCCGTGGACAGAAAAATATAAATCTGAGTTCAGTCCGGAAAATAAATTTTTATAAAATATTGGTAATGAATCGGACCCCGATATTTTTACACAATAAAATTTGGAATGTTGAAGACATTCTGTAAAAATTTGGGAATTTTTGGAATAAGTTAACTATTTTATTAAAATGTACGAAAACAACCCGGTTTTGAATATTTATGCTGAAATGACATAAGCTGTAATTTGCGTGTCTAAATGTCGAGTATGCTATCTGTGAATGATCTAACATGTATTATGTGTTATGTGCATTATCGTATGTTTGTTTATGAATGGGGAATGGATGGGAAACTTATATGGGCATAAACCGTCAAAGTGATGCATGTTATGTGATAGATACGTGTAGGAACTTTGTGCTCTATTTGAAAACCACTAAATGACTAACTGGTAAATCATACTAGGACGTGATTGACCGATCTTGACTGTTAGCTATATTTGAGAATCTAACCGAGCAAACCGAGGTGAGTTCACACTTTCTACAAGGCATGGGATTCCCGGTGGTTTGGGAATGGGTTAAAGAATTTAAAACTAAATCTACATATCCCATTGGGAAGATATGTACGGCCATCCTCCATAGATAGGATGCCATTATTAATCCTATGAATTCTCCTGGTGCAGAATACGTACGTTCGTCCTCCTGGTGCAGGACAACAACCTTAAAACTAGCTAGACAAAACTCTATCATGAAGTCCCTCAATTTATAACGACTTAATCGCCGAGGCCAATGATGAACGGGTCATTAGTTAATAGCGTTATTAGGTTTAACAAACCTCACACCGTGCCGTTCGGATGGGCGTGTACTAATGGACTATGGCAAACTGTCAGTGATGATAGACACTGATGTAGGGCACAACTATTGTTCGTCAGTTGTCGATATGTATGGTCTAGTAGTTCACACGGGGAAAGCCCCCCAGTGATTATGGTTATGGTTTGGGTAATGAAAAAGGAACTGGTTAAACATACTTTCAACTACGGGGTAACCCCTACGGCAATTAAGCCAACGAAAGCCAAACCACGTTTTTCTGAAACAACTTAAAACTAAACAACCAAACGTGAACTCACTCAACTTTGTTGTTGACTCGTTGTTACATGCCTTACAGGTCGCTAGATGCTTTTGGAGCTTGCACGAGGAGAAGGTTGTTGTGGAATATGGGTTGTTATATGTCACACCCCGACCGCGTAAAACAACAAATCGCGGCGGAAACATCGGGGCGTGTTGCGACAGAATTAATTGTTTCATAACCATGGCACACAAAGTGTATTTTATTTATTAAACAAGGGTGTTACATTGTCTCGAAATAGTAAATTAAGAGTTCAGAACATAATTAAACATAGTCTATCTTATTTTAAAGTCTCTAAGGCACAGGTCCGCCCTAGTATCATGATCAACATCCTACGGAAAAGCACCTGAAAACACATGTGAAAATAGGTACGTCAGCATAAAAATGCCTGTGAGATACATAGGTTTTGTGAAAATAAGATTCATGACTTATGTTTGAGAAAATGTTTAGTCATGAACCTTGTTATTTGCTTTGTCTTGTAAATCATTTGAAAACAATAAGATCAGATGATATGTATAAGTAAATGTCAGGTTTAAATAAATAACCATGTAAAAATGTGTTTGTATAAGATAAGTTGTTTGTAAATCAATGTCTTGTGAAAAGTATGTTATTTGTATAAAATGTTCTATGTCTCAAACTGAAATGATTCAAATAACGTTACGCCATATAATACTATACAAACACTTATATATAGGAAGTACCAGCGGCGTATCCACCATGCTTGTATCATATTACACACGCATCGTTACTTAATCACTTAATCAAACCAAACCAACCAATGTAAGAAGTCTATGTTTAAACCAATTGTCAATGTATTGAATAATATGTCAAAGTGTTCATGTCAAGATGTAAATCATGTAGTATGTAAAACCAATGTCAAAAATGTTTGTGTCAAATGTAAATCATGTCAAAAATGTCTATGTCAAATATCCATGTCAAATGTCTATGTCAAATATCCATGTCAAATGTCTATGTCAATTATCCATGTCAAATGTCTATGTCAAAATGTCCATGTATGGCAAGTGAAATGTCTCAACTAAACCATATGCACAAAAACAAAGTATTGAAGTAAAACTTGGTTTAAATCAAAGCTATGTTTTGTGTAAATGCATGCAACTATTTAATATGAACATTTATGCGGTATTGTGAATATGCATACATCCAAGCCTGGCGACTGTGGTGATAAAACCCTTTAAACAAATTAAAGGTCTATCTGTCTTTAATGTCAACGAATTCGGTCATTCCTTTCTGTCCCCTTACCCTGGGATGTCCGGAACGGGAGTTGTCAATTCCTATGGTACCACTACCTACTAACGAACGGCGTAGCTAATGTTAATGGATATATTGTCCCATGTAAACAAACCAAATGTCATACCAAAATGTAAACATGTGAAAACAATGCACTAAGTATGTAATCAAATGAACATACATAGCGTGAAATGTCATGTAAAACGATGTACTAAGTAATGCACACAATGGGCATACCTAGCATGAAATTGTCATGTAAAACGATGTACTAAGTAATGCACACAATGGCACACCTAGCATGAAATGTCATGTAAAACGATGTACTAAGTAATGCACACAATGGGCATATGTAACACCTGTGCCTCCACGGCCATCAAACAAATACCAAACCAATGAAATATTGTATTTCATACTTGGGATTTGTAAAAATATGTGTATCATTTGCACATATCAATTTTTGTTCGATTTCAAACTCTAAATCGCTTTCTGGAAGGTTATACGCGCACTGATGCGTAAATATAACCAGTTTAATGCAACAAACACTCCGGAATAGTGACATAGGCTTAACATACCTTAAATAACCTTTACATAACTTAGATATAAGTTTTGGAAGGTTTGGTGTGGTGAAATCAAAGTTTAATCGCTTACAGGGACTAAATTTGACAAACTGCGAAAGTATGCCAATTTGAACTGTAACAGACCTTCCGGAACATGACCATAAGTTAAACATACCATAAATATCCTTTACATAGCTTAGAAATAGGCTTTGAGGGGTTCGGTGTGCTAAAATAAACTTTTGGGTCATTCAGGGACTAAAAGTGTCAAAAAAGTGCACAAGTTTGCATTTTCGCGCATAACTTACGTTCTGAATACATCCGGACATCAAAAAAATTATGTTAGCACTAAAATATTTTATTTTAGTGTTCGCCATAAGAAAAATCCATTCGTCACGTCATTTGGATCGTTTTTCGCATTCAGGACCAGATTCGATGTATTAGCCGTTGTTTAATTCACAACCATACATTCTAACTTGCTTAGTCAGCGGATAAGGATGGAATTTAGGCACCATGACATTTCAACACATGTATGGATGGAATTTAAACACCTAAACACCATGACCTTTCAACACATGTATGGATGGAATTTAAACACCTAAACACCATGACATTTCAACACATGTATGGATGGAATTTAAACACCTAAACACCATGACATTTCAACACATGTATGGATGGAATTTAAACACCTAAACACCATGACATTTCAACACATGTATGGATGGAATTTAAACACCTAAACACCATGACATTTCAACACATGTACGGATGGGATTAAGGCACGTTTTCCATGAAACGATCTTAACGGTTCGGGTATTCCTATAAATACCCATCCACCCCCATTGCTAAAATCACTAGAACTTTGATTTGAGAAACTCTAAGTTGAAACTATTGTTTCATACCTGAGATTTTTGAATCGAGGTTAGCATTCGGGGACCCTTCGTAAGTATTCTTTCGTTCTTTTCCTTATTTTATTGCTTTTCGAGTCAGAAAGTCAAACTTTGTTTGACTTTCAGCGTTGACCAGTAATGGTCAATGCGAAGTTCGTTTGAACTTCGCAACGTGAGTGTAATCACGTTGGTCATAGTCCCTTGGGACTATGCCCACTGATTACCACGTTGTCTAGGGTCGTAGGGTAGGCGATCTAATAAATCGCCTATACCTTCGAGCCCGACCCAGTTTGGTCGATCATTAGGATCCGACCAAATACATTAGGTGACCCTAGTATAGGGCATAACCTTCCGAGGTTATACCCTATGGTCACATCGTTTAAGTAGTTGTATGATAGGTAGTTTATATGCCTTAGGTAAATTACCAGAATACCCTTTTCATGTATAATTGGTAATTAAGCATATGTAACCTAAACTTTTGTCACATAACTGATTATGTAACATGTTTAGGCATATAACACTTGTCATAGGACTAGTTAAACGGTCCGAACGCGTTTCACGCACACGACGCGTTAAAGTAGCATAAGTTACCTTAATGGGTCGCGATGGGTCGATAATACTTAGGTTAAGTTTCATTTAGTATGTAGGCTTTGTTAAACCATATCATATGAGTTCCTACACTCATTTGGTTTACAAACCCTCCTGCTACCCAGTCTTCCGATTTAGGTCCGGGTTAATTATGTAATTACCTATATTAGGTACCGTTTGATTTCCGGGACTCCTCTAGCTTTCTTGGTAGTTGTTCAAGACTCCTAAGCACTCCCAGGCGAGTACATTATTCCCCTCTTTTACTGTTTTCAACTGTTTTGGGGTGACTCATATGTGCTAAATGTTTTATCAATGGTTTCAAGAACAATTACAATATGGTTTCAAGAACAATTACAATGTGGTTTCAAGAACAATTACAATTATTTCAAGAATGCTAACAATGATTTCAAGAACGAATACAATGATTTCAAAAACTAATAACAAATTTCAAGAAGTGAACAAACTTGTTGGTTGTAGTTTACATGACCGATGACATTCATTAGCTATGATCAAGCCGACCAGTATTAGGTTATGGTACCATAGGATCTGACAAATCCCGTTATTTACTGCACCCATTGTTATGTGTGGGTGTTGTGGGTAGCGACTGAATCTGTAATTATTAACTTATCCTTTGGTAAGGGTTTGTTAAGAACGAGAGCGAGAGCGAGTTGGAACGAGGAACGCGTCAAGAAGGTTTGAATGTTATTAGAGAATCGATCATAAAGTAGTTCACGATTAAAACAAGAACGATTAGAACGATTAAAACAAGAACGATTAGAACGATTAAAACAAGAACGATTTGAACGAATGGGTAACGATTGGGTAAACATTTGTACATGATTTACATTTGATCATGCATTTACACGAAACATAGTATTGGTTTAAACCAAGTTTTACTTCAATACTTTGTTGTTGTGCATATGGTTTAGTTGAGACATTTCACTTGCCATACATGGATATTTGACATAGACATTTGACATGGATATATGACATAGACATTTTGACATGAATTACATCTTGACATGAATACTTTGACATATTATTCAATACATTTGACAATTGATTTAAACATAGACATTTTACATTGTTTGGTTTGGTTTGATTAAGTGATTAAGTAACGATGCGTGTGTAATATGATACAAACATGGTGGATACGCCGCTGGTACTTCCTATATATAAGTGTTTGTATGGTATTACATATTGTAGCGTTATTTGAATCATTTCAGTTTGAGACATAGAACATTTTATACAAGTAACATACTTATCACAAGACATTTATTTACAAACAACTTATCTTACACAAACTCATTTTTACATGGTTATTCATTTAATCATGCATTATTCTCTTATTTATACTTATCATCCGAACTTATTATTTTTCAAATGATTTACAAAGACAAAGCAAATTACAAGGTTCATGACTAAACATTTTCTCAAACAAAGGTCATGAAACTTATTTTCAACAAAACTAATGTATTCGCCAGCATTTCTTTGCTGACCTCGTTTTCACATATGTTTCAGGTATTGTTGGATGATATCGATTGATAAGATGCATGCTCACATAGGACTGGACAAGGCCTTAGTGACTCAATAACAATGATAGACTATGTTTAAATAGTGTATTTAGATTTCCAGACGATGTAATTACTCTATGTTTAATAAAACGAAACACTTTTGATATCCATGGTTATGAAACATTAATTCTGTTGCAACACGCCCCGATGTTTCCGCCGCGATTTGTTGTTTTACGCGGTCGGGGTGTGACAGAAAAGATGGTATCAGAGCCAATGGTTATAGGGAATTAGGTTATTAGTAATTAGTAATGCTTTGACCTAGTTTATAACCTCCTTAGGACCCTAACGCGAGTTTACTTGCGTTTAGTCATAAAACAATACCGTCACCTATCCTTAGGTGACGACCACAACAAGAACGTAAATTTCAAAACCGCTTTGAAAACTAATCATCTGTTCTAGGATGATTAATTTTTAGGTTTTGAACCCTCTATTGTAAGGTTTTGAACCCTCTGTTATATGGTTTTGAACCCCTTTGAATTTTCAAAATCTCGTCAAGGTTTTGGGTTTTAAATAATGTGAACACGTGCAAACTGGAAGGGTGAATGCCTGTATTCTGGGTTTTCTGTCTAGGCAAGCACTTCGTATACATCTCATCAGACGCGAGACCAGTTGTGCTTACCTGGGAATTCTTGGGATGAGTGTTCACTTATAGGCGAGCATGTCTTCGCGATACATTATTTTTAACCTATTTACTTTGACTAATCACCAAGGTCGTTTGTTGCTTTGTAGTAACAAACAAATGACCACTATCCTTGCTTTCATCAGATTTGTTTCATCTCATTCTTTTCGTCTAAATTCTCTCACTCATTTCCTTTCATGTTTCCTCTTTTAGACAATGCCTCCTCGACGCGAAAGCCAGATAGAGACTGCCGAGCTGGTAGAAATCATTGCGCAGCAAATGGCTGCTCAATTCCCAAACCTCTTTTGTAACACCTGTGTCATTTCAACCATCAAACAAATGCCCAACCAGTGAAATATTGTATTTCATACTTGGGATTTGTAAAAATAGGTGTATCGTTTACACATATCAATTCTTGTTCGATTTCAAACACTATATCGCTTTCTGGAAGGTTATACGCGCACTAATGCGTAAATATAACCAGTTTAATGCAACAAACACTCTGGAATAGTGAAATAGGCTTAACATACCTTAAATAAACTTTACATAACTTAGATATAAGTTTTGGAAGGTTTGGTGTGGTGAAATCAAAGTTTAATCGCTTACAGGGACTAAAGTTGACAAACTGCGAAAGTATGCCAATTTGAACTGTAACAGACATTCCGGAACATGACCATAAGTTAAACATACCATAAATATCCTTTAAATAGCTTAGAAATAGGCTTTGAGGGGTTCGGTATGCTAAAATAAACTTTTGGGTCATTCAGGGACTAAAAGTGTAAAAAAGTGCACAAGTTTGCATTTTCGCGCATAACTTACGTTCTGAATACATCTGGACATCCAAAAATTTATGTAAGCATGACTACATTATATTTTAGTGTTCGCCTTAAGAAAAATCCATTCGTCGCGTCATTTGGATCGTTTTTCGCGCTTATGCGCATTCCGTCGTAATTAAGCGAACATCGCGATCGTACGACCAAACGAACCGACATCCGACATATTTTTGAGCATGTTTTGAGTTCCCTATACTTTAACTTAATTTTAGAGCCTTGAAATGAGGTTAACGAGGTTCAAACGCATCGAAAAAGGCCTTAAACACGTGCAGGGACTGAAACTGTCATTTTTCAAACATATGTGCAGATCAGAAGGGCCATGCGGCCCGCATTGTCTTTGGCTGATCCTGAAGCGGGCCGCTTCCCACTATCAGACCAGATTAACTGCATTTAACAGCTGGTTGCAGCTGTTTAGCACCTCCAATCCCTCTTCCACATGTCAAATCCTTATGGTTAGTGGCATTTTAGGCACCATAACATCCCGACAAGTGTACGCCTTAGATCGTGGCACGTTTTCCATGAAACGATCTTAACGGTTCTCCGAATACTATAAATACCCACCCCCCTTTGGCTTAAAAACCCACAAATCTGATTGAAAAGACTCTAAGTTGGAACCTTCGTTTCATACCTGAGCTATTTTGATCTGGGTTAGCATTCGGGGACCCTGGGTAAGTATTCTTTCGTTCTTTTCCTTATTTTTACTGCTTTTCGAGTCAGAAAGTCAAACTTTGTTTGACTTTCAGCGTTGACCAGTAATGGTCAATGCGAAGTTCGTTTGAACTTCGCAACGTGATTGTAATCACGATGGTCATAGTCCCTTGGGACTATGCCTACTGATTACCACGTTGTCTAGGGTCGTAGGGTAAGCGATCTAATGAATCGCTTATACCTCGAACCCGACCCAGTTTGGTCGATCATTAGGATCCGACCAAACACATTAGGTGACCATAGTAGGTAGGGAATAACCTTCCGAGGTTATACCCTATGGTCACATCGTTTAAGTAGTTGTATGATAGGTAGTTTATATGCCTTAGGTAAATTACCAGAATACCCTTTTCATATATAATTGGTAATTAAGCATATGTAACCTAAACCTTTGTCACATAACTGATTATGTAATATGTTTAGGCATATAACACTTGTCATAGGGCTAGTTGGGCGGTCCGAACGCGTTTCACGCGAACGACGCGTTAAAGTAGCATAAAGCTACCTAAACGGGTCGTAATGGGTCGTAGACACTTAGGTTAAGTTTCATTTAGTATGTAGGCTTTGTTAAAACCAAAAGACACGAGTCTCTACACTCGTTTGGTTTACAAACCCTAATGCTACCCGATCTTCCGATTTAGGTCCGGTTTATTAATTTAGCTACCTATACTAGGTGCCGTTTGATATCCGCGATCTCTAGCATTGTTTAGTTGTCACTCCAGAACTACTGAGCAATCCCAGGTGAGTACATAGACCCCTCTTTTACTGTTTTTCCAAACTGTTTTGGGGTGGAACACATGTGCCTACTTGTTACTTTCCTGCTTTCCTGTTTTCACATCATATACTGCTATGTTCGTTAGTACATTATAGTACATGATTTCATTACATTTCATGCTATGTATGCCCAAATTGTGTGCGTACTTAGTACATTGTTTTACATTGCTTTTCTGTTGCATATGCTTTTCTAGCATATGAATACATTATACTACATATTGAACCGTTGTAATCATTTGACTGTGATCCGTTGATATCTGTGAACCGTTGTATCTGTGAACCGTGTGAACCGTATTTGACATAGACATTTCGGCATAGACATTTTAACATGATTGACATTTGATCATGCATTTCCCACAAAACAAAACTTTGATTTAAACCAAGTTTTACTTTAATACTTTGTTTTTGTGTATATGGTTTAGTTGAGACATTTCACTTGCCATACATGATATTTTGACATAGACATTTGACATGGATATTTTGACATAGACATTTGACATGGATATTTGACATAGACATTTGACATGGATATTTGACATAGACATTTTGACATTTGTTTGGTTTGATTAAGTGATTAAGTAACGATGCGTGTGTAATATGATACAAGCATGGTGGATACGCCGCTGGTACTTCCTATATATAAGTGTTTGTATGGTATTACATATTGTAGCGTTATTTGAATCATTTCAGTTTGATACATATAACATTTTATACAAATAACATACTTTTCACAAGACATAGTTTTACAAACAACTTATCTTATACAAATCCGTTTTACTATGGTTATTCATTTAACCATACATTATTTACTTATTTATACATATCATCTGATCTTATCGATTTTCAAATGATTTACAAAACAAAGCAAATTACAAGGTTCATGACTAAACTTTTTCTCAAACATAAGTCATGGAACCTATTTTCACAAAACCTATGTATCTCACAGGCATTTTTATGCTGACGTACCTATTTTCACATGTGTTTTTCAGGAACTGTTGCATAAGATGATCAAGATACATATAGGCAGACTTGGGCTTTAGTGACAATAAAAGATGCAAGACTAGTTAATTTTGTTGTATTTCCTTGATTGATTAGACTTGTAACACTTTTAATCAATAAAACGAAACTTCAATTGCCATGGATTTGAAACAATTAATTCTGTTACAACACTCCCCGATGTTTCCGCCACGTTTTGTATGTTCCACGTGGTCGGGGTGTGACTGAAAAGATGGTATCAGAGCCAATGGTTATAGGGAATTAGGTTATTAGTAATGCTTTGACCTAGTCTATAACTTTCTTAGGACCCTAACGCGAGTTTACTTGCGTTTAGTCATAAAACAATACCGTCACCTATCCTTAGGCGACTACCACAACAAGAACATAAATTTCAAAACCGCTTTGAAAATTAATCATCTGTTCTAGGATGATTTATTACAAGGTTTTGAACCCTTTGTTATAAGGTTTTGAACCCTTTGTTATAAGGTTTTGAACCCCTTTTAATTTTCAAAAATCTCGTCAAGGTTTTGGGTTTTAAATAATGGGAACACGTGCAAACTGGAAGGGTGAATGCCTGTATTCTGAGTTTTCTGTCTAGGCAAGCACCTCGTATACATCTCAACCAGACGCGAGACCAGTTGTGCTTACCTGGGAATTCTTGGGATGAGTGTTCACTTATAGGCGAGCATGTCTTCGCGATACATTATTTTTGACCTATTTACTTTGATTATTCACCGAGGTCGGTTGTTGCTTTGTAGTAACAAACAAATGACCACTATCCATTGCGTTCATCAAATTTGTTTCATCTCATTCTTTTCGTCTAATTCTCTCACTCGTTTCCTTTCATGTTTTCTCTTTTAGAATGCCTCCTCGACGCGAAAACCAGATAGAGACTGCCGAGTTGGCAGAAATCATTGCGCAGCAAATGGCTGCTCAATTCCCAAACCTCTTTGCTCTATGGAATCAAGCCAACAACAACAACAATGGTCCATGCAATTTCAAGAGTTTTAACTCGGCGAAACCACTCAAGTTTAGTGGTTCTGAGGGAGCGACGGGGCTTCTCCAATGGTTCGAGAGCATTGAAAATACTTTCCGCCACGTGCAGTGTCCTGACAATCGCAAGGTCGAGTTTGCTTCGAGTGTGTTCCAGAAGAGAGCCCTTACGTGGTGGAATGGGATTATGAGGGATCGTGGTGCAGAAGTTGCTCTAGCACAGACATGGGCTGAACTTAGGGCCCTTATGATGAAGGAATTCTGTCCTCGACACGAGATCAGGGCTTTGGAAAGGGAATTCGACAATCTTGAGCAAGACAGCGGTGAGCATCGAGCCTACACGGACCGTTATGAGGAGTTAAGTCTGTTATGCCCAAACATGGTCACGCCTTTGGATAAGGCAATCGAAAAGTACATTGATGGCCTCCCTGACTCAATACAAGACATTTTGACTGGTAGCAACCCTACTACAGTTAGACAGGCCATTGAGCTATCTGCAACCTTGACTGAATCGAAGATCAGGAAAGGTAAACTTTTCCGAAAAGGTGACAAGAAGCCGGTCGAAGAATCAGAACCAATCGAGGAATCAAAGATCATGGATGAACAGACTGGATCCCCTAAGAGGTCAAAGAAGCGAAAGGCTTCTCAGAACTACGCTGTGGTCGCTCACAATGATCAAGCCGTCCTCAATCAACCAGCTCAACCCCCTGCCAGGAAACCCTACAATGGAACTGCACCCTTGTGCAACCAATGTGGCCTACATCATCATGCTGCTGTGAAGTGCCGCAAATGCCAAACTTGCGGACTCATAGGCTATACAGCAAGAGTCTGCCCAGCTGCAGCTGCACCAAATCAAGTTAACAACAATACCGCTCAGGGTCGTTTTCTACCAGGTTCTTGCTTCAACTGTGGCGAGATGGGTCATTTCCGAAGAAATTGCCCAAAGCTTGCTAATGCAAATCCAGCACAGGGATGAGCATCTGACCGAATGGAAGACAACGCTGTTTAGAAATAATCAATCCTTATGTATTATTTTCTTTAGTTGTCAAGGTCCAAGAAACAGTTGTGATCATTGTTTATAAATAAACCTTTTATTTACATTGCAATGTAATTATGTGGTTGTATGTATAGACAACATATCTCTTACAATACCGACAATCAAGGGAATCGTATTCCTTGAAGAACGGACTACCCCGAAATTTCCTCCATTTTATTATCTCTTGCGTTTTCCACGGAAATCCTTAGTACCCGTCTCTTGCAAAGAAACGAAGTACAAGGCGCAAGTTACAACTCTGTGTGAATACCCAACGTACCACTATAAATTCTTAATAGGGTACCTAAGGGTATTTCCGTATCTTCAAATTTTTGTGTTCCTTAATTCGACTATTATGTTTCTTTGAAAACAAAATCGAATTTTTGAGAGATCTTCCTATCTCTTCAGATAGATCCCAGAGGACATCGAAGTCCATTGACTGGTTTCCATATCCGTTCTCAATCGATAACAAATTAATAACAAATTAATAACAAATTAATAACCAAGTTAAACAACTATGTGATTATGTGCTTATGAACATTACAAGACAAACTGTGCGGACTATGCAAGGAATTACGTAATTATGGATGCATACATAATTATGGAATTTAGTGCACAGAAACCACAGTAAGCATTGTAATGTGCCTAGGAGTTAACTCCATTCATTTCCGTTTCTGAGGAAACAACCGTAGAAAATGACTCCGTTTGTTCATTTTCGTTTCTGAAGATTTTCCGTTAAGGAAATGAATATCCGTTTGTCCATCCATTCATTTCCGTTTCTGAGGAAACAACCGTAGAAAATGACTCCGTTTGTTCATTTTCGTTTCTGAAGATTTTCCGTTTAGGAAATGAATATCCGTTTGTCCATCCTTTTCATTTCCGTTTCTGAGGAAGCAACCGTAGAAAATGACTCCGTTTGTTCATTTTCGTTTCTGAAGATTTTCCGTTAAGGAAATGAATATCCGTTTGTCCATCCTTTTCATTTCCGTTTCTGAGGAAGCAACCGTAGAAAATGACTCCGTTTGTTCATTTTCGTTTCTGAAGATTTTCCGTTAAGGAAATGAATATCCGTTTGTCCATCTTTTTCATTTCCGTCTCTGAGGAAGCAACCGTAGAAAATGACTCCGTTTGATCATTTTCGTTTCTGAAGATTTTCCGTTAAGGAAGTGAATCCCCGTTTGTTTATTCCTTCATTTCCGCCTCTGAAGAATACTCGTTGAGGAAAATGACTCCGTTTGTTCATTTTCATTCTGAAGAATGTCCGTTAAGGAAATGACAGGATTATGCTTCACATACCTCTGGTGGTTATCTGACACAACGTCACAAATAGACTCCTACGAATTAATTTCGGGACGAAATTTCCTAAAGTAGGGGAGACTGTAACACCTGTGTCATTTCAACCATCAAACAAATGCCCAACCAGTGAAATATTGTATTTCATACTTGGGATTTGTAAAAATAGGTGTATCGTTTACACATATCAATTCTTGTTCGATTTCAAACACTATATCGCTTTCTGGAAGGTTATACGCGCACTAATGCGTAAATATAACCAGTTTAATGCAACAAACACTCCGGAATAGTGAAATAGGCTTAACATACCTTAAATAAACTTTACATAACTTAGATATAAGTTTTGGAAGGTTTGGTGTGGTGAAATCAAAGTTTAATCGCTTACAGGGACTAAAGTTGACAAACTGCGAAAGTATGCCAATTTGAACTGTAACAGACATTCCGGAACATGACCATAAGTTAAACATACCATAAATATCCTTTACATAGCTTAGAAATAGGCTTTGAGGGGTTCGGTATGCTAAAATAAACTTTTGGGTCATTCAGGGACTAAAAGTGTAAAAAAGTGCACAAGTTTGCATTTTCGCGCATAACTTACGTTCTGAATACATCTGGACATCCAAAAATTTATGTAAGCATGACTACATTATATTTTAGTGTTCGCCTTAAGAAAAATCCATTCGTCGCGTCATTTGGATCGTTTTTCGCGCTTATGCGCATTCCGTCGTAATTAAGCGAACATCGCGATCGTACGACCAAACGAACCGACATCCGACATATTTTTGAGCATGTTTTGAGTTCCCTATACTTTAACTTCATTTTAGAGCCTTGAAATGAGGTTAACGAGGTTCAAACGCATCGAAAAAGGCCTTAAACACGTGCAGGGACTGAAACTGTCATTTTTCAAACATATGTGCAGATCAGAAGGGCCATGCGGCCCGCATTGTCTTTGGCTGATCCTGAAGCGGGCCGCTTCCCACTATCAGACCAGATTAACTGCATTTAACAGCTGGTTGCAGCTGTTTAGCACCTCCAATCCCTCTTCCACATGTCAAATCCTTATGGTTAGTGGCATTTTAGGCACCATAACATCCCGACAAGTGTACGCCTTAGATCGTGGCACGTTTTCCATGAAACGATCTTAACGGTTCTCCGAATACTATAAATACCCACCCCCCTTTGGCTTAAAAACCCACAAATCTGATTGAAAAGACTCTAAGTTGGAACCTTCGTTTCATACCTGAGCTATTTTGATCTGGGTTAGCATTCGGGGACCCTGGGTAAGTATTCTTTCGTTCTTTTCCTTATTTTTACTGCTTTTCGAGTCAGAAAGTCAAACTTTGTTTGACTTTCAGCGTTGACCAGTAATGGTCAATGCGAAGTTCGTTTGAACTTCGCAACGTGATTGTAATCACGATGGTCATAGTCCCTTGGGACTATGCCTACTGATTACCACGTTGTCTAGGGTCGTAGGGTAAGCGATCTAATGAATCGCTTATACCTCGAACCCGACCCAGTTTGGTCGATCATTAGGATCCGACCAAACACATTAGGTGACCATAGTAGGTAGGGAATAACCTTCCGAGGTTATACCCTATGGTCACATCGTTTAAGTAGTTGTATGATAGGTAGTTTATATGCCTTAGGTAAATTACCAGAATACCCTTTTCATATATAATTGGTAATTAAGCATATGTAACCTAAACCTTTGTCACATAACTGATTATGTAATATGTTTAGGCATATAACACTTGTCATAGGGCTAGTTGGGCGGTCCGAACGCGTTTCACGCGAACGACGCGTTAAAGTAGCATAAAGCTACCTAAACGGGTCGTAATGGGTCGTAGACACTTAGGTTAAGTTTCATTTAGTATGTAGGCTTTGTTAAAACCAAAAGACACGAGTCTCTACACTCGTTTGGTTTACAAACCCTAATGCTACCCGATCTTCCGATTTAGGTCCGGTTTATTAATGTAGCTACCTATACTAGGTGCCGTTTGATATCCGCGATGTCTAGCATTGTTTAGTTGTCACTCCAGAACTACTGAGCAATCCCAGGTGAGTACATAGACCCCTCTTTTACTGTTTTTCCAAACTGTTTTGGGGTGGAACACATGTGCCTACTTGTTACTTTCCTGCTTTCCTGTTTTCACATCATATACTGCTATGTTCGTTAGTACATTATAGTACATGATTTCATTACATTTCATGCTATGTATGCCCAAATTGTGGGCGTACTTAGTACATTGTTTTACATTGCTTTTCTGTTGCATATGCTTTTCTAGCATATGAATACATTATACTACATATTGAACCGTTGTAATCATTTGACTGTGATCCGTTGATATCTGTGAACCGTTGTATCTGTGAACCGTGTGAACCGTATTTGACATAGACATTTCGGCATAGACATTTTAACATGATTGACATTTGATCATGCATTTCCCACAAAACAAAACTTTGATTTAAACCAAGTTTTACTTTAATACTTTGTTTTTGTGTATATGGTTTAGTTGAGACATTTCACTTGCCATACATGATATTTTGACATAGACATTTGACATAGATATTTTGACATAGACATTTGACATGGATATTTGACATAGACATTTGACATGGATATTTGACATAGACATTTTGACATTTGTTTGGTTTGATTAAGTGATTAAGTAACGATGCGTGTGTAATATGATACAAGCATGGTGGATACGCCGCTGGTACTTCCTATATATAAGTGTTTGTATGGTATTACATATTGTAGCGTTATTTGAATCATTTCAGTTTGATACATATAACATTTTATACAAATAACATACTTTTCACAAGACATAGTTTTACAAACAACTTATCTTATACAAATCCGTTTTACTATGGTTATTCATTTAACCATACATTATTTACTTATTTATACATATCATCTGATCTTATCGATTTTCAAATGATTTACAAAACAAAGCAAATTACAAGGTTCATGACTAAACTTTTTCTCAAACATAAGTCATGGAACCTATTTTCACAAAACCTATGTATCTCACAGGCATTTTTATGCTGACGTACCTATTTTCACATGTGTTTTTCAGGAACTGTTGCATAAGATGATCAAGATACATATAGGCAGACTTGGGCTTTAGTGACAATAAAAGATGCAAGACTAGTTAATTTTGTTGTATTTCCTTGATTGATTAGACTTGTAACACTTTTAATCAATAAAACGAAACTTCAATTGCCATGGATTTGAAACAATTAATTCTGTTACAACACTCCCCGATGTTTCCGCCACGTTTTGTATGTTCCACGTGGTCGGGGTGTGACATCTTTGCTCAATGGAACCAAGCCAACAACAACAACAATGTGCTATGCAAATACAAGGATTTCAACCAGGCAAAACCACTCAAGTTTAGTGGTTCTGAAGGAGCAACTGGGCTTCTTCAGTGGTTCGAAAGCATTGAGAATACTTTTCGCCACGTGCAGTGCCCGGATAATCGCAAGGTCGAGTTCTCCTCGAGCGTGTTTCAGAAGAGGGCTCTTACATGGTGGAATGGGGTAATGAGAGACCGAGGTGCGGAAGTTGCTCTCGCACAGACCTGGGCTGAACTTAGGGCTCTGATGATGAGGGAATTCTGTCCTCGTCATGAGCAGCGAGCTTTGGAGAAGGAATTTGATGAGTTGAAGCAAGATAGTGGTGAGCACAGGGCGTATACTGATAGGTTTGAGGAGCTGAGTCTGCTTTGCCCTACAATGGTTACCCCACTTGACATAGCTATCGAAAGGTACATCGACGGCCTACCTGACTCGGTATAAGACATCCTTACTGGTAGTAACCCTGCCACACTCCGTCAGGCGATCGAGTTATCAGCGACATTGACTGAGTCGCAGATTCGGAAGAACAAGTTACACAGGAAGGGTGACAAGGGCAAGAAACAGTCAGATGACAAGGAGGATAGCAAGAAAGGCCAAAACAAGAAGGGTAAGGAAGGTGAGACGTCAAAGAAATCAAAGAAGCGAAAGGGTGCCCAAAATTTTGCTGTTACAGCACAGACTGCTCAGAACCCGCGGAACCCACCAGCTCAGCCACCTGCAAAGAAAGCATATGCCGGTACCGCACCTTATTGTGCACGCTGCAACGGTCATCACGCAGTACAACAAGCTTGCTGGCAATGCACGACGTGTGGTAAACTTGGGCATTTGGCCAAGGTTTGTCGTTTGGGACAAAATCAGGCTGCTCAGGTTCAAGCTCCGGTTCAAGGGAATGCTGCGAGATTCCCACTGGGTTCATGTTTCAACTGCGGAGAGATTGGTCACTTCCGCCACAACTGCCCAAGATTGGTGAATGCAAATGCTAACGCAAACCCGAATGCGAACGCCAACGTCAATGTGAATCCAGCACGCGGTCGAGTGTTTAACATCAATGAGGCACTCAATGATGAAGGAGTGAACAATTAGTATTTTGTTTTTCCTCTGGTTGGTATCTTGTAACATTTAAAGACAATGCGGTTGTTATATAAATAAAATTTGTGGTTTTATTTTTAACTAATGCAATTGTATGAATGTTTGATTCAACCTTATGATGTCAACACAAAGACAAAACTACTTGTGTGGTTCTGTCATTTTTATGATCACTTGTGATCTCCCTAAGAACCTCAAACACTGGTTTCTTTTAAATCTAAAGTATTTTATCGTCTTGCACCGTTCGAGATGCAAGAATTATCAAAACAACTTCAAGAGTTGTCTGATAAAGGATTCATCCGTCCGAACTTTTCACCTTGGAGAAATTCCTGTTCTCCTTGTGAAAAGAAAAAAAAATGGATCTTTTCGAATGTATATCGATTAACGTAAGCCTAGTAAGCTTACCATCAAGAATCAACGATTTCTCCGATCAACTGCATAGCGTTCATGCTTTTCCAAGATCGATTTGCGTTTTGGGTATCATCAACTTTGTATTCTCGAAGAAGATATTCCCAAAACGGTTTTCTGCATGAAGTATGGCCATTACGAGTTTACAGTCATGCCTTTTAGGTTGGCAAATACTCCAGCCATCTTCAAGAACTTAATAAATAGAGTCTGCAAGCCTTATTTGGATCAGATCGTCATTGTTATTATTGATGACATCTTGATCTATTCATGTCCTGAGCCGATCACGATCAACACCTTCGTTGACATCGGAGCCCTGATTGAATTCCTTGTACACTTTAAAATGTACAAAACAACTCAATTAGGACAAACCGAATTCCTTTTAAGATCTTCCTATCTTAATAGTTAGATTCTTGAAAATATTTAAAGTGCCAAAGGAAATCCACGGATTGGGTTTCTGGTATGCTTTAAATACCCGTGTCCAAAGATAACAAATTATAGGTCAAATTGAACGATTATGCGATTGAACGAGTATGCAATTATGTGACTATGTGTTTATTCATCTCATGTTTTCTTTTATGCATCTTTGTGTTTTTAATACTCTGGATATTCGTTATCCAAATCCTCGCAGGATCTTTCATATCTTCATATGAGAGATTCGTAGCAGGATATTCAAAAGGTACTACCTTAAATCCTTAATGGGCTTCTATGTAATAGTTAAGACCCTTGGATTATATAGTACTATTCCATGATTCATAAGAGACCCTTTAGTGGTCAAATCAAAAAGATTGATTCACAATTTGGTTAAAGAACGACATCTAGTGATGTAGCTGGACAGACTCCTTGATAGTCTATTTAGATCAATTATTGATTTAATTAAAAGGACTCTATGGGGTCTAGTCACACTCATCATAAGAATGTTCATTTGGTTTCACACTACACATTATAAAATAGACTGTGTGAACTGGGCAAGGAATTGTCTAATTATGGACGCGTACATAATTATGAAATTTAGTGCACAGAAACCCAGTAAGATTTATTATGTGTAGGAACCGATAGCGACAACAATAACAAAATGACAACGATGTAATGGAGGTACGGTGGACGCACCAATGACACTTCATATACTTGTATATAAGTATCCCTCTTACATTGCAATCATGATGTTACTAAAGGTTACTAGAAGTTCAGAACCCTAACCAATGTTGTTTGATCTTTTCAACTTCATGCTTTCAAGCTCTCACAAGTTTCCTCTAAATAAATTTCGGGACGAAATTTCCTAAAGTAGGGGAGACTGTAACACCTGTGCCTCCACGGCCATCAAACAAATACCAAACCAATGAAATATTGTATTTCATACTTGGGATTTGTAAAAATATGTGTATCATTTGCACATATCAATTTTTGTTCGATTTCAAACTCTAAATCGCTTTCTGGAAGGTTATACGCGCACTGATGCGTAAATATAACCAGTTTAATGCAACAAACACTCCGGAATAGTGACATAGGCTTAACATACCTTAAATAACCTTTACATAACTTAGATATAAGTTTTGGAAGGTTTGGTGTGGTGAAATCAAAGTTTAATCGCTTACAGGGACTAAATTTGACAAACTGCGAAAGTATGCCAATTTGAACTGTAACAGACCTTCCGGAACATGACCATAAGTTAAACATACCATAAATATCCTTTACATAGCTTAGAAATAGGCTTTGAGGGGTTCGGTGTGCTAAAATAAACTTTTGGGTCATTCAGGGACTAAAAGTGTCAAAAAAAGTGCACAAGTTTGCATTTTCGCGCATAACTTACGTTCTGAATACATCCGGACATCAAAAAAATTATGTTAGCACTAAAATATTTTATTTTAGTGTTCGCCATAAGAAAAACCATTCGTCACGTCATTTGGATCGTTTTTCGCATTCAGGACCAGATTCGATGTATTAGCCGTTGTTTAATTCACAACCATACATTCTAACTTGCTTAGTCAGCGGATAAGGATGGAATTTAGGCACCATGACATTTCAACACATGTATGGATGGAATTTAAACACCTAAACACCATGACCTTTCAACACATGTATGGATGGAATTTAAACACCTAAACACCATGACATTTCAACACATGTATGGATGGAATTTAAACACCTAAACACCATGACATTTCAACACATGTATGGATGGAATTTAAACACCTAAACACCATGACATTTCAACACATGTATGGATGGAATTTAAACACCTAAACACCATGACATTTCAACACATGTACGGATGGGATTAAGGCACGTTTTCCATGAAACGATCTTAACGGTTCGGGTATTCCTATAAATACCCATCCACCCCCATTGCTAAAATCACTAGAACTTTGATTTGAGAAACTCTAAGTTGAAACTATTGTTTCATACCTGAGATTTTTGAATCGAGGTTAGCATTCGGGGACCCTTCGTAAGTATTCTTTCGTTCTTTTCCTTATTTTATTGCTTTTCGAGTCAGAAAGTCAAACTTTGTTTGACTTTCAGCGTTGACCAGTAATGGTCAATGCGAAGTTCATTTGAACTTCGCAACGTGAGTGTAATCACGTTGGTCATAGTCCCTTGGGACTATGCCCACTGATTACCACGTTGTCTAGGGTCGTAGGGTAGGCGATCTAATAAATCGCCTATACCTTCGAGCCCGACCCAGTTTGGTCGATCATTAGGATCCGACCAAATACATTAGGTGACCCTAGTATAGGGCATAACCTTCCGAGGTTATACCCTATGGTCACATCGTTTAAGTAGTTGTATGATAGGTAGTTTATATGCCTTAGGTAAATTACCAGAATACCCTTTTCATGTATAATTGGTAATTAAGCATATGTAACCTAAACTTTTGTCACATAACTGATTATGTAACATGTTTAGGCATATAACACTTGTCATAGGACTAGTTAAACGGTCCGAACGCGTTTCACGCACACGACGCGTTAAAGTAGCATAAGTTACCTTAATGGGTCGCGATGGGTCGATAATACTTAGGTTTAGTTTCATTTAGTATGTAGGCTTTGTTAAACCATATCATATGAGTTCCTACACTCATTTGGTTTACAAACCCTCCTGCTACCCAGTCTTCCGATTTAGGTCCGGGTTAATTATGTAATTACCTATATTAGGTACCGTTTGATTTCCGGGACTCCTCTAGCTTTCTTGGTAGTTGTTCAAGACTCCTAAGCACTCCCAGGCGAGTACATTATTCCCCTCTTTTACTGTTTTCAACTGTTTTGGGGTGACTCATATGTGCTAAATGTTTTATCAATGGTTTCAAGAACAATTACAATATGGTTTCAAGAACAATTACAATGTGGTTTCAAGAACAATTACAATTATTTCAAGAATGCTAACAATGATTTCAAGAACGAATACAATGATTTCAAAAACTAATAACAAATTTCAAGAAGTGAACAAACTTGTTGGTTGTAGTTTACATGACCGATGACATTCATTAGCTATGATCAAGCCGACCAGTATTAGGTTATGGTACCATAGGATCTGACAAATCCCGTTATTTACTGCACCCATTGTTATGTGTGGGTGTTGTGGGTAGCGACTGAATCTGTAATTATTAACTTATCCTTTGGTAAGGGTTTGTTAAGAACGAGAGCGAGAGCGAGTTGGAACGAGGAACGCGTCAAGAAGGTTTGAATGTTATTAGAGAATCGATCATAAAGTAGTTCACGATTAAAACAAGAACGATTAGAACGATTAAAACAAGAACGATTAGAACGATTAAAACAAGAACGATTTGAACGAATGGGTAACGATTGGGTAAACATTTGTACATGATTTACATTTGATCATGCATTTACACGAAACATAGTATTGGTTTAAACCAAGTTTTACTTCAATACTTTGTTGTTGTGCATATGGTTTAGTTGAGACATTTCACTTGCCATACATGGATATTTGACATAGACATTTGACATGGATATATGACATAGACATTTTGACATGAATTACATCTTGACATGAATACTTTGACATATTATTCAATACATTTGACAATTGATTTAAACATAGACATTTTACATTGTTTGGTTTGGTTTGATTAAGTGATTAAGTAACGATGCGTGTGTAATATGATACAAACATGGTGGATACGCCGCTGGTACTTCCTATATATAAGTGTTTGTATGGTATTACATATTGTAGCGTTATTTGAATCATTTCAGTTTGAGACATAGAACATTTTATACAAGTAACATACTTTTCACAAGACATTTATTTACAAACAACTTATCTTACACAAACTCATTTTTACATGGTTATTCATTTAATCATGCATTATTCTCTTATTTATACTTATCATCCGAACTTATTATTTTTCAAATGATTTACAAAGACAAAGCAAATTACAAGGTTCATGACTAAACATTTTCTCAAACAAAGGTCATGAAACTTATTTTCAACAAAACTAATGTATTCGCCAGCATTTCTTTGCTGACCTCGTTTTCACATATGTTTCAGGTATTGTTGGATGATATCGATTGATAAGATGCATGCTCACATAGGACTGGACAAGGCCTTAGTGACTCAATAACAATGATAGACTATGTTTAAATAGTGTATTTAGATTTCCAGACGATGTAATTACTCTATGTTTAATAAAACGAAACACTTTTGATATCCATGGTTATGAAACATTAATTCTGTTGCAACACGCCCCGATGTTTCCGCCGCGATTTGTTGTTTTACGCGGTCGGGGTGTGACAGCATACCTAGCATGAAATGTAATGTAAAACAATGTACCAAGTAATGCACACAATGGGCACACCTAGCATAAGATGTAATGAAATCATGTACTATAATGTACTATCGAACATAGCAGTATATGATGTGAAAACTGGAAAGCAGGAAAGTAACAAGTAGGCACATGTGTTCCACCCCAAAACAGTTTGGAAAAACAGTAAAAGAGGGGTTCTATGTACTCACTTGAGATTGCTCAGTTGTCAAAAGATAACCACCAAGTAATGCTATAGATCTCGGAATCAAACGGCACCTAATATAGGTAACTATGTTAATAAACCGGACCTATCTCGGAAGATTGGGTAGCATTAGGGTTTGTAAACCAAATGAGTGTAGGAACTCACTTGATATGGTTTAACAAAGCCTACATGCTAAATGAAACTTAACATAATTGTTTACGACCCATTACGACCCGTTTAGGAAGCTTATGCTACTTTAACGCGTCGTGCGCGTGAAACGCGTTTGGACCGCCTAACTAGTCCTATGACAAGTATTATATGCCTAAACATGTTACATAATCAGTTACGTGACAAAGTTTAGGTTACATATGCTAAATTACCAATTATGTATGAAAAGGGTATTTTGGTAATTTACCTAAGGCATATAAACTACCTATCATACAACTACTTAAACGTCGTGACCATAAGGTATAACCTCGGAAGGTTATTCCCTACACTATGGTCACCTAATGTGTTTGGTCGGATCCTAATGATCGACCAAATTGGGTCGGGTTCGAAGGTATAGGCGATTTATTAGATCGCCTACCCTACGACCCTAGACAACGTGGTAATCAGTAGGCATAGTCCCAAGGGACTATGACCATCGTGATTACAATCACGTTGCGAAGTTCAACCGAACTTCGCATTGACCATTACTGGTCAACGCTGAAAGTCAAACAAAGTTTGACTTTCTGACTCGAAAAGCAGTAAAAATAAGGAAAAGAACGAAAGAATACTTACGAAGGGTCCCCGAAAGCTAACCCAGATCAAAATAGCTCAGGTATGAAACGAAGGTTCCAACTTAGAGCTTCCTTAATCAGATTTGTGGGTTTTTGAACAAATGGGGGGTGGGTATTTATAGAAAAGGTAGAGCCGCTAGGATCGTTTCTTGAATAACGTGATTCGATCACATCCGTACACTTGTTGAAAGGTTATGGAAGCTAAATTCCATCCTTATCTTAGTGACTAAGCAACATAGAATATGTGGTGGAGGATCAATTGGTTGCAACTTGTGTTTAAATGCATTGAATCTGTCCAGCAAGTCAGTCGCGTAGCGTGACGGATAAGCCACATGGGCTCGCGCTACGCGAGCACCTCTCCTGAATCAGCAAGTTTTGAAAGTTGGCAGCAATGGTCCCTGTTGTGTTTTAAGCGATTTTCGATGCGTTTGAACCCCGTTAACCTCATTTCAAGGCTCTAAAATGAAGTTAAAGTATAGGGAACTCAAAACATACTCAAAAATATGCCGGATGATGGTTCGTTTGGTCGTACGAACGCGATGTTCGCTTAATTACGACGGAATGCGCATAAGCGCGAAAAACGATCCAAATGACGCGACGAATGGATTTTTCTTAAGGCGAACACTTAAATATAATGTAGTCATGCTTACATAAATTTTTGGATGTCCAGATGTATTCAGAACGTAAGTTATGCGCGAAAATGCAAACTTGTGCACTTTTTGACACTTTTAGTCCCTGAATGATCCAAAAGTTTATTTTAGCACACCGAACCCCTCAAAGCCTATTTCTAAGCTATGTAAAGGATATTTAAGGTGTGTTTAACTTATGGTTAGGTTCCGGAATGTTCGTTACAGTTCAAATTGACATACTTTCGCAGTTTGTCATATTTAGTCCCTGTAAGCGAATTAACTTGTTTTTGCCATACCAAAGCCTTCAAAACTTATTTCTAAGTTATGTAAAGGTTATTTAAGGTATGTTGAGTATATGTTGATGTTCCGGAGTATTTCTCGCATTAAACTGAGTACGTTTACGCACTAGTTTGCGTATAACTCTCCAGAAAGCGATGTAGAGTTTGAAATTGGATATAAGTCAAAACATGAGAAATGTAAAACATAACAAAACAAACATTGTGATCAAAAAACAATATTTTATTGATAACAGAACTGTTCATAGTGATTACAAGCACAGTTGTTACAGTCTCCCCTACTTGTGGAAATTTCGTCCCGAAATTTATTTAGAGGAAACTCGTGGAAAAAGATGTGGATATTTCGCTTTCATTTGATCTTCGCGTTCCCAAGTAAACTCAGGTCCACGTTTAGCTTCCCAGCGAACTTTGACCAAAGGAATGCGCTTGCGCTTAAGCCACTTGACTTCACGTTCCATGATTTCCACTGGTCTCTCAACAAATTTCAGTGTTTTGCCAACACGAATTTCGTCAAGCGGTATGGAGAAGTTCTCTTCAGCTGTACACTTCTTGAGATTGGACACGTGAAAAGTTGGATGAACATTTCCTAGTTCAGGAGGTAACTCAAGTCTGTAGGCTACCTTTCCGATTCTTTCGACGATCTTGAATGGTCCAACGTATCTAGGTGCAAGTTTTCCTTTCTTTCCAAATCTGATCACACCTTTCTTTGTGCGCGGGAGTTTGGTAACAAGATCCATAGTAATGTTTTCCCATTTCCAAACTGGGATCTCTGGTTGCTCCAATAAACCCGAAGGACGTTGATGTTCAGCCTTAACCTTAAGACAAGTAAGGCATTTTGATACGTATAAGGCAATGTCTTTCTTCATACCAGGCCACCAATAGTGAGTACGAAGGTCCTTATACATTTTATCTGAGCCCGGATGAATAGAATAACGAGACTTATGGGCTTCATCCATGAGCAAGGTACGAATATCATCCTGGCTTGGGACCCACAAACGGTCCATGAAGTAATATGATCCATTGTCCTTCAGTTCTAGAGCAGGTGTTATGTGATAGGGAAATTCCTTATCCATCAAACCTTGTGAAACACAAGATTGTTGAGCTAGAGAAATGCGGGCTTGAATATCAGATCGAGCTTGAATAATAGACTGAACACGTACACAATGAAGCTTAGTACGTTCCTTGTGACTCAATGCATCAGCCACGACATTCGCCTTACCAGGATGGTAGCGAATTTCGCAATCATAGTCGTTTAAAAGTTCAACCCAACGTCGCTGTCTCATGTTGAGTTCTTTCTGGTTGAAGATATGCTGAAGACTTTTGTGGTCCGTGAAAACCACACATTTTGTACCGTACAAATAGTGTCTCCAGATCTTGAGAGCAAAGACAACTGCACCCAACTCAAGATCATGAGTGGTGTAGTTCTTCTCATGAATCTTCAACTGCCTCGATGCATAGGCTATGACTTTGTTCCTTTGCATAAGAACACAGCCAAGACCCAATTTAGATGCATCACAATACACGACAAAATCATCATCACCCTCAGGCAATGATAGAACAGGCGCATCGCAAAGCTTCTGTTTCAGGTGTTGAAAAGCTTCCTCTTGTTTGAATCCCCAGTAAAAGGGCATTTTCTTCTGAGTTAGAGCAGTTAGAGGAACTGCAATCTTAGAGAAGTTTTCTATGAAGCGGCGATAATAACCCGCTAGACCAAGAAATGAACGAACTTCAGTAGGAGTAGTAGGTGTATCCCAATCCTTAATCGCGCTGATCTTGGAGGGATCTACATGAACACCTCGTTCGTTGATAACATGCCCCAAAAATTGAACTTCTTTAAGCCAAAATTCGCACTTGGAGAATTTGGCGAAAAGTTGCTCTTTCTTCAGGAGTTCCAGAGTAAGACGAAGATGCTGCTCGTGATCAGCTCGTGTCTTAGAGTAAATCAAGATGTCATCGATAAAAACAATGACGAACTGATCCAAATAAGGTTTGCAGACCCTATTCATTAAGTCCATGAAAACAGCAGGAGCATTAGTCAAACCGAATGGCATGACTGTGAATTCATAATGCCCATAACGAGTACGGAATGCTGTCTTCGGAATGTCTTCTTCTTGCACCCGAAGTTGATGATATCCAGATCGCAGATCAATCTTCGAGAAATAAGAAGCACCTTGTAACTGATCAAAGAGATCATCAATGCGAGGTAAAGGATATCGATTCTTGATGGTAAGCTTGTTAAGCTCACGATAATCGATACACATCCTAAAGGATCCATCCTTCTTCTTTACAAAAAGAACGGGAGCACCCCAAGGTGAAAAACTAGGACGTATAAAACCTTTGTCAGAGAGCTCCTGAAGCTGCTTAGACAACTCTTGCATCTCAGACGGGGCAAGACGATATGGAGCTCTGGCTATGGGATTTGCACCAGGTACGAGATCAATGCGGAACTCGACTTGGCATGCTGGAGGTAGACCAGGTAAATCTTCAGGGAACACTTCAGAATAATCCCGAACGACAGGAATATCTGAAATAGACTTACCCTTGCCTTTATCTTCTGTAACATGTGCTAAGAAAGCCACATAGTTCTTCTGCAGATACTTCCGAGCTTTGAAACAAGACATGAGTCTGAGACCACCGATAGGCTTCTCACCTTGAACCTGTAGGATCTCGCCTGTCGAAAGTGGCACACGAACAATCTTCTTAGAACAAACTATCTCCGCGTGATGCTTGGATAACCAATCCATTCCCACAATAACGTCGAAGCTTCCAAGTTGCATAGGCGCGAGGTCAATAGGAAAAAGATGGTCGTTAAGATTCAACTGGCAGTTGCGAAGAACAGAATCAAGAATAATGGGTTCACCACTAGCAACCTCTACTGTCAAAGATTTGCCTAGTTTCGTTCTAGACACGCGAAGCATTTGCTCAAAGGACAAAGACACGAAACTCTTATCGGCACCAGAATCGAAAAGAACAGATGCAGGCTGATTATTAATAAAGAACGTACCGTTCACCACATTATCGTCAGCCTGTGCCTCTTGGGCATTCATGTTAAAAACTCGGCCTCGAGCCGGAGCCAGATTCTGGTTCTGGTTCTGGTTCTGGTTCTGGTTGGCTAGCCTTGGGCACCGGTTTCTATAGTGGGTCAGATCCCCACAATTGTAACAAGCACCTGGTGGGTATTGTGGTCGTGCAGCTTGACCCTGTTGCGGAGCAGCTTGTTGAGCTGGGTTCTGAACCGCGGGATTCTGAGCAGATCGACAAAAATTGGCGAGATGGCCTGATTTCCCACAGTTAGTACAGAAACGGCATGGAAGTTGCGGCTGGTGGTGACTGTTGCATCTATTGCACAAAGGTGCATTCCCTGAATAGGGTCTCTTCGCTGGAGGCTGTGCAGGTTGGTTGAGAGCTGCCTGATTAGCTTGGGCAGTGATAGCAAAATTTTGAGAAGCCTTACGCTTCTTTGACCTCTTCGAAGAACCAGAGTTCTTTCCATTCAAGTTTTGACCTTTCTTGCTATCTTCCTTGTCAGCCGACTGCTTCTTGCCCTTGTCACCCTTCCTGTGTAGCTTTCCCTTTCTAATCTGCGACTCAGTCAATGTCGCAGATAGCTCGATCGCCTGACGAAGTGTGGCAGGGTTACTACCAGTAAGAATGTCTTGTACCGAGTCAGGTAGGCCATCGATGTATCTCTCGATAGCTTTGTCGAGTGGGGTGACCATTGTTGGGCAAAGCAGACTCAATTCTTCAAACCGATCAGTATAAGCCCTGTGCTCACCACTATCTTGCTTCAATACATCAAACTCTTTCTCCAACGCTCGCTGTTCATGGCGAGGACAGAATTCCCTCATCATAAGGGCTCTAAGTTCAGCCCATGTCTGTGCGAGAGCAACTTCTGCACCCCGGTCTCTCATAACCCCGTTCCACCATGTCAAAGCCCTCTTCTGAAATACGCTCGAGGAGAACTCGACCTTGCGATTATCCGGACACTGCACATGGCGAAAGGTATTCTCTATACTCTCGAACCACTGAAGAAGCCCAGTCGCTCCCTCAGAACCACTAAACTTGAGTGGTTTAGCCTGGTTAAAATCCTTGTATTTGCATGGAACATTGTTGTTGTTGTTGGCTTGATTCCATTGAGCAAAGAGATTTGGAAACTGAGCAGCCATCTGCTGCGCAATAATTTCTGCCAGCTCGGCAGTTGCTATCTGATTCTCGCGTCGAGGAGGCATTCTAAAAGAGGAAAACATGAAAAGAAACGAGTGAGATGATTGGATGAAAAGAATGAGATGATAAAAACAAGAATTTGCAAACAGCATAGATAGTGGTCATTCGTCCGTATCACAAAGCAAACAAACGACTCACAGTGACTAATCAAAGTAAATGGGTCAAAAATAATGTATAATGAAGACATGCTCGCCTATAAGTGAACACTCACTCCAAGAATTCCCAGGTAAGCACAACTGGTCTCGCGTCTGGTTGAGATGTATACGAAGTGCTTGCCTAGACAGAAAACCCAGAATACAGGCATTCACCCTTCCAGTTTGCACATGTTCACATTATTTAAAACCCAAAACGTTTGACGGGATTTTTGAAAATTAGAAGGCACAAGGCCAAAAACCAATACTGAAAAGGGTTCAAAACCATAAAACAGAGGGTTCAAAACCTTACAATTGAGGGTTCAAAACCTTGTAAAAATTTATTCAAAAACAGATGATTGTTTTTCAAAAATCGTTTCAGAAAAATTTTGGTTCCTTGTTTTGTTAATCACCTAAGGATAGGTGATGTACATGTTTTAAGATCTAAACACAAGATAACTTGTGTTAGGTTCCTAGAAAAGTTATAGTCTAGGTCAAAGCATTACTAATAACCTAGTTCCCTATAACCATTGGCTCTGATACCAACTCTTCTGTTACACCCCGACCGCGTAAAACAACAAATCGCGGCGGAAACATCGGGGCGTGTTGCGACAGAATTAATTGTTTCATAACCATGGCACACAAAGTGTATTTTATTTATTAAACAAGGGTGTTACATTGTCTCGAAATAGTAAATTAAGAGTTCAGAACATAATTAAACATAGTCTATCTTATTTTAAAGTCTCTAAGGCACAGGTCCGCCCTAGTATCATGATCAACATCCTACGGAAAAGCACCTGAAAACACATGTGAAAATAGGTACGTCAGCATAAAAATGCCTGTGAGATACATAGGTTTTGTGAAAATAAGATTCATGACTTATGTTTGAGAAAATGTTTAGTCATGAACCTTGTTATTTGCTTTGTCTTGTAAATCATTTGAAAACAATAAGATCAGATGATATGTATAAGTAAATGTCAGGTTTAAATAAATAACCATGTAAAAATGTGTTTGTATAAGATAAGTTGTTTGTAAATCAATGTCTTGTGAAAAGTATGTTATTTGTATAAAATGTTCTATGTCTCAAACTGAAATGATTCAAATAACGTTACGCCATATAATACTATACAAACACTTATATATAGGAAGTACCAGCGGCGTATCCACCATGCTTGTATCATATTACACACGCATCGTTACTTAATCACTTAATCAAACCAAACCAACCAATGTAAGAAGTCTATGTTTAAACCAATTGTCAATGTATTGAATAATATGTCAAAGTGTTCATGTCAAGATGTAAATCATGTAGTATGTAAAACCAATGTCAAAAATGTTTGTGTCAAATGTAAATCATGTCAAAAATGTCTATGTCAAATATCCATGTCAAATGTCTATGTCAAATATCCATGTCAAATGTCTATGTCAATTATCCATGTCAAATGTCTATGTCAAAATGTCCATGTATGGCAAGTGAAATGTCTCAACTAAACCATATGCACAAAAACAAAGTATTGAAGTAAAACTTGGTTTAAATCAAAGCTATGTTTTGTGTAAATGCATGCAACTATTTAATATGAACATTTATGCGGTATTGTGAATATGCATACATCCAAGCCTGGCGACTGTGGTGATAAAACCCTTTAAACAAATTAAAGGTCTATCTGTCTTTAATGTCAACGAATTCGGTCATTCCTTTCTGTCCCCTTACCCTGGGATGTCCGGAACGGGAGTTGTCAATTCCTATGGTACCACTACCTACTAACGAACGGCGTAGCTAATGTTAATGGATATATTGTCCCATGTAAACAAACCAAATGTCATACCAAAATGTAAACATGTGAAAACAATGCACTAAGTATGTAATCAAATGAACATACATAGCGTGAAATGTCATGTAAAACGATGTACTAAGTAATGCACACAATGGGCATACCTAGCATGAAATTGTCATGTAAAACGATGTACTAAGTAATGCACACAATGGCACACCTAGCATGAAATGTCATGTAAAACGATGTACTAAGTAATGCACACAATGGGCATACCTAGCATGAAATGTAATGTAAAACAATGTACCAAGTAATGCACACAATGGGCACACCTAGCATAAGATGTAATGAAATCATGTACTATAATGTACTATCGAACATAGCAGTATATGATGTGAAAACTGGAAAGCAGGAAAGTAACAAGTAGGCACATGTGTTCCACCCCAAAACAGTTTGGAAAAACAGTAAAAGAGGGGTTCTATGTACTCACTTGAGATTGCTCAGTTGTCAAAAGATAACCACCAAGTAATGCTATAGATCTCGGAATCAAACGGCACCTAATATAGGTAACTATGTTAATAAACCGGACCTATCTCGGAAGATTGGGTAGCATTAGGGTTTGTAAACCAAATGAGTGTAGGAACTCACTTGATATGGTTTAACAAAGCCTACATGCTAAATGAAACTTAACATAATTGTTTACGACCCATTACGACCCGTTTAGGAAGCTTATGCTACTTTAACGCGTCGTGCGCGTGAAACGCGTTTGGACCGCCTAACTAGTCCTATGACAAGTATTATATGCCTAAACATGTTACATAATCAGTTACGTGACAAAGTTTAGGTTACATATGCTAAATTACCAATTATGTATGAAAAGGGTATTTTGGTAATTTACCTAAGGCATATAAACTACCTATCATACAACTACTTAAACGTCGTGACCATAAGGTATAACCTCGGAAGGTTATTCCCTACACTATGGTCACCTAATGTGTTTGGTCGGATCCTAATGATCGACCAAATTGGGTCGGGTTCGAAGGTATAGGCGATTTATTAGATCGCCTACCCTACGACCCTAGACAACGTGGTAATCAGTAGGCATAGTCCCAAGGGACTATGACCATCGTGATTACAATCACGTTGCGAAGTTCAACCGAACTTCGCATTGACCATTACTGGTCAACGCTGAAAGTCAAACAAAGTTTGACTTTCTGACTCGAAAAGCAGTAAAAATAAGGAAAAGAACGAAAGAATACTTACGAAGGGTCCCCGAAAGCTAACCCAGATCAAAATAGCTCAGGTATGAAACGAAGGTTCCAACTTAGAGCTTCCTTAATCAGATTTGTGGGTTTTTGAACAAATGGGGGGTGGGTATTTATAGAAAAGGTAGAGCCGCTAGGATCGTTTCTTGAATAACGTGATTCGATCACATCCGTACACTTGTTGAAAGGTTATGGAAGCTAAATTCCATCCTTATCTTAGTGACTAAGCAACATAGAATATGTGGTGGAGGATCAATTGGTTGCAACTTGTGTTTAAATGCATTGAATCTGTCCAGCAAGTCAGTCGCGTAGCGTGACGGATAAGCCACATGGGCTCGCGCTACGCGAGCACCTCTCCTGAATCAGCAAGTTTTGAAAGTTGGCAGCAATGGTCCCTGTTGTGTTTTAAGCGATTTTCGATGCGTTTGAACCCCGTTAACCTCATTTCAAGGCTCTAAAATGAAGTTAAAGTATAGGGAACTCAAAACATACTAAAAAATATGCCGGATGATGGTTCGTTTGGTCGTACGAACGCGATGTTCGCTTAATTACGACGGAATGCGCATAAGCGCGAAAAACGATCCAAATGACGCGACGAATGGATTTTTCTTAAGGCGAACACTTAAATATAATGTAGTCATGCTTACATAAATTTTTGGATGTCCAGATGTATTCAGAACGTAAGTTATGCGCGAAAATGCAAACTTGTGCACTTTTTGACACTTTTAGTCCCTGAATGATCCAAAAGTTTATTTTAGCACACCGAACCCCTCAAAGCCTATTTCTAAGCTATGTAAAGGATATTTAAGGTGTGTTTAACTTATGGTTAGGTTCCGGAATGTTCGTTACAGTTCAAATTGACATACTTTCGCAGTTTGTCATATTTAGTCCCTGTAAGCGAATTAACTTGTTTTTGCCATACCAAAGCCTTCAAAACTTATTTCTAAGTTATGTAAAGGTTATTTAAGGTATGTTGAGTATATGTTGATGTTCCGGAGTATTTCTCGCATTAAACTGAGTACGTTTACGCACTAGTTTGCGTATAACTCTCCAGAAAGCGATGTAGAGTTTGAAATTGGATATAAGTCAAAACATGAGAAATGTAAAACATAACAAAACAAACATTGTGATCAAAAAACAATATTTTATTGATAACAGAACTGTTCATAGTGATTACAAGCACAGTTGTTACAGTCTCCCCTACTTGTGGAAATTTCGTCCCGAAATTTATTTAGAGGAAACTCGTGGAAAAAGATGTGGATATTTCGCTTTCATTTGATCTTCGCGTTCCCAAGTAAACTCAGGTCCACGTTTAGCTTCCCAGCGAACTTTGACCAAAGGAATGCGCTTGCGCTTAAGCCACTTGACTTCACGTTCCATGATTTCCACTGGTCTCTCAACAAATTTCAGTGTTTTGCCAACACGAATTTCGTCAAGCGGTATGGAGAAGTTCTCTTCAGCTGTACACTTCTTGAGATTGGACACGTGAAAAGTTGGATGAACATTTCCTAGTTCAGGAGGTAACTCAAGTCTGTAGGCTACCTTTCCGATTCTTTCGACGATCTTGAATGGTCCAACGTATCTAGGTGCAAGTTTTCCTTTCTTTCCAAATCTGATCACACCTTTCTTTGTGCGCGGGAGTTTGGTAACAAGATCCATAGTAATGTTTTCCCATTTCCAAACTGGGATCTCTGGTTGCTCCAATAAACCCGAAGGACGTTGATGTTCAGCCTTAACCTTAAGACAAGTAAGGCATTTTGATACGTATAAGGCAATGTCTTTCTTCATACCAGGCCACCAATAGTGAGTACGAAGGTCCTTATACATTTTATCTGAGCCCGGATGAATAGAATAACGAGACTTATGGGCTTCATCCATGAGCAAGGTACGAATATCATCCTGGCTTGGGACCCACAAACGGTCCATGAAGTAATATGATCCATTGTCCTTCAGTTCTAGAGCAGGTGTTATGTGATAGGGAAATTCCTTATCCATCAAACCTTGTGAAACACAAGATTGTTGAGCTAGAGAAATGCGGGCTTGAATATCAGATCGAGCTTGAATAATAGACTGAACACGTACACAATGAAGCTTAGTACGTTCCTTGTGACTCAATGCATCAGCCACGACATTCGCCTTACCAGGATGGTAGCGAATTTCGCAATCATAGTCGTTTAAAAGTTCAACCCAACGTCGCTGTCTCATGTTGAGTTCTTTCTGGTTGAAGATATGCTGAAGACTTTTGTGGTCCGTGAAAACCACACATTTTGTACCGTACAAATAGTGTCTCCAGATCTTGAGAGCAAAGACAACTGCACCCAACTCAAGATCATGAGTGGTGTAGTTCTTCTCATGAATCTTCAACTGCCTCGATGCATAGGCTATGACTTTGTTCCTTTGCATAAGAACACAGCCAAGACCCAATTTAGATGCATCACAATACACGACAAAATCATCATCACCCTCAGGCAATGATAGAACAGGCGCATCGCAAAGCTTCTGTTTCAGGTGTTGAAAAGCTTCCTCTTGTTTGAATCCCCAGTAAAAGGGCATTTTCTTCTGAGTTAGAGCAGTTAGAGGAACTGCAATCTTAGAGAAGTTTTCTATGAAGCGGCGATAATAACCCGCTAGACCAAGAAATGAACGAACTTCAGTAGGAGTAGTAGGTGTATCCCAATCCTTAATCGCGCTGATCTTGGAGGGATCTACATGAACACCTCGTTCGTTGATAACATGCCCCAAAAATTGAACTTCTTTAAGCCAAAATTCGCACTTGGAGAATTTGGCGAAAAGTTGCTCTTTCTTCAGGAGTTCCAGAGTAAGACGAAGATGCTGCTCGTGATCAGCTCGTGTCTTAGAGTAAATCAAGATGTCATCGATAAAAACAATGACGAACTGATCCAAATAAGGTTTGCAGACCCTATTCATTAAGTCCATGAAAACAGCAGGAGCATTAGTCAAACCGAATGGCATGACTGTGAATTCATAATGCCCATAACGAGTACGGAATGCTGTCTTCGGAATGTCTTCTTCTTGCACCCGAAGTTGATGATATCCAGATCGCAGATCAATCTTCGAGAAATAAGAAGCACCTTGTAACTGATCAAAGAGATCATCAATGCGAGGTAAAGGATATCGATTCTTGATGGTAAGCTTGTTAAGCTCACGATAATCGATACACATCCTAAAGGATCCATCCTTCTTCTTTACAAAAAGAACGGGAGCACCCCAAGGTGAAAAACTAGGACGTATAAAACCTTTGTCAGAGAGCTCCTGAAGCTGCTTAGACAACTCTTGCATCTCAGACGGGGCAAGACGATATGGAGCTCTGGCTATGGGATTTGCACCAGGTACGAGATCAATGCGGAACTCGACTTGGCATGCTGGAGGTAGACCAGGTAAATCTTCAGGGAACACTTCAGAATAATCCCGAACGACAGGAATATCTGAAATAGACTTACCCTTGCCTTTATCTTCTGTAACATGTGCTAAGAAAGCCACATAGTTCTTCTGCAGATACTTCCGAGCTTTGAAACAAGACATGAGTCTGAGACCACCGATAGGCTTCTCACCTTGAACCTGTAGGATCTCGCCTGTCGAAAGTGGCACACGAACAATCTTCTTAGAACAAACTATCTCCGCGTGATGCTTGGATAACCAATCCATTCCCACAATAACGTCGAAGCTTCCAAGTTGCATAGGCGCGAGGTCAATAGGAAAAAGATGGTCGTTAAGATTCAACTGGCAGTTGCGAAGAACAGAATCAAGAATAATGGGTTCACCACTAGCAACCTCTACTGTCAAAGATTTGCCTAGTTTCGTTCTAGACACGCGAAGCATTTGCTCAAAGGACAAAGACACGAAACTCTTATCGGCACCAGAATCGAAAAGAACAGATGCAGGCTGATTATTAATAAAGAACGTACCGTTCACCACATTATCGTCAGCCTGTGCCTCTTGGGCATTCATGTTAAAAACTCGGCCTCGAGCCGGAGCCAGATTCTGGTTCTGGTTCTGGTTCTGGTTCTGGTTGGCTAGCCTTGGGCACCGGTTTCTATAGTGGGTCAGATCCCCACAATTGTAACAAGCACCTGGTGGGTATTGTGGTCGTGCAGCTTGACCCTGTTGCGGAGCAGCTTGTTGAGCTGGGTTCTGAACCGCGGGATTCTGAGCAGATCGACAAAAATTGGCGAGATGGCCTGATTTCCCACAGTTAGTACAGAAACGGCATGGAAGTTGCGGCTGGTGGTGACTGTTGCATCTATTGCACAAAGGTGCATTCCCTGAATAGGGTCTCTTCGCTGGAGGCTGTGCAGGTTGGTTGAGAGCTGCCTGATTAGCTTGGGCAGTGATAGCAAAATTTTGAGAAGCCTTACGCTTCTTTGACCTCTTCGAAGAACCAGAGTTCTTTCCATTCAAGTTTTGACCTTTCTTGCTATCTTCCTTGTCAGCCGACTGCTTCTTGCCCTTGTCACCCTTCCTGTGTAGCTTTCCCTTTCTAATCTGCGACTCAGTCAATGTCGCAGATAGCTCGATCGCCTGACGAAGTGTGGCAGGGTTACTACCAGTAAGAATGTCTTGTACCGAGTCAGGTAGGCCATCGATGTATCTCTCGATAGCTTTGTCGAGTGGGGTGACCATTGTTGGGCAAAGCAGACTCAATTCTTCAAACCGATCAGTATAAGCCCTGTGCTCACCACTATCTTGCTTCAATACATCAAACTCTTTCTCCAACGCTCGCTGTTCATGGCGAGGACAGAATTCCCTCATCATAAGGGCTCTAAGTTCAGCCCATGTCTGTGCGAGAGCAACTTCTGCACCCCGGTCTCTCATAACCCCGTTCCACCATGTCAAAGCCCTCTTCTGAAATACGCTCGAGGAGAACTCGACCTTGCGATTATCCGGACACTGCACATGGCGAAAGGTATTCTCTATACTCTCGAACCACTGAAGAAGCCCAGTCGCTCCCTCAGAACCACTAAACTTGAGTGGTTTAGCCTGGTTAAAATCCTTGTATTTGCATGGAACATTGTTGTTGTTGTTGGCTTGATTCCATTGAGCAAAGAGATTTGGAAACTGAGCAGCCATCTGCTGCGCAATAATTTCTGCCAGCTCGGCAGTTGCTATCTGATTCTCGCGTCGAGGAGGCATTCTAAAAGAGGAAAACATGAAAAGAAACGAGTGAGATGATTGGATGAAAAGAATGAGATGATAAAAACAAGAATTTGCAAACAGCATAGATGGTGGTCATTCGTCCGTATCACAAAGCAAACAAACGACTCACAGTGACTAATCAAAGTAAATGGGTCAAAAATAATGTATAATGAAGACATGCTCGCCTATAAGTGAACACTCACTCCAAGAATTCCCAGGTAAGCACAACTGGTCTCGCGTCTGGTTGAGATGTATACGAAGTGCTTGCCTAGACAGAAAACCCAGAATACAGGCATTCACCCTTCCAGTTTGCACATGTTCACATTATTTAAAACCCAAAACGTTTGACGGGATTTTTGAAAATTAGAAGGCACAAGGCCAAAAACCAATACTGAAAAGGGTTCAAAACCATAAAACAGAGGGTTCAAAACCTTACAATTGAGGGTTCAAAACCTTGTAAAAATTTATTCAAAAACAGATGATTGTTTTTCAAAAATCGTTTCAGAAAAATTTTGGTTCCTTGTTTTGTTAATCACCTAAGGATAGGTGATGTACATGTTTTAAGATCTAAACACAAGATAACTTGTGTTAGGTTCCTAGAAAAGTTATAGTCTAGGTCAAAGCATTACTAATAACCTAGTTCCCTATAACCATTGGCTCTGATACCAACTCTTCTGTTACACCCCGACCGCGTAAAACAACAAATCGCGGCGGAAACATCGGGGCGTGTTGCGACAGAATTAATTGTTTCATAACCATGGCACACAAAGTGTATTTTATTTATTAAACAAGGGTGTTACATTGTCTCGAAATAGTAAATTAAGAGTTCAGAACATAATTAAACATAGTCTATCTTATTTTAAAGTCTCTAAGGCACAGGTCCGCCCTAGTATCATGATCAACATCCTACGGAAAAGCACC